>CM075477.1:9365000-9872500 GCA_037950665.1 Hypophthalmichthys nobilis
TTAATGACAGAATTTTCATTTTTGGGTGAACTATCCCTTTAAGATTGTTCTAAAGACAAAACTTTAGAATAATTTGAATTCCTGAAAAGAATGTTCTTTAAAAAATCATCGTAAATAACCTCTTAAAGTTTGGATAACCTCCAACTTGTCTTAAATCCCCAAAAATCATATGTTTAATGATTTTTCGGTTGTTTAAATTATTAAACATTACAACACAATATATATTACAAGGGATTTGCACAAGTATACTCTGAAGTGATACCAATGATTGATAATGTAAACAATGATCCATTATTATTATGAGTAAATTTGTAATTTAGTAACAAGTCACATTGACTCAAATAGGGTTTTTACATTACAATTATGACATTTTTCAGTAGCTTTCAGCACAATTTAAATATTTCAAATACACAGTGCATCAAAAACTCGATGCTAACGGCAACACCAAATTCATTTTCTTCTTAAGAAAAGAAATAAAAAACATTTTTGCGAACTTCTTGCGAATTTTCAAGAGTTGGAACTTTCTTAAGAACTTCTTTGAACTGATCTTAAGAAATGTTTTCTTTCACCCTCAGGTTGTTCCAAATCTATATAAATGTCTTTGTTCTGCTGAACACAAAGGAAGATATCATAGGTAGGAAAAATAAATACTATAGAAGTCAATAGGGGATGAGATCTATTTGGTTACTGACATTCTTCCAAATATATTCCTTTGTGTTCAGCAGAACAAAGACATTTATATACACTACCAGTCAAAAGTTTGGAATCTGTAAGATTTTTAATGTTTTTAAAAGAAGTTTCGTCTGCTCACCACGGCTGCATTTATTTAATTAAAAATACAGTAAAAACAGTAATATTGTGAAATATTATTACAATTTAAAATAACTGTTTTCTGTTTGAATATATTTTATAAAGTAATTTATTCTTGTGTTGGCAAAGCTGAATTTTCAGCATCATTACTCCAGTCTTCAGTGTCACATGATCCTTCAGAAATCATTCTAATATGCTGATCTGCTGCTCAAGAAACATTTATTGTGTACAATTGTACTAAATATTTGTGTACAATATTTTTTTTTTCAGGACTCTTTGATGAATAGAAAGTTCAAAAGAACAGCATTTATTTCAAATATAATCTTTTGTAACATTATAAATGTCTTTACTGTCACTTTTGATCGATTTAATGCATCCTTGCTGAATAAAAGTATTAATTTCTTTAATTTCTTTTCAAGAAAATAAAAATAAAAATTCTTACTGACCCCAAACTTTTGAACGGTAGTGTATAATGTTACAAAATCTTTGTATTTCAGATAAATGCTGTTCTTTTGAACTTTCTATTCATCAAGGAATCCTGAAAAAAAAGTACACAACTGTTTTCACAAATGTTTCTTGAGCAGCAAATCAGCATATTAGAATGATTTCTGAAGGATCATGTGACACTGAAGACTGGAGTAATGATGCTGAAAATTCAGCTTTGCTATCACAGGAATAAATTACTTTATAAAATCTATTCAAACAGAAAACAGTTATTTTAAATTGTAATAATATTTCACAATATTGCTGTTTTTACTGTATTTTTAATTAAATAAATGCAGCCTTGGTGAGCAGACGAAACTTCTTTTAAAAACATTAAAAATCTTACTGATTCCAAACTTTTGACTGGTAGTGTAGGTTTGGAACAACATAAGGGTGAGTAAATGATGACAGAATTTTCATTTTTGGGTGAACTATCCCTTTAAGAAGATTTTCGTCAATCTGGCCCCAGAATTTGGGACAAATGTGATGAGCATTATGAAGCAGTACACTGTAAAAAAGAATTGTTGGTTTAACTTAAAAAAGTAAGTTACCTGGTTGCCTTAAAATTTTGAGTTCATTGAAATTAAAAATTTGAGTTAATATAATGAAGACGATTGGTTTAATCAACAGAAACTCAAAATATTATGTTATCTGAACCACATTAATTATTTAAGTTGATTAAATGTTGAAAAAAAGTTGTAATAACAAATCATGAAAATAATTTTTTTACAGTGTAACAGAAACCAAACTGTTGTGCAATGCTATCACAGGTCGTTTTCCATCCTCATATTTTGCTGTGTCACTGTAAATCACTATCATTGTGAACACCCCTGGTTAGTGTAACATAAAACTAGGAACATTTATTTCAGTTACATATCAGTTCAATCATCAGGTCACCTGTATGCGAGCCTCGTTGAGTTTGGTGGCTCTCGCGAGCTCCTCTCTATAATAGATATCAGGATAGTGGTTCTGTCTGAAAGCTAACTCCAGGTGTTCCAGCTGCTCATTGCTGAAGGTTGTTCGGTGTCTCCTGCGGGATGGTGAAGGGTACGGTCTTGCTCGTCCTCCGCCACCCCTGACACTCTCAGATGTCCCAGAATCTTTTCTTGGGTGATTTTGAACATCTGCATCCAATAAGGTTAAAATCAGTAAGGTGAGTTCATTATGAGTAGACTTCTTTGTTACTCCTAAAGATGTCCAAACAGAAAGTGTCTTGACTCAGGTCTCTCTCTCTAGTTACAAGCAATTTCCTATTGACAGTGAGAGTTTCATCAACCACTGACACCTCTGAGATGTTGGATTTGCAGGTACACTTCTCTCAAATGATGTTCACTGAAGACAGAGGATTTAAGAGTCTTAATGCTTCCAAACAAATGTCCAGGAACTCAAAAGACAGCAGGCTTTGCAACCTAAACTCAATATCGTGAGAGAGAGGCATGCCAGAACCCTGAGGATTATGCTCAGCTTAAGCAAACAATGGCGGAAAAAGTGACTAATTTGTTAAATTGTGGGATTCTTGGTTTCCAGGGGCTATTCACAGCATTAGTGTGGAGATTTTTGAGTGTCATACTGTACCTAATAGAATATTTATGAAAATTCGGCTCCAAAAAAAGTGACTGAAACATGCGGTCTCGAGTCTGAGACAACAGATGAAAATACTTCTATTTTGCCTTTTTCTAAATTTCATATTATTTTTTTTAAAGGGATATTTATATTTTCAGCATTACAATGTTATTGAAAAATGCATCTGAATTTCAACTGTTCAAATGATTTCCACTTTTTTCTTTAATGACAGCAATAACAATAATGACAAAAATAGATTAGGAAGATGTAAGGTTTTATTAATTGAACAGCCACTATGGGAGTGAAAAATAAATAAACAAATAATAATAATAAAAAATACCCCAAGACTAATATATATATATATATATATTTGAACTCAAAAGTTTACATACCCCTTGCAGAATCTGCAAAAATGTTAATCATTTTAACAAAATGAGAAGGATCATGAAAATTGCATGTTATTTTTTATTTAGTACTGTCCTTAATAAACTATTTCACATAACAGTTGTTTACATAAAGTCCACAAGAGAAAAAAATAGCAGAATTTATGAAAATGACCCCATTCAAAAGTTTACATATTGATTCTTAATACTGTGTGTCATTACCTGGATGATCCAGGACTTTTTTTTTTTTTTTTTTTTTTTTTTGAGATGGTTGTTTATGAGTCCCTTGTTTGTTCTGAGCAGTTAAACTGAGCTCTGTTCTTCAGAAAAATCCTTCAGGTCCTGCAGATTCTTCAGTTTTCCAGCATCTTCTGCATATTTGAACTCTTTCCAGCAGTGACTGTATGATTCTGAGATCCATCTTTTCACACTGAGGACAACTGAGGGACTCAGACAAAACTATTACAAAAGCTGCAAACATTCACTGATTCTCCAGAAGGAAACACGATGTGTTAAGAGTCAGGGGTGAAAACTTTTGAACACGAAGTTGATGTGCAAGTTTTTTTAATTTTGTTTAAAGAACATATTTTTTCATTTAGTTCTGCCCTTTGGAAGCTACAAAAGATACTTACATGTTTCCCAGAAGACAAAAAAAGTACAATTTATTCTGTTCATCCGATTCAAAAAGTTTACATCCCCGACTCTTAATGCGTCGTGTTTCCTTCTGGAGAATCAGTGAATGTTTGAACCTTTTTTAATAGTTGTGTTTGAGTCCCTCAGTTGTCCTCAGTGTGAAAAGATGGATCTCAGAATCATACAGTCACTGCTGGAAAGGGTTCAAATATGCAAAAGATGCTGGAAAACCAAAGAATCTGCAGGACCTGGAGGATTTTTCTGAAGAACAGAGCTCAGTTTAACTGTTCAGAACAAACAAGGGACTCATGAACAACCATCACAAAACAAAAAACAGTCGTGGATTATCCAGGTAACCACACAGTATGAAGAATCAAGGGGATGCTAAATGTCTAAATTGTAATTATTTTTCATATCTCAAATTGTAATAGGCTCATGTATAATACTAATATTTCTGTAGGCCTAGTAAATGTAATATTCTTACCTGCGCTTGAGCTAACCGTGACCTCAGAGTAATTTTCAGAGAACTGTTGCTGAGGTTTTTCTGTGTCCATTTCAAACTCTCTCTGGGTTGCAGGCAGGATTGAGGTTTGACCTTCGTCCTAACCGAACTATGCTTTTCACAGAAATCTAATGTGACATCACAGAGCAGTCACACCTCTCACCTAGCCGCTCACATGATGGTGAAGCCCACAGTAACATGGTACTCTCAGTGTGAATGTTAAAATAAAACTGTATTCAATGTAGTATTGTTAACATAATAATGACAAGCGTGTGTGAGTAAAAATGTTCCTAAATCTGATACATAGTGGTGCAGTGACATTTTAGATAATAATATGACTTGGAATTCTGAGATGAACATTGTAATTGACTATTTTCACCACCAGGGGGAGAGTAAACAAAAGAAATAGACGCAAGAGGAAAAGATCTCAAAAGAAAAACAAGCGAACTAGTGTTTCTTTCACGCAATAAATATTCAGTAAGATTTGGGCTCTGGGAGCATGACATATTTAGATTACTTCATGTAAAAATGTTTTGAACATGTTATGTTATGCTATCACCTTGTATAGCCAGACTTTGTGATTATTAAAATAAAAGTTCAGTCAAGCTTATTCTGATTAAGCCCCGCCCATTTATACAGGAAGCATCATTTTGTTTTTATGCCAATTAGTGGGCGGATTTATCTAAAATTGTTAATGCTTTAATAATAAGCTGAGCCAGAATTTGCATACTATCAGAGTATGATGTAAACCATATTGGCATTGCCTATTTTACAACAACAGCCGCACCACTGATACGAATACGAGTTTTTGTCCTTTGGTACACCAAATTTATATCAAAACACCATGAAAAACGTAGCGAGAAAACGTAAGTAGGCCTATTTTACGCTTTGACGTATTGGTGATTAATTTGTATACATTTGTATGATTTGATTTGAACAAAAACATTTTTTTTGTGTGTGTGAAAAGTAAGCATAAAGGTCCTAACCCAAAACATTGTTTTTCTTTTTTAATCAAACATTTAATCTGTGTATTTGTTTGTAAAGCGTGAAGAATTGAATTGGTTCTGCAAGACCATACTGAAGAGCTCTGACAGACGGGATAAAAGTCAGTCAGGCCTTGGAGTCAGAGACATGGCAAGTATGAACATCATTTTTGCCAAGGTGGGTGACTTAGTGTTCCTGAGGGAGTCTACAGTCAACCAGACCCGGACTGCCAGGATCTGCCTGTTCTTTTCAGCATTTGAAAAAGGATTTATTCAAGAAGAAAAGAAAGTGAGTTGGGTTCACATGCTATTCACTCACTTTAACAAAAAACCTCAGAGTAGCTTTTGCTCTGAGGTCACTGAGGTGATGATGGCTGAATGTAAGTACACCTGTCCTGCAGAGAACCAGAAGATTCTTCTCAAGTAACTCAATCTTATTTACTGCATCTCTTTCAGCTTCGTCTGCCAAATTCCCTGTGAACTAATGATCTGGATTAAATATTTACATACTTGTCTGTGCTTTACAGAACATTACTGTTATTTACAGTCAAAGCTTGGAATGATTCTATCTATCTATCTGTCCATCCGTCCGTCCGTCAGTCTATCTATCTATCCTGTCTGTCTGTCTGTCCTATACGTCATGTTTTTTTTTTTGTTTTTGTTTGTTTTTTTTTTTTACATAAAAATAATATTTAGAAATTGAGATACAGATGTGAATTCTAAACTATGAAACCACATAATGTTAAAGTGTTCTTGAAAGTGAAAGTGACATGTGAAGGCCAATAATTTGTCCTCTGCATTTAACCCATCCAAGTTAGTGCACACACTTTAGGAGTAGTGAGTAATGAACACACACACCCGGAGCAGTGGGCAGCCATTTTGCTGTGGCTGAATGGGGGTTATGTGCCTTGCTCAGGGGCACCTCAGTCGTTTCCTTCCGGTATTGAAAATCTAACCCACAACCTTCGGGTTACCAGTCTGATTCTCTAACTATTAGTCCACGACTGCCCCTGTATTGTCATACAGATGCATTTCTAATGTTCATATTCAGTAGAAATGTCTATGACTGCTGTTAAGCTTTTAAGCATTGTGTAAAGCAGAGCTCAAATGAAAAGGAAGCAAATGGGTGTGTATGAGTAGGGTCAGTCCAACGGCCTATACCCAAAACTGGAGAATCACAGGGACTAGCCAAACTCATCAGACCCCCACAACGCTGTGACCAGCCTGATTCCCCCCATGACCTTTGGGAATTTCCAAAAGTTAGAGGAATTCTGACTCAGACTAGACCCAGTAGAGAACTGGGAGGAGGTTCTGCCTGTGAGGCCCACAGTTTAACCACAACACATGCATAGACTTGCGCACATATACAAACATACATGCATACATGCGCATGCAAAATTTTATTGATACACAGAGAGGAACTTCTTTCCTCCCAATTTCCTGGGACTGAACTAAGAGTGACCTGCCTGGCCATCCCTCAGCCCTGATGGAAGGAATGTAACCCAACACTTTCTGCCCTGTCCTACTTGGTGGCTTGCATATCTGTGTGCATGTGTGCACATGCAAACAACAGGGTGATGAAGACACAGATTCACCTTTTTTTCCATTTAACTAAGGAAACAACTACAATTTAAAGGGGCATCAAGTATTTTTTTTTTTTTACCAAAAAAGTGTTGGTGTCTAAAATGTTGTTTTATTTCACCCACAATAATACCTGAAAAAAGCTACCCTTACAAAAACTTACTTCAAGTTCATTTTATTAAGTATATTTCAGTAAAGTTCAAGTATATTTTTAAGTTTATGTAGTAAGTATACTGATATGAATGTATATTTGTAAGTGAGCTATTTCAATACTTCTTGAGATTAAATTGGCCTTTTAGTGTATAAAGGTATACTTAAGTGTAACAGTACTAAACTGAGAACACAACTAGTTTACAACTAATTTTCGTTTCTACAACTATACTACAAGTGAATTTATAGGTGTACTGATAGTTTACTAGTTAAATACTTGTAACATGTTTTAGTTTATGAAAGTACACTTTGAAGTATACTCTCAGTAAACTACTAGTTTAGGAGTTTTATTCTTAAGTATACTTGTAAGTTTTCTTTAAGTGAACTTAACATCATACTTACAGTTTTCTTTATAAACATTTACTGACAATGTAAGTTTATAAGACAGTATGTATAACTGTGTGAAAAAAGTATTTAATAGGATTCTCAGTCAAAAGAGTAAACACAACTACAAGCCAAGTATACTTAGAATACTTAATTATACTTTTAAGTATATCTCGATCAAAAGATTGAGTACAAGTGTAGGCCAAATATACTTAGACTTTTCTTTAAGTATAAGTCAAGTATACTTAAGTGTAATTTTAAGTAGGCCTTTATGTCTGAGAAGTACATAAAAGTAGACTGAAATTTTAAAAGAAGAATACTAATAGCACACTTAAACTTATTTTTTGTGTAAGGGTATGCATGTATGCATGATATATAATATAAATTAAAATACACTTCAAAATAATTGATCACTACTACAAAAACATCTTCTATAATGTAAAGAAATATGAGGAATATACATGTTGCATGTAAAAATATACTGTTAGAATACACAGCCTTTTTTGGTATGTTTGCAAACAGAAAAAAGATGGTGTTGTTACAGAATCTACCAGCAGAGGCAAACGGACCCATTCTACCAGCCAAACTTTACCCCTTGGTTGCCCCTCATGGTGTCTGCCATGTTGAGACCACATGACCAGCTCACTTTATCTCGGTAACCCCCCATTATCAGACATTTTCAGTTGGGGAATAAATTACTTGCAGGAGACAAATATGCCTGTGAGAATATTCTATTTCTACAATGGTATTTGAAAACTAGTATACTGGCCAGCAAAAAATAAACAAAAAATGACTTGTTAGTTCATTGGAGACTGAATGTTCTTAACTGATTACAGTTGTTTTTGTGGTTTGTGAAAATGTCATTTTCGTGCAGTCTCACACACATGGTCTTCATGAAAGACGTCAGTGCTCTAACATCAGACAGATATCTTTGAACTGTACTGGACAGATTTGTGTCTTGTTGCCAGTATGTATCTCTTTGGTGACTTTCCCATTTGTTTGTGTATGAGAACACAAACTCATGTGCAAGGTGAAAGAGAAAGTTTTATCAATGGAGACTCGTGCGATAATAAACAGGTTTATATCTATAAAGGAGAATTTTATTAGCCTATAAAAGCTGCTCCCAGTGCAGCTAGACAGGCAATTATCCAGCTGTCTGGCGTTCCTCCCTCCCACATAGTATACACTGCAGGAGCAAGAGGGAAAGCAGATGTATAGGCTTCAGAGGTTCATTAGTGATGTGCAAACTCTCGTGTCCGGGGCACGAAAGACTGTAAGTGAGTGGGATGGTGGAATTTTCACCCGTCCCAGCAGGCTTGACCTCTCAGTATATCCCTGTGGCTGTCTGGAGAGCGAGAAGAGACACAGGTGCTTCCAAGGGAACTCAGATGGGGCTGCAAGAAACAGGAAACCACCGTCGCTCACAGGCATCCAGACAACACCTCGGCAAATCTACCCAGCCAGACAAACTTGCCAGCAATTCACACGCACACACACACACACACACACACACAAACCACGCCAGCTCTGGCTAATTTTCAGACACTTTCCAAAACAAAAAGGGGGAGAGAAAATTATTATTATCATTATCAATTTTCTGAAGCTAGTGTGATTGGTGTTTACCACCACCACAACACTACTCTCCCTTTTCTGGGTGGTAGCTAGATGACCTGAATCAAAACCTTATAACTGGGAATCTCAATCTATAGGACTTTTTTGTCATTTTATTGCATGGCAAGCAGTGCACGAAATGGGCCAGTATGTACCAGTATGCAGTACCGGCACTTCTATATTTTAATCTGTAGTGTACCCACACTTTTTCTAGCATACCGGCACTTCTCACATGTTGCCGGCGTTGTGCCAAATTCTGTGACCCACCAAAATATGTGACCCTAGAAGGCACTGTATTAAACTAATTTAACCTACTCCTAATGCCAATTATAACACGCTTATCATAACCCTACTGTCACTACAGAGCCTACTAGGGTAACAGAATTCGGTGGGTGACAGATTTTCACCGGTACTCTGACCGCCCTGTCCCTGTAACATGATTTCAATGAGATATATCTAACTGCAGAACCGCAGAACCACACCTCACAGCAGTCTGAGGACAGCAGCACCAGGCCAAGCAGCCTCAGACCCAAAGTTAGAGTGGATGATCACGTATCCCGCCCCAACCGCTAAACTTACCCTTAATGATGCGATAAGCTCCACCCCAACACCCGTCTGAGACTGCTGGCCTGGCACTGCTGTCCTCACATTGCTGTGATTTATGGCTCTTTGGTTCTTTATTTCACAAGGTGGCAATGACTGATACATAATGATGAAATTACATTTCACTCATAGTTACCACAGGCAGAAAACAAAATACGAAGTATCATCAGCAAAACTTGAAATGGCTCAGCAATTTACTGCAGAGCAAGTACTAAACGCAATTATAAAAAAAATTGGAAAAAATTATAGTTTTGAGAATATGAGATCACGAATATGAGCCAGATGCTGAATGTACTGGGAAATGAGCTCTGACAAGGACAGTGGTTATGGTATATAAAACATCTGCTCAAAATGAACAATTCCAAGTTAGCAAAAGGTAACAAAATATGCTTTATATTATTTTTCTGTAATTGTTATTACTCTACTATCAGGAGAGCACGCTCCTGAAAGTTACAACATAAAACTAAATAAAAAAAACATATCTGGAGAAAGGCAACATTTGCAGGTGAGTATGTTGAACTAATTAATTGTTAAATAAAAATGTTATATAGCCCATTGAATCATTCTGAGACTTAATGGGAGATTCTCTTGGGAGAGAATTGTCAGAAGACTTAATTCTTTGCACAAAAGAGGACAATGGTGTACATTTTATTACCAAAGCTTTAAGTGTGAAAATATAGCAAAAGTAACACAGAAACTGAAAAAGAATGGACTTATGACAAAGTCCCTGAAACAAACATGTCTTCATTTTAAGATTTTATTTCGTGATGAGTGAAAGAGCAGGAGAAATGCCAAGCAAGTGTCTCAGAGCTGGCAAAAGCTGTGAGAAGAGTTATTGTTTCATCTAAAACAGTAAGACACAACATGCAGAAGTGAAGTCCATTGTTGTTGTCCACAAGGGAACTACTTAAAGTACAAGAAACTTATTTAATCTTTTTCAAGGCCCATATTAACAAAATATAGACTTCTGGTAATCCATACTCTGGTCTCAACTGCATTCAAAATGAATGGCTTTGCATGGTTGAGGAGTACAGTGAGAAGTGCCTGTAGTAGTAAAGTTCTTATATAGGGATGTATGAGTGCTGAAAGAATGGGGGGGTTGTACTTAATCAATGATGTCATGAATTCACACACCATTGTGCGATGTAATACAACATCTTGAAACAGAAGATGCTACTTTCTCCTTATTCCCTACATTTTGGGCACTTTTTTGAACATGACAATGATTCTACAGTATACATTCTCCCAAGGTGAAAATCTTCAGTGGACAAGTATTTCACCTGACCTTAAAGGCAGGAACACACCAAGCCGTTGCCGACGAACTAGTGGCGACGAAAGCAGACTGCGGGATTGGCTCACGTCGGCAAGTGTCTGGGTCCAAAGTTGGCCTGACACACCAAACCGACGCTCGACAGCTGACAGCCAAGAAGCACATCCGTTCTGCGCCCACGTAAGATGAAATGCCTTTCAGTACCAGCAGGTGGCAGTATCTGACCAGCCAATCAGAATGATCAGAGGGCCCGACGGACTGACGAGCTCCGACGCCGATTCAACATGTCGAATCGGCCGAAAAAAGCCATTGAGGACCAACTTCAGCCGACGGTGTGGAACACACTGAGAAAACTTAGTCGGCCGACGAACAAAAACTGCCCAACGGCTGACCGTTGCCTTGGTGTGTTCCTGCCTTAACACTACTTGGGTACCTGTGGGGAATTTTGTAGAGATAAATTGATCAACACCAAGACACTCAAGGAGGTCATTTGATTGGGCACTTACTTTGCAACCATTTCAAAAAGTATGCTTTCATCATCATGTGACTTCACTGCCATTCATAAATCATCACCCGTGGCCTCAGGGTATGGTAAAGTGTCCATTGTATGCACACTTCAGAATCTCGGCAGAAGTAATAGGTTATCTGGATACTTTTTGCCTGCTGTTTTATGAATAATATGAAATCAGACATACATACCACTCTTTTCACGTACTGTTTTTCACCTACTAAATACAGTAGTACAGTAGGAATATTGGGACATAGTGAGAGTGTGGGGATTATGCCCTGAATACATGACACACACACTTTTGCTGGATCTTCATTAGCCTAGTGGTCTTAAGGCCTGTTCACACAAAGAACAATAACTATAAAGATAACGATAACTATAATTCAACAACAAATGATAACCGTCTATTTATTCTAATCTCAAGCGCTGCGTTTTTAAAGTGCGAACATATTTTTGCTGTTCTTACATGGCTTTAACCAGCAGCTGTCCTCAGCATGTTTCTAGTGAATAGCTAGTGTAATCAATCTAATCTAACAGTGAATTTAGCTGGCAGAGTCAATATAGTGGAATAAAAACAACGCCTAGTCTTTTTCACTGCAACTTCAAAGGAAGCAAGACAATGTTGTCGAAACTAGCGCTGGATACCTGAGGTAATTTTATGTTTCATTGTTTGCTAGCCTGCCATAATGATCTCATCGTATACTTCTCACCATTTATTCCTAGGGTATGACCGATTGCTTTCCATACATCCATTTTCCAGTATCCTTGAAAAGGGGGTTTGAATTGTCAAACAGTGGCTTTTTCTGGACCTCAGCGATTAACTTCTCTGTAATGTCGTCTGCCATTTTAAATGCGTAAGCTCTTAGATTCTGATTGGCTGTCGGTGTTTTATCGTTCAACAGCTGGAAAAAAATTGTTCTGAAAGTGATCCCAACGATATCGTATCTCTATATTGTATTAGCTGTGGTGTGGACAGTGCTGTTCTTTTATATTTAGAATGATTTTTATAACTATATCTTTATCGTTATCTTTATAGTTATCGTTCTTGGTGTGAACGTGCCTTTAGAGTTTATACTGCCACCTATAGGTGTGGATGAATGAAGTTTCATTATTAACTACTGTTGGTGTTTGTTTATCTTTATCTTTATCATGAATTTTCATCTTAATACATATATTGAAACAACAATGAACCTTCTGTCACAGTATGTTGGGTTTGTACAATTTAATCATGAATCACATGAATCCAGTTGCACTTGCAAATTTATCCACAATTTGCTTACATTTGCTTCCAGTGTAGATGTTCAATATTAGTTTTATATCGTAAACTGTAAAGGTAAAGCAATTGTAAAAGCAAATGTGCTGAAGCATCAGACACCTAAAATGCCAATTACAGGCTTGCCAACTAGACTATTTTTCTGGGCAATTAGTCAGCTATGACTAGTAGCACTGTAGTTGTGCAAGTCCTTGTGGCACGTGTCGTGGAATTTGTCCTTGCTCTGTGGGTCATCGCATGTTTGTTTAATCACTCCAGAGTGCTTGTTTGGACATTTTATTTTTTATGCTATGACTCAGATTATAGCCTAAAGCACGCAAAAACACAACCACACACAAAAATATACACATGCATAAACATCCACAATATCAAACACTGTTGGAAATGGCTTGGAAGAAGACAGAACATGAAGACAGGCCAAGAAAATCACACGTTGCATGTTTCACATTTGTTCACACATGGACACTCTGCTCTCTGAATGTGTGTGCAACTGTGTTTATTTCTCAATGAAAACATTCCCAGTACAGAAAGTTCATTTAAAGAACATAAGCCATAATTTCTTCCACCCTCAAAAGCCCTCAGTATTAGAAGAGTGAAATCAGCCCAGAGGACCAGGGAATGGCGTGACAGTCAGCCATTTTAAACTGCAGCCACAGCACAGCCCTCTCTGCTGTAACTAAGCGTGTGTGATGTTGTGTGTATGAGAGTGACTGAGAATGTGTCATTGTGGGTACTCATTGGTTGCAGTATTAATTAGAACAACATCTTCATTTTTGTGCAAATCTCTCATCATGCCATATCCCACGAGGCCATGGGAGAGGATTTGTGAATGGCAGTGAAGCAACACAACTGACGCTGGTAGGTCACATGATAATGACAACATGTTGTACATCTGGATTACATTCGTACGACACACACTCATACTATATAGAATGTACTTTTTTAGCAGACGCAAAGTAATTACTTATTCAAAATAAGTACCTACTCAAGAGAGCATACGATATTGGACACAGTAAATTTGACAGTAACAGTAAATTTTCACAACTGTGACCATAAAAACTATGAAAACCTGTTTCTACCTCAGAGTACAACATAAAAAAAAAGGATAAAAAAATTTTTTTAAATAAGAAATTGTAAGAAATAAAGTCCCAGTTGCTAGATATAGTCACATTGTGAGATGTAGGCCCGGTTTCACAGACGGGGCTTAGCCTAAGCCAGGATTAGGCCTTAGTTCAATTAGGATATTTAAGTATCTTTTATAAACATACACTAAAAAAAAAACAAACAATGTGACAAAACAATGGCACTGACATATTTTAAGATATGTCAGTATAAGTTGCTTTCAGTTAAAACAGCTCAAACATGCATTTTAGTCTAGGACTAGCTTAAGCCTTGTCTGTGAAACTGGGGGATAAAGTGATCAATTTTGAGAAATAAATGTGCAATTATGAGATATAAAGTCAAAATTGCAAGATATAGTCGCATTGTGAAATCTAGTCTCGATGCAATTGTAAAGTCTCAATTTTGAGAAATAAAGTTGCAATTGTGAGAAATAGTCACTTTGTGAAAAAAAGTTGCAAATGTGAGATATAAAGTCATAATTCGCTTTATTTTTCTTCTAATTATGAGATATACAGCGGCAATTGTCACCTTGTGAGATAGGGCTGAATTATACAAATATCTTTATGATATAAAAGATTTGTAAATATTTTAAATTTTTTAGCTGTAAAAATGTAATAATGCTTATGTTTAATTGTTGCCAATACATCCATATTGTACGTTTCAGCATCTATCCAAACATACAAAAAAATATGTTTTGTGTCTGTAAAAGTTATGTATTAATATCTATGTATTAACAATGAGACCAGGCTGGAGATATTTTCTCAATTTAAAAAAAAAAAGTGAGCTACAAAGTCTCAATAGCGAGATCACTTTGGGAGATATAAGTCACAAATTTTGAGTGATAGAGTTGCAGATATAAACTCCCAATTGCAAGGTATAAAATCACAATCACGTCACATTTAGATATATGAAGTCTTAATACTAAGAAATAAAGTTGCAAAAGTGATGTATAAAGTTGCATTTAGCTTTATTTTACTTTTAATTGTGAGATATTAAGATGCATTTGTGGGATATAGTCACAAATGCTGAGAAACAAAGTGTGAAATATAGTCACTTTGTGAAATAAAAAGTCTCACTTCTAAGAAATAAAGTTGCAATTGTGAGATATAAATTCAAAATTAGCTTTATCTTTCTTCTTCAAGGCAAATGTCTGCAACTATCATCTGATCAGTCCAGCTAAACATAGTGTATAAAGAATATATAACTTATTTAATTTATTAAATCCACAGCTGTCATCGTATACTCCAGGAGTGTATTGAAATAACAGAATAGTTAACAAATTATGTAATTCTGTGTTTTCCCTGATGTATTACATTTTAGTAGCAACAGTTACTAGGTAGCTGTTTGAGGACACGATTGTGGGTGCTTGTGCAGAGAACAACCATGCATGCTATTCTCAATGAACCAGAACTGACTTGGCAGCTTCTCTCTCTCTCTCAAGCTTTCTCACTCCCTCCCCTCATCTCTCTCTTTCCCTCCCTTTCTGCCACATTCTCCCAAATCTCTGCTGAACTTTGCCCTTTGCAGACTCATGCCAAACCACAACGAACCTATGGAGGCCATGACGTCATTCTGAAATGAGAACGTGGAACAGCAGAAGCCAACAAAAAAATAAAAGAGAAAGCAAGACTGTGGAATAATTATATAAAAGAGGGAGTGAATCAGGAAATAGCTCTCGGTTTGGGAAACACATCGAGCGAGAGGGAGCTTTGCCACAATTTAAATTAAAACAGGGTTTGAAAGAGCAGGGAGGAAATAATGCGAAATGGAAAGGCGAAAGAGCAGCGGCGGGGTAACCAGTCGATTTTGCTTTGAATCGTTTTTGTTTTTTGGTTTCTCCTCAGCATGCCCCCCGTCCCGCGCCTCAACTCTCTCTCGCACGCTGCCGTGCCTGGCGCTCTTTCTTTACACGTTTTTAATGGGTGTCTTCCCAATCAGGCTTTTACTGCAGGAAATTTCAGCACACCACATTGCGTGAGGCGACGAAGAGCTCCATTCTTGGCTGGGCTCTGCACCGTGCCAGGCTGCATCACGCTTGCCAGGGAGGAAGGGAGGTGAGGGGGAGGGGGGTTGTGGTGTGGGTCCCGTGCCAGCATTACAGCTCTGCAGTTTTTTTTTTTCTTCTTCTCTGACAATAGCGAGTATGACCAAGTCACTGAGAAAAAGAAAACGACAGAACAGCAGGAGCGAGCAGACACTTTTCTCTGCTCTCCAATGTGAAATCGCTTTTATTTGCACCACTGCTCTCCAGGTTTTGAGGTTTTACAGTGTCTTCAGCTGTGTCAATGTGAGCGAGGCTGTTTTTTCTTCCGTTTGCTCGTTTCCGCCCTCTTCCTTCCACTCCCCTTTCTTATTTCTCATAGTTTGTTTTGTCAGATTTCCAGCAGTCTATGTGAGGCCTTTCTTTTCACCCTTCTTTATTCCATCATGCAGCCCCCTTTCTTTTCTGTTTTGCCACTTTTTTTCCCCATTCCACTCCAAAAACAGTGCTGTGGTCGAGCAGTGGTTGAATAGGAATAATGTTTGCTGTACTTTGCCGCCTTCCTGGTCCTATTCTCCTCTAACAACGAGTCTTATTTTTAGCTGCGTGCAGGGTTTGGTCATTTCCTGCGGCTGGTGTCGTGTGACATTTGCAGTTTCGGACTTAAAGTAGGTGCTCACGGTTATGGTGCTTGTCCAAATGATGTGATCTGTGAACAGTTTGTCTTAGAACAGTAGTTGATGGATAAGGTCTGTTAAGGGCTATTGTTCGTGTCTGGAGTTTGTGTCTGTAGGCAGATCTGGATGTAATACAGAGTAAAAAGTATTAATCACCATTACCAGGAAAACATCCACCCATAACTCCAGAGGACAACAGAGGAGGAAGAGGGGAGCAACATTTTTTACCACTAATACCGATCAGATCTGTGGAGTAATATCCTTTTTGAGATTTAAAAGACAATAGACTATGTCTTCGACAGAGATTTAAAGAAGGTAAATAGTAAATACCCTTGAGAGGTCCCCACAAAGTGTTTGCGATTTCAACCGAGGGGGACAGTGATGAAGATTTTGTACCAGAATTGCTTACTGTGGCCCTGCTTCAGAAGATTTAGAAAATGGCGTCAAAGTCTCGACTAGTTTTATCATCTTATTTGAGCTTGACAGACATTGACACTATCAACTGTGTTGCATAAAAAAAAGCTGTGCGGAAAGTCTTCAAAATTTCCCCTTCTGTGCTCCATGACAAAAGAAAGTCAAATGTAGGGGTGGGCGCTATGACCTTTCACGATATGAGAAATTTAATTTCATGATAACGATACATATCACAATATACACCGATCAGGCAAAACATTATGACCACCTTCCTAATATTGTGTTGGTCCCACTTTTGCTGCCAAAACAGCCCTGACCCGTCGAGGCATGGACTCCACTAGACCCCTGAAGGTATGCTGTGGTATCTGGCACCAAGATGTTAGCAACAGATCCTTTAAGTCCTGTAAGTTGCAATGTGGGGCCTCCATGGATCGGACTTGTTTGTTCAGCACATCCCACAGATGCTCGATTGGATTGAGATCTGGGGAATTTGGAGGCCAAGTCAACACCAAGTAACTCATTATTGTGCTCCTCAAACCATTCCTGAACCATTTTTGCTTTGTGGCAGGGTGCATTATCCTGCTGAAAGAGGCCACAGCCACCAGGGAATACTGTTTCCATGAAAGGGTGTACATGGTCTGCAACAATGCTTAGGTAGGTGGTATGTGTCAAAGTAACATCCACATGGATGGCAGGACCCAAGGTTTCCCAGCAGAACATTGCCCAAAGCATCACACTGCCTCCGCCGGCTTGCCTTCTTCCCATAGTGCATCCTGTTGCCATGTGTTCCCCAGGTAAGCGACGCATACGTACCTGGCCAACCACATGATGTAAAAGAAAACGTGATTCATCAGACCAGGCTATGCAGCCCCATACGCAACTAACTGCGATGCACTGTGTATTCTGACACCTTTCTATCAGAACCTGCATTAACTTCTTGAGCAATTTGAGCTGCAGTAGCTTGTCTGTTGGATCGGACCACACGGGCCAGCCTTCGCTCCCCACGTGCATCAATGAGCCTTGGCCGCCCATGACCCTGTCACCAGTTCACCACTGTTCCTTCCTTGGACCACTTTTGATAGATACTGACCACTGCAGACCGGGAACACCCCACAAGAGCTGCAGTTTTGGAGATGCTCTGACCCAGTCGTCTAGCCATCACAATTTGGCCCTTGTCAAATCCTTAAACTTGCCCATTTTTCCTGCTTCTAACACATCAACAGTTGGACAAATACAAAAATATGAATTTAAACAAATGAAGTTTTTCAGGTATGTTTATTTACCTTATTTAGAATTAGTACAGAAATTTATTCTGTATGAATTAAATATAAATTTATTCTTATTAAAGCTAAAAAAAAAGTTAAGTCAAGAGCAGTAAGTTATTTTCTCTTTTTTTTTTGATTCACATTAATGACTCACATTAAGCAGCAGGTAGGTGTATTAGGCTGCTGTCACTTTAAGACCAAACGCACAGATCCATTACACTGATACACATCCGGTTTACACCCAACTGTTTACTTAAACTTGAGATATAACCAACTGTGTTTACATGAATACTCCACACGATGTGCATTTTGACATAACTGCATGTGTATTTGTCCATTCAAGCACAATAAGACGTGAAAAGAACTGAATTTGCGATCGTATGCAGAGAGACGCAGCTTTCTGTGCCCATACTTACACTGTGTATCAGTCAGAGGGTGCACCGCATTGAGTTCTTTTTCACTGCTTATTATGCTTAATAAAAATTTCACATCCCAAATTCGCTATCACCTTCTGAGAGAGGCAGAGGTTCCTTTTAGCGATATATTGCACTTATAATTCTTTTTAACATCTGCTCTTTATAATTCTCATTCATGCATTTCATTACTCTAAAGTGTCAATAGTGCTATATGTTTTCATACCGCGATATACACAATATAGCAAATTCTCTATAACGATAGACTTTTTATACCGTGGTACCGATATATATCATTGTACCGCCCAGCCCTAGTCAAATGGGTTTGAAAGTACATGATATTGAGTAAATTATTTATTTACTGGGTGAATTGTCTCTTTAAATTTGTGCTTTCACCATCCACATCCTGATAGACCTTGGGGTTGTCAAAGTTATTTGATGTTGCTCTTTTGGTTGTTTTGTTATTTGTTGTGAAAAATGTTCTAATATAATGAAAACCATTGTTATATTTATTTTGGCCCCTTGGAAATGTCACAAGCTGAATACAAACTTGCATAACCCATATAAAAGCTACAGTACAATGTGTTGGAGAAGCTGCTAGACCACAGCTCCAACACTAATGAAAGTAATTACATTTTTTCTTTGTCTTTTTAAACAAGACATGAAGAGGAAAACAAAACATTTAATCAAGCTCATGAATACATTACTGTTATGATCACAGTGCAGAATCTAATTTAATCTGTAGTATATAAATCCAGGGCCAGGACTCTCTAAACAGCTGTATCCCCTCCGGGAAAGGGGGGCGGGGGTGCTGAGATGGTGCAGTCTTGGACCCCCTTCAGCGCACTGGGAGATTTAAGAGCAGGATGAAAGGAACCTGGGCCACTCAGCGGTCACCACTCTCTGATTCATCTTTCTGGGAAAGAGCAGAGAGAGAGAAAACCACAGAAGGCTCCCTCCTTCTTTAGAGCTACAATCTCTCTGACAGGCCAATCAAGAGAACACAGAGAGATAGAAAAATACTCAAGGCAAGATTGTGAACAAAAACGCTTCTAGATAGTTTTGATTTTGTGCATGTTTGTGTTCAGAAATGTGTAGGACCACAATTCAAAATGTAACACACGTGTACCATTCTCAGCATAGCCACAAGGGGTGCTATAGCGGGTATAAGTGTAGACAGTTTTCTTCTCTGGTAAGTTTTCTCTTTCAGGTCAACAACTCATGCCAACAGTTTGCCGTAAACGCAATGAAAGTGGGTTCAAGTTCTCTGGTATTTATGAGTTGGGAAGTTAGCACATCGGGTGGTTTCAAATCACTTTGGTCAGAGCGGATAGCAAAGATGTAATCTTTTAACTCTACTTCTGATGAATAAAGAATGCGCATCAAGTGTGTTTTTGCTTTTTTATGTTTTCATTCAGTTTAAGATGGTTTATATTCTGTTGTAAATGTACAATGTTACCATGAAAATATTATGCAACTTTGCTAATTTTATTGTAAAACAAAAAATGAAAATCAACAAAAATGAAGAGTTTCCCACTCTGTGGTGGCATTCAGATAAGTCTCTCAGATAACTCAGATATCTATATTAGTTCCCCAAAATGTAATATTTATGAGTAAAAAACATTATGGTTATTTAATATATGTTTCCATACAAAGCTGCAAATTAAACCTGTGTGATAAATTGGAATATTGCATAAAACATTTGCGAATAAAGCACTGTTCTCATCCCATGAGTTGGGGTTTGACCCCATAAAGAGAGACCAATATTTTCAATGAAGACCAGAAGTCAAATTTGAAGTTCAATTAGTTAACAGAGTTTATAGGGCATAAATAAAAAAGGCAATAGAAAATGAGTAAATGGATCCAGCCGCAAGCTAACACTAGGACACAGAATAATCAGGACTTATAGGCATATGGAAGAAAAGTTGACGTCATTTCTACAGGCTCTGATAGCTTAACAGTACAGATAATTCTAGCAACGTCTAAATATGGTGTTCAGTTCTTTACGCAAATGTGGTTAAAGACAATATCTGTGACACACTCAGTTCTCATTCGGAAGCAACTATAAGAGGTGAGTCATACATTCTGTGAGGACATTTCTCATCTGGAAGGCTGTCGAATTTTTCAGGAGACTGTTCCTTTGGCAATGTCATATGTCTACCACATTCCTAAACAGCCCCTGCAAAGACAAACATAGGCGATATCCTTTCCCTTCAAGGTTGAGTCAAATCACTAGGACAGAACAATGCATTCACACAGTGCAACTTGTGCTGATATAAGCTTCTACTTATGATTCATTGTCACATTTTAACATACAGGATAGTGACCAATGGTGCTGTAAACCCTAATCCCCGGTTTCACAGACAAGGCTTAAGCTAGTCCTAGACTAAAATGCATGTTTGAACTTTTTTAACTAAAAGCAACTTGCTCTGACATATCTTAAATTTGTCAGTGTCATTGTTTTGATTGCACACCAGTAATGTTTTTTTTAGGGTACGTTTATAAATGATACGTAAATGCCCTAATTGAACGGCCAAATCTTGGCTTAGTCAAGTCAAGTCAAGTCATCTTCATTTATATAGCGCTTTTCACAATACATATTGTTTCAAAGCAGCTTCACAGTGACAATAGGAAAATTCTTATCGAGCTAAAGTTGGTTTTTGATTGAATCACTTCCATTGTAAAAATTGTAATACCTTTAATGCATTCTTGCCGTTCATTTACGTGTTTAGTCTATAGGTTTGCGTGTTTGAGTGTGTATATGCATAGAAGCTTGGTCTTTTTTAAAAAAAAGTGATATTTGCCAAATTACTTTACTGGTCCGCATAATACAGAAAAATTAGTTGTGTCCGCGGATCTATGCGAACTGGAATAATTTTGATAACGTTTTATCTATACATAGGGAAAGAAAAGAGAAATGGGCCTTCGCAGGGGATAGATTAGTTGAAACATCAGGGCTGCGTTATCGTCATGTCTAGATGCAGGTCCTTCATCTCATCTGGATACAGCCTGGATCTGGCAGGCTGCGGCAAACCTCGGGATAAACAGAGAGAGACAAATATTAGCGTAGACGCCATTCTTCTTATGATGTTGCGAGTACATCAGGTGTTATGGGAAGTGTTCCCGGTTCCGGCTGACCTAATCTACGCAGCCTAACAATTTACATGATTTGAATTATAGAAGTAGATAATGGTTTATGTGTATGCAAGTTTAAACAGATGTGTTTTTAGTCTAGACTTAAACTGACAGAGTGTGTCTACTTCCCGAACAGTGATAGGAAAACTGATTTTGATATTCTAGGTATTATCAACTGTCCAGAATTCTGAGATCGCAATAGACATGAAGGACTATAATGCATTAAGAGCTCGCTCAGGTACTGGGGAGCTAAACCATTTAGTGCTTTGTAGGTAAGTAGCAAGATTTTAAAATCAATAAGATGTTTAATAGGAAGCCAATGCAGTGTTGACAGAACTGGGCAAATATGGTCAGACTTCCTGGTTCAAGTAAGAACTCTAGCTGCTGCATTTTGGACTAGCTGGAGTTTGTTTAACAGGCGAGCAGAACAACCACCCAGTAGAGCGTTACAGTAATCTAGCCTTGAGGTCATGAACGCATGAACTAACTGTTCCGCATTTGTCATTGAGAGCATATGTCGTAGTTTGTACATGAAGAAGTTTTTGGTCCAAAAATTAGAATCTCTGTTTTTTCTGAATTTAGTAGTAAGAAATTACTGGTCATCCAATTTTTTATGTCAGCTATGCATTCCATTAATTTTGTGAATTGGTAAGTTTTGTCAGGGCTCTAAGAAATATAGAGCTGAGTATCATCAGCGTAACAGTGAAAACTAACGCCATGCTTCCTAATGATATCTCCCAAGGGTAGCATGTACAGAGTGAAAAGCAACGGTCCTAGTACTGAGCCTTGCGGTACTCCATATTGAAATTGTGATCGATATGACATCTCTTTGTTTACTACTACAAACTGATAACAGTTAGATAAGTAAGATTTGAACCATGCCAATGCAATTCCACTAAAGTCATTACTGCTGTGCTGTTTGGAAACATCAGAAGTTGAAGCTCTATTTCTCATTAATTTAGCCACTGTATCAAATAAATACCTTGGGTTGTGTTTGTTTTCTTCTAAGAGATTTGAAAAATAAGTAGATCTAGCATTTTTTTAAGGCCTTTCTGTACTCAATCATTCTCTCTCTCCACGAAATGTCTAAGCCCTTAGTCTAAGGCCTGTCCATGAAACCGGGCCTAAGAGTTACATATGGCATGTATATGTGTTAGTGGATACAGGTGGGTTATTGACCTCCATGACCCTACAGTAGGTACAGTTTTCTTTACACATCTCATACAGCTATCATGAGAACATCCAAATTAAAATGAATAAGAATAAAAAAATCATTCTCTAGAACTCTTGATTCATTTGATGATTCCAAATTATTTTCACTTAAGCATTTCAGAATGACTAAAACAATATTTTAGATGGTGTGCAATGAGATTGGTCCACTAGTTAGCCCAGTTATCCAATCACCTGATATTTTGAGGCAAAGTCATGTTATGCATTGTAGTTTATTCTAGGGATGCTACAATTCTCAATTTAATATTGAACCATTCGGTATGACATCCACAGTTCAATATGCGCTTGTGAATTGCGGTTTGCATTTAAATTTCCGTGCATTTTATTTCTCTCTGAATGGACTGCATGGTCACTTTCGCATTTTTCCTCAGGGTGCATATTTACATCTGGTGCTGCGCCATTGTTCCTTACCTAGAGCTGTCAAAATGATTGAGGAGAAGATGACTTGTGACTGCATTCAAAAATTTCCCCGGATTACTGTAAATGATGTCCATCGCATTGTGAGGCTGTCAACCATCTTGTGAAATGGAGAAGGGCATTAACCGTTTCAAGTTACATCAACAACTTTGAGGAAGTTGTTCATTCATCCTGTGACAGCCCTGTAGGCTAGGATATGCAGTCTGTACGGGAAACACAAATGATTAGTTCACCTCTTGAGTCTTTGGATCTGAGCCATTCGTTCTTTTGTCATGTGGTGTGACAGATGTATTGGATAAAGAAATTAGTTAAAGGGTTAGTTCACACAAAAATGAAAATAATGTCATTTATTACTCACCCTCATGTCGTTCTACACCACTAAGACCTTTGTTCATCTTTGGAACACAAATTAAGATAAAATCCAATGGCTCAGCAAGGCCTCTATTGAGAGCAAAGCCACCAAACCTCTCAAGATCCATAACATATTTTAAACAGTTAATTTGAGCTCAGTGGTTCTACCTTAATATTATAAAGCGACGAAAATACTTTTTGTGCACCAGAAAAACAAAATAATGACTTTTCAACAGTATCTCGTGATGGTCGATTTCAAAACACTGCTTCTGAGCTTTTCAAATCTTTTGTTTCAAATTAGTGATTCAGATCACCTATCAAATGGCTAAACTGCTGAAATCACGTGACTTTGGTGTTCCAAACCACTGATTTGATTCATAAAGCTCTGAAGCAGTGTTTTGAATCACTAGATATTGTTGAAAAGTTGTTATTTTGTTTTTTTTGGCACACAAAAAGTATTCTAGTCGCTTTATAATATTAAGGTAGAACCACTGAACTCACATGAACTTTTAAATGTTTTTAGTACCTTTATGGATCTTGAGAGGTTCAGTGGCTTTGCTCTCAATAGAGGCCTTACTGAGCCATCGGATTTCATCAAAAATATCTTAATTTGTGTTCCGACGATGAATGAAGGTCTTATGGGTGTAGAACGACATGTAATAAATTACATTATTTTCATTTTTGGGTGAACTAACCCTTTAATAATTCCCAATCTTCCTTACAAACAAGTGCATTTTTTTTTACTCTTACAGTTACGTGATGCGTTTCTGGTCTCAAATTTCTTACAGTTTATACATTTGTGAGCTGCCAGTGTTAATTTTAATATATATTTAATTTACATTATACAATACACTAAGAATGTGTACAAGTGGATTTTTTTTTTTGCTTAAAAAAGTTTGCTTAAATTGCAATAAAAACATTTTCCTCCTTAACCTCTTACTGTTCCTGTCGCCTAAGCATAACAAAAAACACACTGTTTATGCGCATGTTTTGTAACCGAATAAAAAAATTATTGAGCACTTTTTTTTTTTTTTACGCATTTTAAGATTTTACACACATCTTGGCATTTCCATCCAGCATTTCTTTATGCGATACCTCAACATTTAAAAATGCATGGATGGAAAGGTAACTATTGACCCTTGTAAGAGTGACTGGAATCTTGCAAAGATGCAGATAATATGTTATCAATATGGTTTCAGCTTTCGCAATTTAGGACAATTGCTTACATACTAATTGCAAACTGTACCAGAATTTACATGAACCAAACCCTAAACTCTGGTCTGTTTCACTGGTGCACACCCAAGTTCGGAAAAAATGCTTTGACACCTATCAAACAAGCCAAGCTCTGGCATCAAACAGACTTACAAAAAGCTCTAATGTGAAAGTGCTTTTACCCTCATTGCTCAAGTGTGCCTTTTAAAAAAATGAGATAGTCCAGAAGTCCTTGAGGTTTAATCTTGCATCCAGTCCACTGCGGCTCATGGAGCTGTTCCACATGATTTCAGATATTATGACATGCAGCCAATGGGGAATGAAATGCTAAACAAACATAAAATTTTCATAAAACCTTGTGATTTACAGTGTGATTTCACATGTTAATGAAAGCAGTAAAATAAGGGTTTTATGAATCACATCATTTCAGCTGTGGCCAGAGCTGTAACATTTGATCAAAATTCGCTTTCTAAACACTATTACTTGGCACAGTGGATTCTCAGTATAGGTCTAAAATGTAATGAGGGTGAAAACATCTCCTGCCAAGTCAAGGCCAAGTCATCTCCAAAACACAGTTAACAGTGGTCTAAACTGTGGCCATGAGCGCTTCATCTCAGAAACCACGGGTTTCCATTTTAAGGTTTACAATAATCCATCTCTATACATATTTTTTGCCACAAGAGCAACTAAACTGTATTGCATGAACACATTCAGAGAGCCTACTAATCTTCTCAAAACTTTCCTCAAAATATATTTCACAGCTCTGCTCTGTAGCAATTAGAAATGCATACTAAAGTTTCTCATTAAGTCTATTTATCAAATAAATAAATAAAATTCTTTTACATGCAGCTTAAGCCTAATTACCACGCTGACTTATTTATGTAAAATAAAATTCCTGCAATCCTCTAAGTTGCCAAATGAATTTGCACCAAGAGAGTTTTGCTGCGTCCCAGTTCGCCTACTTATACTACGCCCTAAAAGTATGTACTCTTTTTGTGAACAAAAAGTACATACTTTTGAGTGTGTAGCAAAAGAGTAGACCAGCTTTGGGACATACTATCAAGTCATACAATTGCGTCTTTGCACTCTGTCGCATCATGTCACCGTAAACTGGCCTGTCAATCATCTTACATCCTCCACATTTCATTTAGCTAATTTCCTACCGTATCGGAGAGAAATGCAGTACCAAGTTGATGTGTAGTCGCGGGTCTTTCATGTGGAGAACTCTCCTCATATTAATGCATAATGATGCATTTAAAAGTTAATGGCCAATCGGATCTTTATAAATGTCCACATTTTATTGCAGATGAAATATAACACAGATAACATTAAATAAATATTTTCTATCAGATTAAATTGATTATTAGTCACTCAAACCTCTCACCGTCGGTAACGCATATCCGCCATGTTTTGTAGTTTTTTAACACTTTTTACTCGTGTTTGTAGTTCTGAACTGAATCCTCATCCAAAGCGCAATGGGTTGTGGGCAATATTAGCCTTTATAGTGTGCACGGATCCACAAATCTACCGGAAATAGTAGACCATCCGGGGACTTTTGGCATACTCTTTTCAACATACTATGCTTTGGGACACTTATTTTAATCTCACATACTATTTAGGATGGATAGTATGGACATTGGGACGCAGGGTTTGATTGGACTTAAAAAGTTAGGACAACCTATTGAATTTCATGGTTTTCCAGATCAGGACGTAATAAAAAATCATCTGGTCCTTGGCAGGTCTTAAAATCTGGAAAATAAAACCTCAGATGAACAAAAATACATGACATATCACACCGAGTCATTATTTATTTAACAAAAACTAGGCCAAAATGGAAAAGCCATGGGTGACAAACTATGGACACCCTTATTGTTTCCTTAGGAATTAAGTGGGTAAGTAATGGTCAGGTACTGCTAATAAAATGCCTTTGATTAACTGATCATCAGCAAGTGTGAGCAGAAGTTTTGGTAGTTTGCTGATCTAGAGCTTTCAGGTGTGTGTTAATGCCAAGGAGGAAAGACATCAGCAATGAGCTTAGAGAAGCAATTGTTGCTGCCATCGATCTGGGAAAGGTTATACAGCCATTTCCAAACAATTTCACAAGTGGAAAACATTCAGAACAGACACCAGTCTTCCCAGGAATGGACGTCCCAGCAAATTCACGCCAAGATCAGACCGTGAAATGCTCAGAGGAATTGCAGACAACCCAAGAACTACATCTCAGACTCTACAGACTTCAGTTAACATGTTAAATGATAAAGTCTATGACAGTACAATTGGAAAAAGATGGGATAGTATGGCATGTTTGGAAGGGTTGCCAGGAGAAAGCCTCTTCAATCTTCAAAAAAAAAAAAAAAAATGGCAGCACGGCTTAGGTTTGCAAAGTTGCATCTGAACAAACCACAAGACTTCCTGGAACAAAGTCCTTTGGACAGACGAGACCAAAGTGGAGATGTTTGGCCATAATGCACAGCGCCAAGTTTGGTGAAAACTAAACACAGCATATCAGAACAAACACCTCATACCCAAAGTAAAGCATCCTGGTGAAGGGGTGATGATTTTGGCCTTGGCCATCTACAGTCATTGAGTCGACCATTAACTCCTCTATAAACCAAAGTATTTTAGAGTCAAATGTGAGGCCATCTGTCCAAAAGCTAAAGTGGGTCATGCAACTGGACAATGATCTCAAGATGATCAGCAAATCTACAGCAGAATGGCTGAAAAGAAAATAATCAAGGTGTTGCAATGGCCCAAGTCCAGATCTCATCCCGACTGAAACGCTGTGGCGAGAGCTGTGCATAGACAAATGCCCATAAACCTCAATAAACTAGAGCAACATTGTAAAGAAGAATGGGCCAAAATTCCTCCAGAATGATGTGAGAGACTGATAAAGTCATACAGAAAATGATTACTTCAAATAATTGCTGCTAAAAGTGGATCTATAAGCAACTGAATCATATGGTGTCCTTAGTTTGTCACCCATGGCTTTTCCATCTTGGCTTTATTTTTTTAAAATAAATAATGACATGGTGTGATATGTCATTTATTGTTCATCTGAGATTTTATTTTCCAAATTGTAAAGCCAAGGACCAGATGATTTTTTATTATGTCCTGATACAGAAAACCATGTAATTCAATAGGGTGTCCTAACTTTTTCACATGACTGTAAGCTGCCACTCACCTTGCACCTGTTTTGGCATCCTTCCACCTCCCCAACTCCACCATCATAATGCAGGCATCTTGCTACCAGACTCATCTTCCAAGCATCAGTAGTCCCACTGGGGGGTATATCTAAACTCAAGTTGAAGCTGCTTCTCGAGCCCCTCCACTGCGACAGCAAGCCAAATACATTTAACCTTAATAGCTTAAAGATTATATGGGCAAACAAACTTCAAAACACACAGTAAAAAAGAGTTTAAAATATAAAGTTTAAAAACAGCTCCATTTCTGTCCTTACAAAGTACTAGAATCTTTCCCCTTTAGGCAGGAGAGCTGAAATTAAATCTCTGCAATTGGAGCCCCAGAGGGAGAAAGAGGGGAAGTGAAGGAGAGAGGGAGAGGCTGAAGAGGAAGGATTTTGTCAGGACTTCATAAACACGTACATAGAGTGGAATAACTATGCCAGGATTAAGACTGAGGAAAACTTTCCAGAGCTGGTTTGAGACTTGCAGGCAGGCAAGAAAGAGAGAGAGAGGGGGGGTTGTGCACCAGAGCCCCCAGTCCTTAGGTTTACAGTAAGGCCAGCCAAACAACAATGATGCACTACAGTGAGAAGGTGGATACAACTATAGGGGTGAAAAGAGGATAGAGAGAGACAAATATCAAGAAATAATGCTTAGGGAAAGATATTTTGAAGATCCAAAGCAGATGCTGATCTTGATGATAAGATGAAACTGAAACATCAGTTTTTTTTTTTTTTTTTTGTTTTTTTTACAATTTTACATTCAGCTTGAGGAAACTTTAGAATGACTTCAGCTAAATTAAACACAGATCCTTGGTAGGACATATCCAGTATGAATTATGGCAGAATGAGATAATGGAAAAAAATTAAAATGGCAGATTATATCATTCACTTGCCAGGTAAGAGTGTAAAATGACAAAAGGTTGAAAAATTGGAATAAGATGAAATACTGGGTTGGAAAAGAAGCAGGTATTGAATAGTACTGAAAAGCAACAGATGCAGAAGTCTCTGCCAAAGGCAATAAATTCAACTAAAGGTTAAAGTCAATGTGAAATGCTGCTTGCAACCCATCTTATCTGATGCTAGACATTCAGTGACTATGTGTACATGTGTACCAATAATGTGATTATTTCCAATAATTGCAATAAGATGCTTACATGAGCAAACCTCTTCAGTCCCGTTTACATGTAATTGTCATTATTCTGATTATTGCTAAGAATATTAAAATGTGGAAGTGTCTCCAATGTCTCCATTTCAGTGTTTTCAACCATCAATATAATGCATTATATATTCATGTTGTGCAATGCTGTCAACGCTGGACACATTTTCTTCAGCACCCCAAATATGTGAGTCCTTCTTTACTGCCATATTTACAAATCAGCATTTCACTGCAGGAGCATGACACATCATCTGTTTATGTCACAAGCACATGTGCACCTTGGTGGAAAAGATGCAATTAAAGTGTTTACATGCCTGCTTATTATGATTAAAATTGGTATACGCCACATATTTTGCAACAATTATGGTTGCTACTATTATAAGCTGAATTGCATCAATTATTCGAAGTGTTGTTTCCATGAGGTAAAGTTTAATCGCAATATTGCCTAAATCTAATTATCATTGCATTATAAGGGTGCATGTTAACGTAGCCACTGATAAAAATGTAGAGTGGGACATTGTGATGCAAAGAAAGTAGTGACAGATCATTTCTTCCATACTGTGACATATCCAGGTGAAACAGAATATCAGAAAAGAAAAAAAATGTAAATCAACGTTTGTTGATTGGATGAAAGCAGATCTATATGCAAGCTTACAGACAATTGTAAGGAAGTGGCAGAGTTTAAGCAGACTAAATAATTGAAGAAATCCGGCATGACATGATATTTTGACATTATGAAAAACAGTTACGAGGTCATTTAAAAAAAAAAAAAAAAAAAAGAAACATGCATGTGTAAATCGTTAACAACATTAATAAGATCATTTAGATGCTTTTAGAAAATAGGGAGAATTTCCATTTCATGCCAACTTTAACAGGCAGCGATTGAGCAGTTTTTGGCTATACACTATCAGAAAAAAAGGTACAAAAGCTTTCACTGGGGTGGTACCCTTTCAAAAGGTACACCTTTGTACCTAAAGAGTCCATATTAGTACTTCAAAGGTACATATTGGTACCAATATAGCACCTCTCACAGAGAGGTACAGGACAGTACATTACAGTTAAGTATGTTTCGGGACGGTAAACTCCGGCTTGCATTTCCACCACCAACAGTACCCTTACTTGATAGGCGTGGTGTATGCCGGAAAGTAATGATCAATGTCATTCTAGCGCGAAGAAGAAAGCGACACAGTAAACAACAATGGATGACATACAGCAGATCTCAAAAATCAAATAGCCACTTTGTGTGACTTCTTCTTCTATAGTCAACTTCCTGTTCATATGTGGTCAAGATCGCTCTAATCTGAGGTTAGCACAATTTTCTTAATTTTTGGCTTAAAAAGTAAAAAATTTGCACTTTAAATTTTATGCAATACAACTTTGTTAGATAAGAATGTTAAAAATTATTGTTTTGCACAACATAGAGGAGACCATAACGTGTCTTTTGATACTTTAGCTGACGTGCTATGTTGAGCTCACCTTGAGATTTAGCCAACATTAGCACACATGTCAGTTTGGGACAAGTTGTCCCAATGATTTTGTACAAATAAACACATAGAACATGCTCAAAAAAGAGGTTCAACATGTTAAGTCAGTTATGTTCAGAGATTAAACATGTTAAGTTAAGCGAGTTATTTGCAGTGTTCCATTCAGTTATCACGGATCTATGTGCAAGCCAGAGAAAGTTTGAGTTTAAGTTCAAAGCCACTTAATCTGTTTTGATTGAAATGTGTATTGTTTGGATTGAAATAATTGTTTTTCCAAATTCTCTAGGCATGATTGTTTATATTTCCAGTTCTGGTTTGAATTTAAAAATTAAAATCAATAATAACAATTAAGTAGTTGTGTTCTTATTTTTAGATAATCTAGTGTGACAACTTACCCGCCGATGGGGCAGATTGTCACAAGTGCACATTCTCTATTCAACAGTCTACAACTCCGTAATGAGATAAGATATGAAAATATAATGAATACAACATATGTGCCCAAGACTTCCTTCTTTCATTTGGTATGACATTTATACCATTGTGATGTATGGTGCTCAGTAAATGTTAGACAGTGTGAAAAGTGTGACAACTTACCCCGCTCTCCCCTACCTTTCAGAACTTCTGACAATGGAAACTGCAAAAACTGTGTACTGTACTGAACTGAACTGTACTCTACCGTACTGCTCAGTGGAAACGAGGCATTAGAAAATTTTGGATTGGTACCATCCCAGTGACAGTTTTTGTACCATTTTTTTACCTCCTTCTGATGCAACTTCTGTTCACAATTGTCTGTTTAGCGCATTATTACTTCTTTCTAATCTAACTTTTTGGGATTACTGAAACATATTCTTACATGTGAAAAAAATACACACTTTTAAGACCCCTGCTTTTTGAGGTTCCTTAAACAGGGTGGTCAGAGCCCCTACCCCCATTATTCACACCCTGACTATACTGTTGAGACATCTTGCAGCTGGTGTGATCACTTTTCCTATTATGTATGAGGAGAGCCTATTAATGAATAATTGTACCCTGTATACTCCATATATGTGGTTCTCTGTCATGTATTTTCCACATTGAGTTGACACAGGCACTGCGCCAGTTGTACATATGACATGTTTAGTGAGGACTAAAACCGTGCCAAAAGGACTTAAGCACACCTCCCATTTCAAGAAGTTTAATCTCACCAGTACATGGCAGAGTCGTCATATTTTCATGAGCTTGTGGTTAATCCGCTGTAGGCGAACAGAACAGTGAGGCTCGTTCCTCCAGATGACAGTACAATAGTGATGGCTGTTTTTCTTGGCTCCAGTGGCCAGGCTGGCGTGCACGAGGCTGATTTAAGCCCTGCCCTCTCCTCCTGGACTTGACGGCTGCCTTCCACACTGGGTGTAAAATACTGTCTGGGGATGTATTTCTGGTATGAAATATGGAAGGGAGCCTGTGCATGTGCATTTAGGCAGGAAGAGGTGAGAGAGAGGTCACTGTTCATTTTGCTGCCACAGACTTGGAGGCCATCCAGCGCAAAAGAGACAGCGGCTTTTTCTCCCTCTCTCATTCTGCTCTGCTTATGGATGATGTGCGGAGATATGAGGCATGAGAAAAGCGCACACACGTGTTTTGAGCGAGAGCTCCGGAGGTATTCTGGCTATGGAAAGCATGAGCAGAGATGGGAATGTCTCTGTGATCTAAATGAGAGACTCGTAACTAGGACAGCTTTTCATTCACCCCATTGACCATATCACATTCATCAAAGAGGAAAACAAATATGAATAAACCGAATCCACCGGATAGAACTTGATATGTATGCACAGTGTGCTATAAAGAGCAGAAAACTAGTGTGTTGTTTTCAGAGATCAGCTTTCATTGATGGTCCAGCAGTGTTTGCGCATTGAATAATGTAATTTTTAATAAAGTAAACATAAATGGCCTCTTTTCTTCTGCTCAGCCCTCTTGTCCAAAGGATATGTTCAATTATTCACAAGCTTTGGGTGGGTAATGTGTAATTGATAACCTGCATGCTATTTATATTTCATTTCAAAAGGACAAATAATACCGCTGACCTCCAGGCCTCCAGCTCATGTGAATTTCTATGATGGAATATTATGGAATAAGATTTTATGCTTTTTGTTATCGAAGTCAACATGAAACCGCCACTGCGTCATGTTTTACTTCCAAAATGTAGAAGAGAAACAACATAAAAATGTATTTCAAAAAAAAAGTCAGGTGCGATTTTATCCAACGGGATTGGATAGTCAAATGTTGGTTGGAGGGGCGGTTTTGAAAAATAAGAGGGCTTGGTGATGTCATCCAATATGGAGAGTCGTTTTAGAGGTGGATGCTGATAATAAAGTATTTTATAAATTTGTTCTGCTGAACACAAAGGAAGATATTTTGAAGAATGTTTGTAACCAAACAGTTGTGGGGCACCATTGACTTCCATAGTAGTTTTTTTTGATACTACACAAGTCAATGGTGCCCCACAACTGTTTCGTTACAAACATTCTTAAAAATATCTTCCTTTGTGTTCAGCAGAACAAATTTATACAGGTTTGGAACATCTTGAGGGTGAGTAAATGATAGAAGTTTCATTTTTGGGTGAACTATCCCTTTAATATGGTCAATTTTTATTTCAAGCTGACTTCACGTTTGATTTTAATTTTGACATTCACATTGAAAGGGTTAGTTCGCCCAAAAATGAAAATTCTGTCATTAATTACTCACCCTCATGTCGTTCCACACCCATAAGACCTTCGTTCATCTTCAGAAGACAAATTAAGATATTTTTCATAAAATCTGATGGCTCAGTGAGGCCTGCATTGACAGCAAGACAATTAACACTTTCAATTCCTAGAAAGCTACTAAAGACGTATTTAAACAGTTCATGTGACTACAGTGGTTCAACCTTAATGTTATGAAGCAACGAGAATACTTTTTGTGCGCCAAAAAAACAAAATAGCGACTTTATTCAACAATATCTAGTGATGGCTGATTTGAAAACTGCTTTGAAGCTTTACGAATCTTTTGTTTCGAATCAGTTGTTCGGAGCGCATATCAAACTGCCAAAGTCACGCCCCCCCAGTGGTGAACCATTGAAATTTCGAAACACTTATCACGTAACGAAGCCTCATTTACTGAAATCAAGTGACTTTGGCAGTTTGATACACACTTCGAAACAAAAGATTTGTAAAGCTTCGAAGCTTCATGAAGCAGTGTTTTGAAATCGCCCATCACTAGATATTGTTGAATAAAGTCGTTATTTTGTTTTTTTGGCACACAAAAAGTATTCTTGTCGCTTCATTACATTAAGGTTGAACCACTGTAGTCACATGAACTGTTTTAAATACGTCTTTAGTAGCTTTTTGGGCACTGAAAATGTTAATTGTCTTGCTGGCAATGGAGGCCTCACTGAGCCATCGGATTTTATGAAAAATATCTTAATTTGTGTTCCGAAGATGAACGAAGGTCTTACAGGTGTGAAACGACATGAGGGTTAGTAATTAATGACAGAATTTTCATTTTTGGGTGAACTAACCCTTTAAAGTATACCTGGGACAGAATGTCACAAAGTGACAAATACAGCTTATGAAAGATGCATGCGTATTAAGTATATATATATATATTTATAATACAAATAATGACCAAATGAAACAAACCAATTTGTGATCATATCTATTTACTGCATGGAATACACTCAATATTTTATTAATAATATTAAGACAATGAAGCATTCACAAAGCACCAAGAGTGACATCTACAAGGGCACTGGCTGCAACAATGAACAGGTTATGCAAAGAATGAAACAACAGAGTCCAAGAAAATATTCAGAGGTGGAGAGGAGAAACAAAACACAAAAAATATAATGCGAACATCTTGTTTTCTAAAAACACCTCTTCCATCCAGATATTTGTTAACAAAATGAGAAAAGAAGAATATCGAAGGAAACAGAACAATATTTGGTGATACTGTATGATTAAAGATTGGTTAGTCTGTGGCAGCTGAGAAGGCTGTTGTGATTGGTCAGAATGTATAAGGCGGTCGAGGAGGCAGAATGACAACCATTAGCCCCCATCATCGTCAAGCCCTGTCACCACAGCACCCACACACATACTGCTACAAGCGTGCACGTATAGCATTAAAGTGACATTAGATTGCAACAATGGTTACATCACACTCATTGTGTATTAGAGATACAATTTATGTAAAAATAATTCATTAAGTGCTACTCTGCTTGCATAAAACTATTATTCAACTCCTTTTGCAAGAAATTTTGGCACCAAAGTTGCAAAGATCAGAGGGCTCATTTATAAAACCAGATTTAAGTCCAGATTTAATCTTAAATTCAGATTTAATCCTAAAGTCCGTGTATTTGATCCTGCGTAGGAACAAATTGAGATCTATGAAGGCTGAAACTGTCAAGGCAATATCCTTGTATGTACAAGTAAAAAGCATGTATAATGACCTAACTGCTGACTTAATTTTCTGAAGACTTCTGTTTAATGATACAATTGCAAAGTGAACAATTGAATAAATGAATAAATAAATGACCACACACCAAAAAATAGCACTGTCCAAATTTTGTTGCATTGAATAATGGCAGAAACCAAAAAAAAAAAGTTTTCTTCATTATTTTCTCATTTTCACTATTTTTTAATCATCAGTAATGATCATGCTTTCATGTTTAGGATGATCATACACATATTTCATAAATGAGGCCCCAGAGCTTTACACGTTGGCACTAAAGGAGAGCTAAAAGAATTATGATCTAAACAGAAGGATTAGTAAGTTCAAGATCAATTGCTGCCCTGCCACACTCTGTAGAAGAAAGTTCATTCTATAATTTACTAGTACACCTCAACATTTAACAATTATGGGTACATTTGAGTATGTGTGAATTTGTTTTTCACTGGCTAGTTTGCAAGCAGGTTCTATACTTGACATGGTCATATGGTCAGTATGTGCTACAGTGGCTGACATAGATTTCCCATGGGGAAAAAGGGCAGAAAGAACATCAGACTCCTCTGTATAGAGAAGCGGTTGCAGACTTATTTAGTTGTTAACCATGAAAACAAAGACAAAGCATCCCCAGGCCATAGGCACAAGACATAGCTCATAGAAGTCTCAAAACAAGACTCCTCACTGTAATCTTTGTTGACTTCTGCAGTCCCTATTTTAAAGGCAATAAACCAGGCCTGAGTTGCAGGAGAACACTGTGTTGGATTAGTTTGGTGTGTTATGCTTCCCTCATAATACTTTCTCTAAACTATTAACTAAATAACGACTGCGGTTTCATACAGCCTCATTCCTCGCAGCACTCAATGTTGCTCAATGGAGCACTGTGTGTGTTAGCCACTTGCTAATGCTAACTTTAGCAGAGCATCCAGACTAGACAAACAACGTGCTCTCTGCTTTCAGCGCTACATATCCAAGAAAAAGGGTGATGCTGAGGATGTGGTCAGACTGGGAAGGAAGAGGAAAAATTAGAGCAAAAAGTCCCTCTCTTCTCTATTTTCACAGCACCCATCAAGAAACACAGAGTGGTCCTTTTAGCAGGTGTTAAATTTAGAGGCTAGCATATTAAATTTAGCCTGTGATTAGTGCCTGTAAGGCAGGGCAGGGTGTAACTCTGCCAGGAGAGACTCACTCACTGTGCAGTGGCATAGAAAGTCGCAAATGACTGCATGAGCCACAGTGTTTAAAAAAAATCCAAAGGATTTGGTGAGGAACAGGCTGTCACTAAGCATTTAACAGCCCTCAAACCAACACCCTTGAAAATTATGCTTTCTGTCATAAATGCAGCTGTTTACATCATCTGAGCTCATTCCTGAAATGGGAAAGAGCATCGTAAATGTCTGCTGAACATCTTCAGCATCGTTGAGCCTTGTTTGAACATATTTAATGTTTGAAAAATTTCCTCGGATTAGCATTATATGCGTCTCTTCACAAAACGTACTGTCGCAGTGCCTGGTTACAGTGATGTCATCAGAAGATAACACCATGGTACTTTTCCATATACCATGTTATTCCTTAGTACTTCAAAGAATACCACAGTATTACCATGGTACATGTCCTAAAAAACATGGCACTACAATGGTACATATCCAAATACCATGGCATTACCATGTTACTATATCCTAACAAACATGGTAACACCATGGTACTTTTATTTAAACACTGACAGCAAAAACTGGTCTACATGTAATAGTTGTCAAATGTAATGTGTGTTTTTGTTTTTTTGTTTGTTTTTAATATATATATATATATATATATATATATATATATATATATATATATATATATATATATATATATATATATATATATATATATAAATAAAAACCTGCTTTAACCAGCCTAAGCTGGTTTGCTGGTTTTAGCTGGTTTAGGCTAGTGTCACAGCCTGGCAAAGCTGGTCTTCAATTGGTTGATCTGGTCTCCCTGCCTGACCAGCAGAAAAGTGCCTAAAACCATTCTAAAACCTGGGAGACCAACTAAAACCAACAAACCTGCTTAGGCTGGTTTTAGATGGCTGTTCTTCAGTAGGACTGGCTCGGGGAGCAGCTGCGAAACTGCTAGCTGTGGCCAAGTGCTCATATTCTGTCTGCAAATTCAATGAAAGGTAGATTATTCTCAAAGCTAAAGGCTTGAAAGCAGATGACATCATCTGACATGTACAGCTACACAGTTGACAAAATATGAGCCTGTATACAGAGCATACAGTGTGCAGGGTGGAAGAAATTTTAAGATGGTTGTTTTGAGTATTCATTCAGGTCATTCAAGTGGAAAAATAGAGTAAAAATGTTAAAATTAACAAAATGACTTCCTTTCAGCGACAACCGAGGCGTGTTCTGAAAGAGTTGAATTGCGGATTTAATTGCAGTTCAAATAAATGGCTTCAAAATTGGTGCTACTCTGCCAGAAACCTGGACACTATAATTAAGCCATTGAGCTCAAATAATCAAGAGGCATGGTGGAAGATTTCTCATTCACTATAACAACCTAGAGATGCACACCTTTGGTCACTGATCATCCAACACCCAAATACTGCAAATTGTATTAGTTTTACATATTACGCATGGTCTAAACATCTGCCTGGAACTTAAGAGTCCACCATTACAATGCTAAAAATCTGATATTAAACATATGAGCATTTGTTGGCCTTAATTTTTGTGTAAAGCCAAGAACATCAAAAGTATAGATCTTTATAGCTATATTTTTTACAGTGTTCAGGGAATCTCAATCACTAGTGCACACAATTATGACAAGGGAAGCATAGCTGCATGCTTCATAATGAATAAAAGTGCAACATTATCAATTGAAACCAGTCACACTTTATAACAGAACTGGACATCAATAAACACAAAATATATACGCAGTGATGGCATCTGTGTTCCAACAATATCTAAAGTGAAAATAGATATCTATACAAGTTTTACAGAGGACTTTCTCTGTCCACTTCCGGTTGTTGCATATATAACCATGTTGGCTAAAATATAGCATCGAGCAAATACCATATGCACAGGCAAGGTAAGAGATACTTGATTCTAACAAAAACTTTGGGTGACTTATGCTGAGAATATGGGGCATAAACTAACATCCTATGAATAAGGTCCATAAAAAACACACAGACAAACAATACAATCTGTTTATATGTATGTACTTGAGTCTATAAGTCATTGTGCGGTACACAAACAACAATTAAAGTGCCCTATGTCATTTTAGACTGTCACTAATAAAAACAGAAAATAGTATTGTGAAAAACAAGAATTATGTTGGGATATGACACTACATGAGGGCCCAGTTTTAAATAATCTGTCCTTTCTTTCATATGGCACATGGTGCACTGTGCCTGTGTGCCCACTCTCAGGCCACTGGGTAAAAGGAAAAAGTAGCTTTTTGCATATAGTAGCTCCTTCCTCCTCACGCAATTAATTCATGCATTTCACTTCCGTCTGCCTCGATTTTAAATATAAAACATGCTTAGTGCTGGGAGGTGTATGTATAACTGTGATCCTGCCCATGTACACAAGGCTTAACAAGTGCCGACTAGGGGAACTTCACACCTGTAGGAGTGTGCTGTAAAGTATCTTATTTTTTAAGGTATTGCTGATAAATTAGCCATGATTTAGCAAATAGTCATATAGTTAACGTGTCTAGATATTTGACATTATGTTTTAGAGAGTAGCAGATATTCAGGTATCAAGAGTTCCAAGATTATTCAATGAATATATTTTAATCACTGGACTAAGCTAATATAGATTTCATCCATTTGCCTCACAAAGGAGGCTAATTAATGTAACAACACTCAGTTTCACTGCTCAAAATAGTGTAAAACACTAGGAGATAGAATGCAGGAGGCATGCGGGCAAGCTAGTGAAGATTCACTGGATATAAGGTCATAGGAAAAAGAGCAGAGAGAATAAGACCATCTCATTCCCAGCATGCTCAACACTTCAGCACATAAGCTAGCTTGACAGAATGTACTACACTGAAACATATGTATGGATTCCACATGTAGTATTAGCAGGAAAAAACTGCCGGAAGTTCAAAACATCCTCTTTTGCCTTATATCTAAAGCCAGCTGTATGATTGATAATATGAGACACACACTCCTCTGGCAGCAAAGCTCTTGCCCACACTCCTGCCTCTCTCGGCACAGAGCCAGACCTCATTTGACCTTGAGTGGCGGCTCTCTCTCTAGCCAGCGCACACGGACTTTCTGTTTGTAGTGATACTCCTTGAGGAAGTCCTGCATGGTTGGAGGCAGTGGCAAGGCACCAATGCCATCGTAAGTGGTGCGTCTGCAGATGGCGGCTCGCGCCAGGTGCTGAAGGCTGAAAGGGAAAGTCCGGTGTAAGGGAGCAGTGAGCAGGGGCTCAAAGAACATACAGGCACTGGGGTCTTTATAGTGCTCCAGCAGGCCTGTTACTGTGGAAGAGTGGAAGACACAGGGGTCATGCGCATCAAAGCTAAAGTTGTGATTCCATTGTTCAATGCGTGCATGCAGCGACCGATTGTAGCGTCGAAAACTAACAGAAAACAAGTAGTCCTCCTGTGCAGAGTCACGTAGCAGAAAGGTGCCTTCTGGCCGTCCGTCCAGCAGTGCTTCTGCTTGGTACCGGTCCATCACCCCCCAATAGCAAGGAAGTGCAGTTATAGCCTGTAGGTCAGGCACCAAACAATGAATATAGTCAATCTGTGTGTGGACCTTCCAAGGCCCTGGCTGTCTGGAGCAGTGAGTGTCTCCAGAGGCATGCCTCTGCTTGGGCCTTCGTGTTTGTAAGCAAAGGGTAGTTGAGTCCTCCTCAGAGTCACAGTCAACAGTGTGGGATGGCACTGCCATACTCGCTGCAACCTGTGCAGCAATCCCAGATAACCCCCCAGAAATAGAGGAGACTGTTCCCAGGCTCCTGCTCTCCAAAAGTCCTTCCCCAACACCAGGAGCCATCTTTGGTCCCAGTTTATAGAGGGAAGAGCTCTGTGAAGTTGCCTCCAGCGTATGGATCTGCGCATTTGGAGGGGGATCCACTCCTTCCTCTATGCTAAGTCTACGTCGTTCACGCAGCCTCTCCTCCTCATCCTCAGGGGAAGAATGTGCTGAATCAAATGCATCCAAAAGAGCAGTTGAGGAATGAGGGCTGACTGGCGCCGTATGTTGTTTAATTAAGTGCCACTTGTTGGCCAGATCCGAACCGGGCGGGAAAGGGCATGTTTCAAGCATCAGTTCCGTCAGGTGGATCTTACGTTTGGAGGACACCTGACCTTTGGCTGGCTGAGAGCGGTGGTGCGTGGTGAGAGGAAGGCACAAGCCTACGCTTTCTCGAAGTCGCTGCCGCAGAGAACGGGTGCTAAGGATGCGCCCACTGCTGCCAGCTCCTACAGAATCATTAATCTCTTGGATGGAGCTAACTCCATAACGACGCTCCCTCCTGGCTGTACTTCCTCTTGAGCGTCCCATTCGCCTGTCAGCCTCAAGTGAACTTTGCGTTTTAGTTGAGCAAGAATGTTTCTTTTTACCTCCCCAGGGAGCATGACGTGAGTAGGAGTCCCTACGCACAAGGGGGCCCCTCCGTGCATCTTCGCTCTCTTTGTCAATGGAAATTTCTACTATCTGGGGAATATCTGCCACACAGTTATGGCCTCTGCGTCCTCCAGCAACCAGTGGAAGTGGTGACAAGGTCCGTGAGGGTGTGGAAGACCTAGTTTCATAGGGTTCTGCATGTGCTCCTCTGCCCATGTCCACCACACAGTGGACGCAATCTAAGTCCTGGCTACACAGATTGGACTCTGTGCCATCCTTGTGGAAGAGGGCTTGGCATCTACTCCTGAGGTTACCCCACATCTTGCCCACTTTCTCCATAGATTGGAGACCACGACCTATCAGGGAAAGAAAAAAAACAATAACAATGAAAATCTTTTCACTGTTCATAAATCATAGAAACGGTGATGCAGTGATGGTGTGTAAACTATATACAAAAAAAAAAAAAAAGCTATGGACAAAAGAATTGCGTGACATTTTTATGTACACTGGATGGGAGATTGGTTTCTGTAAATGTACATTCCTAGGGCACTGAAATGAATGCATTGTATGTTAGCATAGTATTGTAAGCTGAGGTGATCTGTTAAGACTGTAGTTTTAAAATGGAATGTGAAACATTATATATCAGACATATAGATAAAGCAGTACTAAAACGTGTTTAGTGTGTGAGCACAAAGAATGTGTGCATAATGTTATACACAAAGAGCATGTATATAGTGGGTGGGTGCAGGAGTGGTACAGTTAGCACAGAGTTGCCAGGCAGACATGCATCGACACAAGGCCATGGCTATAAATGAACTGAGGGATCTGCTCACAGCTGATCTGCTGGTATGTACTGTATTACTGAGCCAGTCTGGACCTGACCAAGAACTTTCACTGTCATGGCAGCAGACAGAGACACACACACACACACACACACACACACACACACACACACACTAGAGAGGTAAAAACAGAAGTATAGATGGGGGAACACTGACAGAGAACATGTAGACAGACACAAAAACAGTTTGAGGAGGCGGTTGCTGTTCCCTTTTTTTCAGAAAGGAAAAGTGCTGATCTTGTTTAAAACACTGTGGTTGTACTGCACAAATTATGCAAAATTGAGGCCACCGGCAGATCACGCTCAGATCTCCCCATTATAAGAGGAGACCAAAAGTATCATCTTCACAGAGCAAAATATAAGCTTGACTAGTCTAATGCCAAGATAATACATATGAATTAAAATGAAAACTTAATATCTGAACAGACCATCTCATGAGCTTACAATAAATCTCAGAGCAACTTCAAAAGAATCTGAACAGACTAAAGAGTGGTCGACCGATATTGATTTTTTTGATGGCCAATGCCCTCAAACCAATATTTTTTCAAATAAAGACACTAGTAATTGCTGTACTAGTAAAAATGTGGCACAGTGAAAATAATATGAATATGACATAGTGGACAACTGGACATAGCACAGCATAGACTGAAATCAAGGGTTTAAAGGTGCCCTAGAACCCTATTTCACAAGGTGTAATATAAGTCTAAAGTGTCCCCAGAATGTGTCTGTGAAGTTTCAGCTCAAAATACCCCATAGATTTTTTATTATACAATGTTTTAACTGCCTATTTTGGGGCGTAATTAAAAGTGCGCCGATTCAGTGCGTGTCCCCTTTAAATGCTCGTGATCCCCGCCCCCAAGCTCGCAACTCTATAATACATTGCATAAACAAAGTTCACACAGCTAATATAACCCTCAAAATGGATCTTTAAAAAGTGTTTGTGATGCAGCATATCAATCATGCAAGTATGGTATTTATTTTGCGATGTTTACATTTGATTCTGAATGAGTTTGATAGTATGCTGCGGCTAACGGGGCTAAAGCTAATGTTATACACTGTTGGAGAGATTTATAAAGAATGAAGATGCGTTTATGAATTATACAGACTGCAAGCGTTTAAAAATGAAAATAACGACATGGCTCTGGGTCTCCGTGAATACAGTAAGAAACCATGTTAACTCCAGCCACATTTAACAGTACATTAGCAACATGCTAACAAAACATTTAGAAAGACAATTTACAAATATCACGTAATATATCATGATATCATGGATAATGAACAGCTATTATCGATCCATCTGCCATTTTCGCTATTGTCCTTGCTTGCTTCACAATACCTGAAGAACGTCTGATGATTCGGCTGTGCAGCTCCAGACATTAATACTGCCTTGAACATGGGCTGGCATATACAAAAGTTGGGGGCACATATTAATGATCCCGACTGTTGCGTCACAGTCGGTGTTATGTTGAGATTCGCCTGTTTTTCACAAATCAAATTTACATAAAAAGGAGGAAACAATGGTGTTTGAGACTCACTGTATGTCATTTCCATGTACAGAACTCTAATTATTTAACTATGCCAAGGTAAAATCAATTTTAAATTCTAGGGCAGCTGAGCTCTCCTGTCCGCATTCAAATCGCACGGACCAACCATTACACACAGTACACACGTTTTTATGCAGTCTACAAAATACACACTTCAGAACATGTCACGGCTAGATATGGCTAAGTCTGCAAGGTTTGTAAAATTAAATGTTTATTATATTCAAAGATTTGTTTAAATTATATAAATGTGTATTTGCTGAATGCTGATTGTAAATGAATAGTGTTTGCCTTTCTATTATTACTAATAATATAAAAGCAAACGCTATAATAATTTTTCTTTAACAGTTCTATCTAATAACATGTTAGATAGAAGACATGGGTGTTCTCAGTGCTGTCAAAATAAAAGTCCCGGTTCAACACATGAGCCAAATGGAAATAAATATCAACATGAGCCGATAAGTTAAGGATTAGTTCACTTTAAAATGAAAATTACCCCAAGCTTTACTCAGCCTCAAGCCATCCTAGGCGTATATGACTTTCTTATTTCTGATGAACACAATCAGTTTTATATTAATAAATACCCTGATGCATCCAATCTTTATAATGGCAGTGAATGGGACCAATGAGTATGAAGCTCTAGAAAGTGCATTTATGCATCATAAACATACTCCACATGGCTCCGGAGGGTTAATAAAGGCCTTCTGAAGCAAAGTGATGCGTATGTGTAAGAAAACTATCCATATTTAACAAGTTATAAAGTAAAATATCGAGCTTCCACCAGACCGCTTTTTTTCATAAGTTGAATACAGAAGGCGTAGGACTCTATTAACCCCCTGGAGCCGTGTGAAGTACGTTTTGCTTTGAATGGATGCACTTTCTTCAGCTTCATACTTGTTGGTCCCGTTCACTGCCATTATAAAGCTTGGATTCATCAGGATATTTATTAAATCCTATTGTGTTCATCAGAAAGAAGAAAGTCATATACACCTAGGATGGCTTGAGGGCAAGTAAAGCTTGGGTAATTTTCATTTTAAAGTGAACTAATCCTTTAAAAACTGCCAAATATCAGTCTTGGCAATATATCTGTCGACCACTGGTAGCCTATATACTGTACATTTCTTTACTAGGGCACACAATAATACCACAAGAATGAGCAGGGAAAATATATAATTTTGCTCTCAAATCATCATGACAGTACGGCCAGCTCTGTCTTAAATGATGCACTTGATGTGCACTTGATGTGCACTTGTAGTGTCGTGGCCTTCACTCTCTTATGCACACATGAAGTCCAAGGGACTGCAGGCTATCCCATTTGTCATCTACTGATTCAGAAGGGTGCTCACAAACAGTGGTCAACCGATAAGAGAAAAATTGAAATTAAATTAAGTGACTTATTTTAGACAAGATTTACTCATTCATCAAAACAATGAAGACAGAAAAATGTATTACACATAAACCATAAACCCATTGGAGTATTACAAGGAACAACAATCAACAATCATCTCAAATAGAAATACAATAGAAATCTCAAATTTGGTCAGCATTTGGGACAGGGCAAGTGTCAACTGACAAGTGTCAGTTAACTGGCTAAACTGAATATTCTTTATCAGGTCATGGGACAGTGGTCAGTAGAAGTAGCGAATAGTATTTAGCATTGTGTAAACATTCTGTTCAATCACATTTGCAGTGCACACCTAAAAAATTGGTTAGAGCAGTGGTTCCCAACCACATTCCTGGAGGCCCATCAACACTGCACATTTTGCATGTCTTCTCAATCAAACACGCCTGATTAAGGTTATCAGCTCATTAGTAGTGACTCAAAGAACTAAAATGGGTGTGTCAGACAAAGGAGACATGCAAAATGTGCAGTGTTGGTGGGCCTCCAGCAATGTGGTTGGGAACCACTGGGTTAGAGTATGCAAAAATACCCATTTATTTATTTTATGTACAGCATTTATGACATTAACTACTGTGCATTGCATAAGCTGAATTGCTTCAAGTTAAATCAAGCATATATTGATTTCATTATTTAAAAGTACTGCCAAGCAGCTCCTGAAAGTCAAAATATCACTCTCACTGTGCACTATACAACTGCAAAAGTTCTTAGTTTTAGGTAAAGCATATTACCAGTGCACAGTTTGGCATCAGGTGTTGTTTTCATATTTAAGAGGTTGTGCTGCTTCCTTTTACTACAGGAAGTAACTTCAAACAATACCTCCTTCCCGGAATTAAGAAGGACCAAACCACCAAGACTAATGCACAAGCAATCACACAGCCTACAAAATAGTTTATCAAAATTGTTGTGCATCTTCAAACATATTTTATTCTTCACATATAATAATTTAATTAAGACACCAAATCTCTTACATTGTGTGTCAATAGTCTCAAATAACATTATGGGCAAATTACTAGATGCATCTGGGATGTTGTGGAGAGAGTTATAAGACTGAAGAAACACTTAGACACTGAGATAGGGCTTTGGACTGAACCCATCCAATGATCCAGCGCTACAAACATCGATGTTCTAAGCAATTCCAATTATCCAGCTTCACTGCAGCAACAATTATAAAGGTTTTATTAAGTGTTCATGTGCTGAGAAGTTGATCTTTGGCAAACACACAATAAATCAACAATTTCACTTTTTCACTGATTGCTAGCCAAAAAAATAACATTGCACCTGCAGAGTAACGTTCACATAACACTCCAAATATGACGTGATGAGACATGGACTCTTCTTTCACACGCTCCTTTTTCTAACTCTGCCCTTTCAGCCTCCAGATGCATCTCTAATGGACTGCAATATCAGATGCATCGGCTTTGTTGTTTTTCCATGGGAGTTGGCATAATTTTTTCCTTGACTATGCAAATCACTTTCACAAAAACAAACAGCTGAATGCACAGATAGGATATTCTCTCCAAACACTGTTTCTGGGCTAAAATACTTTAAGGTGAAATAACTTTTTGAAGAACTTTTCTGAGCAGGTCTTTAATCACAGACACTATGTGAAACCCTTAAAGGGATAGTTCATGCAAAATTGAAAAATGTAACAATTTACTCACCCTCATGTCATTTTTTTTTTTTTTTTTCATGAAACAGAAGGGATATTAACCAGAATGTCCAAACTTCTGGTTTCCATACAATGAAAGTGAATGCAAATAAATGCTAGTTATGCACAGAAGTTCCAGAAACCGAAAATATGCTACTTAGAAAGCTTAAAAAAAAAAAAAAAAAAAAAGTGTTGGCCAAAATAGTCTTGGAAGACCAAAACCATTGACCGAAACACTGATGTTTAATAAGCGCATTCCCAATGACAAATTTTGACTGTGTCAGCATCTATTTCATTCACACAATGTGAATAAGCTGAAAAGGATAAAAATATCAGCAGTGTGGACACACTTTAACTGCAAACAAAAAGGTTGCCAAAGAACTTTACTATGAGAACACACCACCCTGAACAACATACCAAGTTCAATTACCCAACTGTAATTTCAGTTTCAGTAATAATCACTAATAAATGCCATTGGTCCTTGAACAATGTCATTTATTTTGGCATTTATAATAAACATTGAGCTATAAATTGCCATTCACTTTCAATGTATTGACAAAAGCTCTCAACAAAAGATCTTTGTGTTTCACAGAAGAAAAGAAATTCAAGGTTGGAATGATGTAGGGAGAGTAAATGATGATGATGATGATGAAATGGTATAATTTTATGTGAACTATTCCGATATAATGACATTTTATGCCACTGCTTTAAAGTTGTCATGAACTGCATTTGTTTTTTTACATTTTTTTTTTTAATGTTCTCTGAGGTCCTCTTATAATGTTATCAAGCTTTTTACAACAAAAAACATCCTAATTTATAAGTAATAAGCTGTTTTTCAATTCTGTTTTTGACCCTCTCTTTGAAAGGCGTGCCACATTCAAGACTTGGAACTAAACGCCAACTGCTATGATTGGGTAACAGTTTTGCATATTAAAATAATTTCAACGTCCCCGCCAATACACGTGTTGTTTTGAAAACTTCTGATGTTGAAAAATCAACATAATTGAAACATTTGCCAACAATGTGAAACATTTATGTGAATTACATATGCCTTGTAAGTCTTGGTTGTGGCAAATAAAGTTTAAGTTACCACAGTTATAGTTGACTGGATAACCTGTGGTGTTTCGTGTAAACGGAGTTATAAATATGTACAATCGTTTGTCGCACTGTCGTTCTTATAGGATATTCATCATTCATCCTTTTCGATAAATGGAAAAACGCACACATTGTTATTTGCAGTGTTGTATTTTAATTAAAATGAAACGTCGTAATATTGTCATACATATAGTATAGAATATAGTCATCACTGCATCAGCTTTTATTTTCTCTGAAAAACCTGCGCCGAATGTTGTCTTGTTTAAAAACAAATCTGAAGTAAAATGAAGCGAAAAAACGAACAGTGTCCACTAGGGGTGTAACACACACAAGAGTCACGATTCAGTACGTACCTCGGTTTTGCGGTCACAGTTCGGTATGATTGTCGTACAATAGGTAAAATGGTCACACTTTAGTTTAGGGTCAATTCTCACTATTAACTATGATTTTTGCCTCAAACCCCTAATTACTGCTTATTAAATGGTTAGAAAGGTTGTTAAGTTTAGGTATTGGGTAGGATTGTGGGATGTAGAATGTGGTCATGCAAAATAAGGCATTAATATCTGCTATATAAGTACTAATAAACAGCCAATATTCTAGTAATATGCCTGTTAATAAGCAACTAGTTCATAGTGAGAACTGGATCCTAAACTAAAGTGTTAAGGCAGGAACACACCAAGCCGACGCACTAGTGGCGACGAAAGCAGACTGCGGCGTTGGCTCACGTCGGCAGCGTCTGGGTCCAAAGTTGCCGACACACCAAACGGAAGCTCGACAGCCGACGGCCAAGTAGCACGTCCGTTCTGCGCCTGCGTAAGATGAAATGCCTTTCCGTACCAGCAGGTGGCAGTAGCTGACCAGCCAATCAGAATGATCAGAGGGCCCGACGGACCGACGGACCATAAAAAAGCTGACGAGGACCAACTTCAGCCGACGGTGCGGAACACACTAAGAAAACTTAGTCGGCCGACGAACAAAAACTGCCCGACGGCCGACCGTCGGCTTGGTGTGTTCCTGCCTTTACCGGACAAAGAAGCAAATCCACAATGCTAGGTTTCTTTTATTTTACTTTGAACAGACAGTGGTGCAAATCACAGTTTGTTCCACCTAGCGGCATTTAGTCCCCTAGTTGGTACAATACAGCCTCCTATAGTGTATTAAGCACTAAGCACTAGGTATTTGGTCACAATCAGCTACAAAACTGAAAAGCATCTTGCATTATAAAAGTACAAAATGAATAGAATGAAAAATAAAACTGTATTAGGTGTGTTACAATTTGCTCTACTCAATTTTTCGCGTTCCGCTCCGTTTCACACACAGTTGAGTGCGCAAGCCTTTCAAAGTATTCTTTGTCCATGAGCGCAGAAAGACGCATTTATGTGCACTACCTAGTGGATTTTGTTTTGAAGCACTCAAGTCATTTGCATATGCGCCGTTTTTCTTCTGCTATTTTTCCTGTTGTGGCGGTTAGCAAACAGCGTTGTGTTAGCACTCGCGCCCCCTTCTGGATTGAAGCATGGATCGCCTACGACTGACTGCATTCGTTGTCTAACTGCATTAACCGAACAGTGATGTCCGTACCATACAGTTCGTATCAAATACATGTACCGTTACACCCTCAGTGTCTACTGATGCGATCTGGAACTTTGTTAAAGTTCATCCACGCTTTTTTAATGTTAGGATCACAAGGAAGGCAATGCAAAGACTGTGTTTTTACAGAACTCGGCACTGCAAAATGTCTTGTAATCCTCAGAGGGATCTCTATGGTTTTGTTGCTGGAGTAATTCTTTGCGTCTCTCTCATATTTACTACTACATGAAATGTGCAAATCGGTGGGCGGGGCTAAAGAGGCAATAATGTAGACGTAGGTGTTCATTTTCTTCTACAGTGGAGGTCTATCATCGAACTATTATGTCATAATGTGACAAAATCCAAAACGAGTCATTTGGGCAGCTTGGTTTCAATGAAAACTGTTTTTGGACTAACAAGGAAGAATATTTGCAGGATATTTTTATAGTACAATGACCTCTTATATGTCAAAAGATCAAGGAAAATTTGACTTCTCAATTCATGACCCCTTTAAGAACACCAGACAGGAACACAACATGTCAGTGAATCATCAGTAAATAAATAAATGTTGTGCACTTCTTTTTGCTAATAAATGAGTACAAAGATGATGTATAATCAGAACAGTTCGATAACCCTCACGGCTGTGACTGTGCATGCCGTTCTGAAGTTCTCTTCAGAAGCCTCTTCTCCAGACTCCTAATTAGACAGTCAAATAGGGACAGTCTGTCTTCTCTCAGAAACTATTCTGATCCAGCTCTCTCTCGAATGATAGAACGCAGAAAAGCAAGAGAGTTCCCCAAAATTAACAAGGCCAGAGCTCAAACACGTCATTATCTCAAACACTCCTCTCATGTGGCTCTCCTGCATAAAGTCACTTCAGTTTGGTGGTGTGGGTCATGAGTGAATGGATGAAACGCCAGTGTGAATGAGTGTTATGAGCTCAGCAGCTCATCTACCCCATACCCTGTGCCCTCATTTGCTAGGCTCTCATCTGATCAGATATCAAAGGAGATGCTAAAGCATTCCAAAGAAGTGACCCATAATAAGAGTGTATTGATTATATATGATAACGCTATTTTGAAAATAAAACAGCTAATACACGGATGACGTGAATGTATTGCAATGTGTGGGAAGAGCGAGGATGAGTCGAGCAAGACTGAGAAAGGGAGGAAAAAGGGTGTTAAACTACAGACATGACACAATGAAACATTATAATGAGAGAAAATTTAGAGCAGAAATCTACAAGGACCTCATGAAGATATAGCTGTGCTAAAGAGAAAAACTAGACAGATAAAGTTAGACTATGATTGTTAAGCAGCCCCATATTAAACCCAGAAACATCCTCTGCAATTTCTCTCAGTTCGACACGCCTATTCTCATGGGGTCCAGATGAGTGGCCTGGCTTTTGGACAACATTAAGGGGCGGAAGTGTGTTTTCTTTTGAGAGGAGAAAAAAATGAAATAAAAAAAGTACAGAATAGTTATTTGTAGAACATTACGTATAGAGACAAAGACTTTTATGACCGTTTATGGCAACGGCAATTCCCGATTAACCTTCTTAACAACTGAAATAATTGAACAAATGACAGTTGATTCTGAGTGCCAAACTATAGGGCAAAAGCTTAAATTATTCAAAAACTCACACAGATCAACCACTCTTCTTAATATATGAGGGGATGGAATATTTGTGCTTTTAAAAATGAATCTGTCAATGTCCATTTAAAACGAATGCAAAAAGATGTAAAATCTTACAAAAAATTAAAAATGTGAGGAGAAGTTAAAGAAATGGTGACCAGTCACAGGCCCTTAATTACTTTTCCTTATACAGTCCTATAAATTTCCACCTAACATCTTGAAGGTGGACACGTTATAACTACCCATAACTAGGACTCAAGTGATATCAGTTAGCAACAAACTACATGCTGCTGAGAATGATAAGAAACTGAACCATCTGACTGCTCTAAAGTAGATCCGTCACTTGCTAAAAATGTTTATTTTTGTACGAAAACGTCGGTCGAGATCATATTTGCAAACGTTATAGTGCATTTGGTGAATTGAGGAGTATTTTAAGTGATGCCCAGGTATCGAGAGAGTGAGCTGAGCAACGTGGAGAGGGTGCGAGCGAGCGCGAGCGCGCACGGAAGAGAGAGAGACACACGGGAGGATGTTGGAATGTTACATTGTAACATTCGTAGAGGGGTAACATACAAAACCAGCGGTGACATCACACGCGTTCCGTTACATTAAACGCGCATAAAAGTGGCTAAAAATAAAGCGTGTTAAAATACACAAATAATGGCGCATTGCAATCCAGAGAACGGATAACGCAAAGGGGCGAACTTACCTCTTTTATTTGTGAATATTACTTCGCAGCCTTCTTTTGTCTACAAAAGAAGGCTGTTAAAGCTGTTAGACTCGCTACTGTCCCATATACGCTCAGCCCTGACGAATAAAACACGAGCGAGGGAGCAGAAGTGCTCATTCCCGAGGTTAGCTTTTATAAAGAAGGAGAACAACAGAATCCCGCATCATTCTGGTCGGTTGGAACGGCAGAATAATCCAAGGCCAGTCTCCAATCCACTGAGCCCATACTTCTGCTTGACAAGCCGAGCAAAGGCGTAAAATAGAGGCCGACAGTACAGGCTTGCAGGCGAGTTGAGACTGTAGGGAGACGCAGGACGGGAACGTACTTCCGACGGATGGGGGAGTGACGAGCGTGGTGGCCAACCAATGAGATTGCAGTTTGAGAGAGCGTTGCCTCGGTTGCCACCCTGAAAACGTGGAGACCCGAGATAATGCATGAGTGCCAAGGGATGAATGATTAATGATTATAGTCAATCAGACAAAGTAGCCATCTGTTGCCTTTAACTGCACAGTGTGTGTGTATTGCTTATCAATAGGAGAGTGATTCACCGTCATCAAATCTTCAAATGAAATGTTGAAAAATAATAATTAGGCAACTGTAGCCTAATGAATTATATATACATACAGTCAAACCAAAATTTATTCAGACACCTTGAACATTTCATTCATTAACACAGTTTATTCACTATAGTTTAAAAAAAAAAATGGTAATAAAATATGACAAGATCTCAGAGTTAAACTGAGAAAAAAACTGTCAGAAAAAAATAATCTTAATTATGTCAGATAACACTTAAGCAAAACATGGTCAGGTCAAAGTGTCTGAATAATTTTTGGTCCCAAATGTTTATCAATTTTACTGGTAGTCCACTGTATGAAGAATTTTTGGGTATAATATGTCACAGTTTACTTTATTTTGCTATCCTCACTTACATTAATGAACTATAGTGTCCTGCACCCACTAGTAAAAAAAAAAAAAAAAAAAAAAAAAAATAGTGTCTGAATAATTTTTGGTTTGACTGTACAAAGAAGAAGTTTCATCTGCTCACCAAGGCTGCATTTATTTAATTAAAAATACAGTAAAAACAGTAATATTGTGAAATATTATTACAATTTAAAATAACTGTTTTCTGTTTGAATATATTTTATGAAGTAATTTATTCCTGTGATCAAAGCTGAATTTTCAGCATCATTACTCCAGTCTTCAGTGTCACATGATCCTTCAGAAATCATTCTAATATGCTGATCTGCTGCTCAAGAAACATTTCATGTAGACTTTTTTGATTACCTGTATAGAATACTGTATAATGTTGTAATAGAGTCAGAATATTTTTATTGTGCACCATTTTCAATTAAGTTGTAATTTTGTGACATTAATTTTGTCAAAAAGTGCCAAAAATCCTTTACTTTTGGTTATTTAGGAGACATAAAATACTAAATGTTAAAAATAGACTAACTATAACAAGGGGGGAAAATTTTGTATTTTATTACAAAAATGTTTAAAATGTCATTTTCACCACAGCATGCTGTCTGACATCAATTAATTTGAGATATGGTGGAAAGGAAACTGTGGTGGACATAATATTTTAGGAAAATGACAAAATGATAAATGTAAATCCACTGTTGGACAATACTAGTCAGATTGCAAAAAAATTGTTTCAAGAGAGCAAAAATGCTTAGCCATAAATGTAGGCCTATGCTTTATTAGACAAGATACATGTGTTTTGATTTACATATGGGGCATATAGGTTATGAGTTTTTTTTTTTTTTTTTACATATACAAATCCAAACTGATGCACAAAATTGAATGTGCCATGTTACATATGATTCTTGTCATGGGGTTTAAGTTTGTTCAGGATGGCCTCTCATGTGTCTATTTATGTACAAACAAAGAAGCATTGTCCACAGGTCTGATTTCTATTGGCAGTCGGCGACAGTAATTTCTAATGCACTAAGTATATGAACATCGACGCTGTCATTTTGGGGGTGGAATGAAGTAAGCTTTAAGACCCTCAAAGAGCCCTAAATGGCCGCTTCTATTCTTGCAACACAGAGCCTACACACTCATAAACCCTGCACTATCAATGTCTCAAAGGGGCATTCATTTTCTTCCTACTGGTGATGTCATCATTTGGAGTCACACCACATGCTAGACTCGTGTGAGGCCATGGTGTGAGCTAGAACATCTTTGACTAATGTCATTGCAGGATGAGAATCACAACTGTTCAGCCTCAGGGAAATGTCCTGATGTTGAAACAACATCACCATTCATCCTCCAGCAGACATCACTCATCTAATTATTGTGTCTGAAACAAAAGGACACAGTTCAAAATGAATTGCATCAAATGGAGTTTTTGAAAGTTTATGCCGTTCTTAGTATTTTTTTAAAAAGACTTTGTGATCATTTGTTATGTAAAATTTGTTTGATCTTAATAGTATTATCCCATGGGAATGTTGCACTTCAAGACTTAGATTTGTGCTTACGTTAATAAAAATAAATTGATAAAAACATTTCTTGTTCAACTAGTGTTCAGATATGCCTCAGGTGATGATGTTTAAATCAATAACTGATATTTGAGACAGATTTTCTCCAAACCTGAGGACAGTGGCCTAGCCTTTTCAGTCACTGTAAATCTGAAGTGGTGTGAACTGAGCAAACATACTTGTTTGGTTACATGTGCGCAATAATGAGCATAAATAAAGGGATGCAAACAAAATGCTGTGTTATAAGTAAAAGTTGATGAATAAAAGTATTTGCAATAATGGTGTTTTTATTTGAAGTGGTCATTTTATAGACTTTATCTCATCGTCTTGTCACTATAGCCTACATAAAGATATATTTTCTTTATCTTTTTTATGTTTTTACATTATTCATATTGAAGATTTGAGATTGAGATATGTATGCCCATATATGATTCACTTGTATTAACGAATTAATCAAGCACTCTACTCAAACGATGCTTACAGTTTGAAAGGCAAAGCAATGCACCTTAATGGTCAGAAAGAACACTTGTATAAGGACACTGCCACCTACTGGATTTAAAGACTCGCTTAATATGATTTAAAGAGATAGTTCACCAAAAAATGAAAATTCTGTCATCATTTACTCACCCTCAAGTTGTTCCAACCTGTGTGAATTTCTTTCTTCTGATGAACACAAAAGAAGATATTCTGAAGAATATGGGTATGGCTTCATTGGAAATATAGGGAAAAAATACTATGGAAGTCAAACTGTTTAGACACCCATATTCTTCAAAATATCTTCTTTTGTGTTCAGCAGAAGAAAGAATTTCATACAGGTTTGGAACAACTTGATGGTGAATAAATGATGACAGAATTTTCTTTTTTGTTTGAACTATCCCTTTAATCTTAATCGTTATGATAAGAGTTGTTTAAATGACAAACAGACAGAGCGCATCAGACACCTTTTATAACAACCCGAAGCAAGCTCAAGACAACAGAAAGAGCAACAGGGAAGCATTTGTACAAAACGGTTAAGAAATTTGTAGGCTGTGTGCTTTCATATGCGCCATTGAAGGCACATTTAAATGAACGATGCAACACTGATCAGAATACATTACTTATAATTCCTTCATTATACTTATTCCTTATATATATATATTTTTTATCGTAAAGCACCATCTAAGCCTGTTGCTGTAATGGAAATTCCATCCACGAGATGGCGCTTTGCTTGACTATTGATGATAAGGTGGACCTCAATATATCACATTTTCAACTTCAAAGTTGTCCTCAGTTGTCCTCAAGTGTTACAAATTTTATTGCACATTTTTAATGTTATGTAGCTACATAATATACAAAAACATCACCATCTAGTTGAAGTAGCCTAGTTTTTGTCTTGCAATTACTGTAAAAACGTTCATCATGTCATTACATTTTTGTTTGCATTTAACTTGCTGTAATAACTCCTGTCATTTTTGCTCGACTTTGAATTTTCAACTCGATTTTGTTCATTAGTAAAAGTGGTTGGAAAAAACGGGTTGATTACCAGTGGAGTTGCCACAGTATGTAATGTAAACATCCATGTGCAAGATGAGGATAAACACCAATACGAAATTATTATAGAAATGGTTATAGCATTATGAGGGTAGACCAATCCGTTCAAATAATCATTAATGATATAAAATAGGCCTAATAGAAGTATTCAGTTATAACTAAGGATATGTCACAGAGGGTCTTCATACGGTCTGTGGTCGTCTGCATTGCATAACTTGAGCAGGGTGCATTATTCACACTTGGTATTCACATCCACGCTTCATCTTTACAGCCCTGTGGATGATGCTTGACCAGAAGCAGCAGCAGCAGCAGCGGGTCCAGCAGGGCCGCTCCAGTGCCGCACTCACTCAGCCCTCTCCGCGCACTAACTGACGTGTTTTGCGCATTTCCTGGACCAGCCTTCACACACACAGTCAGGAGAAGAAGAGGCAGGTCTGCAGGAAACTGAGTACCGACGGTCAAACAAGGACCCTGGGAGAAGCAAGTGAGTACAGAGCCCTTGAAAACACTCGTTCACGTTCTCCTGTCTGGGGGGAATCGAAAGACGCTTTGCGGGGATAACTTTCCTCCCAATGCGCGGAGGAGACACATCCAGCAGCGCTCCAGCCAGACGAGGGAACAGGCTCACCCTGAGGAGATCCAGCATATATATCTGGCATATTTTGAGGTGTGGAATGCTGGTCGTATCGGTGCTGATACACTGTAGCTCTCCCTTTTCGCTCCAACTTGCTTTGCTGACTGCCTACAGGGGTGTTTGGACAGCTTCAAAATCACATACAGGTTGTCCGTAGGTCATAGCAATACATTCTCTTTCTGTCTGGACCTTCTACACTTTGCATGCAGATCCACGAGGACGACGAAGGACATTTACCGTTGTTTTATAAGGAGCAACAATCCCGAAAACAAACCGGTGGACCGTAACATACACTGGTTGAATAATTAACCAGGCGCTGAAGTGGAATATTGTTACTAAATCTCTCGAAAGTGGCCATGGTGGTTTTTAACGGTCTGCTGAAGATTAAGATCTGCGAGGCTTTGGACCTGAAGCCCACAGCCTGGTCTCTGAGACACGCCGTCGGCCCCAAGACGCAAACCTTCCTGCTGGACACGTACATCGCCCTCAACGTAGATGATTTTCGCGTGGGTCAGACCTCGACCAAGCAGAGGACCAACAGTCCCGTCTGGCACGATGAGTTTGTGACGGAGGTGCACGACGGCCGGAAGATCGAGCTGTCGGTGTTTCATGATGCGCCGATTGGCTACGACGACTTTGTAGCCAACTGCACCATTCAGTTCGAAGAATTGCTGCATAACGACAGCAAACACTTCGAGGACTGGGTAATGTCTTTTTGTAGATTTTTGTGCGAATTATGGAGGGTACCCCCAAACCATGTTGGAACCATTTAATGGTCGCTGTGATTTGGAACACGGTTAAAAGAATTGACGTCCATGTTCCAAAACACAGTCAACAGTTTAGGATGTTTTTGTTTTCAGTTGAAAGTAAAAGGTCGTAGGGTGAAGTCTTAAGAGTTCATACTGTTTTTCATACAGGTATATATGCATTTCAGTGTTTGTAAACATTTCAGTAACTAAAAAAGTTTGGTTACAAGTTGACCAGAGGGGCGTATCACCTGTCTTCAAATAGATGCTAGCAAACACAATTTGCTTTAAACTGAGGCGGTAACCACAGCAACCATACGCTGCCCCAGCTTTCCATTGCGATTAGTATGTCGACACTAGAAGTTCTGTCAGTTTTTTAAATCAATGATTTAGTTACATCTTAGGAACATCACCAAAATATCAGTGTTTTGACTGACTGTTCTAGTGGCGCCAATGACAGTTTTTCGTTGCGCGAGACAGATTACGCCTCAAAATACCTGTAAAATTCCTTTTTTTGTTGTCATAGTGAAATATTTTATTGCCTTGGGTACATAACCTCAGTGTTCAAAATAAACCTCCCCACCAAAATGAGAACACGTTTATCCTCTCTTGAATGTTCTCTTCAAATCCTTCGTGTCATGCGCCAGCAGCAGGTGTGTGTTGCTTTCCTCTTTCTCTGATGCCACCTGCATAATTTCTGCAGCAAAGGCCTCAGATGAATGCTCAGATAACCCCGGTTGCATAGAGACGGTGAAAGAGGTTGGCTGCCTGTCATAAATATTTCTGCAGCTGCAAAGAGCCATGCAGCCATCATTAATGCAGATAAATGATAATATGATGCCAAACGGTCAGAGAACTTGCATCTTTGAATCTGTTTAGGTTAGGACAGAATTTGTAAATCTGATATTTTTTAACATTTTGTACCCACACATAGGCCTAAACTGTAAAATGTTTTGTCAGGTAACTTTAACATTTCTAAATTACGTGATTAAAAATGTAATTAAATAAAAATAAATTATTAAAAATAATTAAATAATTTCATATAACTTAACTGAGCTGACTATATAAGATTATATTAGATTTATATTTAAGCTATGGAAGTCAAAAATGTATGAATCAGAGCAAAATTTTAGTGATACTTTCATAGAAACACTAACCATTAACCATCATAAAACAGCCACTAGTTTCCATATAGATTCAGACCATGAGAGTATCACTATATTCAGTATGACTGAAATATATAGTAGCCAACATTTTACACCATTTTTCAATTCAATCTGTATTTGATTGTCATTGGCAAACATGATGAGCATCACCATATCCTGGCTGCCCTGTTTAAATGTTTCAAGTTCAGTCAAAAACAAATGAATTGTACCAGAGTAACAGAATATCAATGAACAATATACTAGGTAATATAGGGTAACAGTGTATTTGTTACACTTTACATGTACTTACTGTAGTAATAACAGTAATTATGCATATTTACATGCAACTAACCCCAAACCAAAGCATAATCCTAGTACTAGTACTTGTTAATTAATACTACTCAGTACTTAAATGTATAATTACACTAACAAGGACACCTTAAAATAAAGTGTAACCTAATCTAGTCGTATATCATTAAATACTGTAGTACAAACTAGTTCTGTTGAATAAAAGTTTATATGTATAGCATCAGTCTTGGTCCGTTTAAAGGGATAGTTCACCCAAAAATGAAAACTCATACCGTTCCAAACCCGTAAGATTTTAGGTCATCTTGGAACACAAATAAAGATCTTTTTGATGAAATCTGAGAGCTTTCTGTTCCTCCATAAACATCTATGCAACTACCACTTTGAGGCTCAATTGCTTTATATGATGAACAGATTTAATTTAGGCTTTTATTCACATATAAACATTGATCAGTGAACATAAACAGAAGCTCAACCGAACCTGCTTGACGCGCAAGAACAAACCTCTTGAGGAAGCTCAAACATGCTGCGTAAAACACATGAGAATGAACCTCATTGGTTCTCGCACAAGTCAAGTAAACATGCTTGAGCTTCTGTTTACCACAACTGATGTGTGAGTCGATGAATGTTTATATGCGAATATAAGCCTTAATTAAATCTGTTCATCATATAAAGCGATCGTGTCTCTTCAGAAAATTTGGACTAAACCGCTCAATGCATATGGATTAGTTTTACTGTTTCTTTATGAACATTTTGAAGCGTTAAATTAGGGCTGGGCGATATGGCAAAAAAATAGACCGATTCACGATTTTGATTTTGATTTTTTTTTTTTTGGCTACTGTTTAACTAGTCAAATTAAAAACTTAACTACAATATGATTCAAGTAACATTTTCTTTATTAACAATCTGGTTTAAAAAAGTTCCATTCCAAGTGCACCACACCTGAAGTGATCAACATGGTGTAAACGTAAAACAATTTGTTAGAAATCAGGCGCGCCAGCGCCATCATGTGGTCGGATCATTTTGTTCTCCTAACAGTTATCATTGCTGTATTGTCAACATGCCTAATTGTAACACTTGCTAACATTTTTATTCAAAATCACGATTTCTCGATTTAAAAAAAATGATAAAATCAAGGCAAAACATTAAATTCAAATTAATCGAAAAAATCGAAAAAATCACCCAGCCCTACGTTAAAGTGTCAGTTGCGTAGCTGTCAATGGAGGAACAGAAAGCTCTTAGATTTCATCAAAAAGATCTTCATTTGTGTTCCGAAGATGAACGAAAGTCTTACAGGGTTGGGAATGACATGAGGTTGAGTAATTAATGACAGAATTTTCATTTATGGGACAAATATCCCTTTAAGGGGGCCCCTGTTATGGCAGATGTGCAGTAAGTGACTTGGCCACCGACTCAGAGCGACCCTAGAAACTGCTCTGCTCTTTGTAGTCTAACACAGACGGAGATGTGAATTATTGATGTGCCATCATAAGCTCTGTTGTGGTGGTGAGAAGTACAGTGCCAATACAATCGCCTGCTTTTATGTTGCCATCTCAGATTGGATTGCAGAATGATTGGCCACTTTTATGGAAGACAGAGAGCCTTATAAGTCTGCGTGCAGAATCTCCTGATCTGATCTATTTACACAAGCACATGGGTTCACATATATACAGAGATGTTGCCTGAAATAAGAGTTGAAATATAAACATGAATATAGATGCTTGTTTACACAGATTACTACAGATGGATAGACAGATATAAACAGATTGAAAACAATGAGATGAAAATCTTCATATGTTCTATTTCAATGCTGACAGCTCTCTAATTCTTATTAAAGCTCTATTGAGCTGTGTTGCTGGACTGTCTACATGCAGCATCCTATGCTTCAGCAAAATCTGTTCTCACACAAGTACTTTTTGTTAGTTTTCGAGGAACCCATTGATTTTCTCCTCTCTATTTATATTAAGTTTGTTGACATATGAAAAGTTGAGGACTTCTTAGGTAGAGCTCACAAAGTAGTTGGTATGACAGTGCAAACAAGTAACCAGGGGCCGGTTGCACCAGTTCTAAGTTACAACTTACCCTAGTTGGGGCTAACACAAGGACTAATTTACGACTTACACAGCATTAACATCAGAGCTTTGTACCATTGAAAGCATTTGACATTTAACCAAACGTATATAGTATGCATGCAGGAATAACGGTTGGAAAAAAATGTCTGATCTACTTAATTACGTAATTGAGATCATGATCATTATTATTTACTTAAGTTTATTTATTTAAAAAATGTAAATAAATAAATGTCAAATTTATTTCTTTTCCATACAACATTCTTCATTGTATTTCATGATTATTTAGGCCATTACTATAACTCTTATTATACTCTAAATTTGGGATTGTTTACAATGAATATTGTTGGCTCTTATATCAAACACTTTACAATAAGGTTTCATTAGTTAACACGAATTAAGAATGAACAATATACAGCATATATTAATCTTAGTTAATGTTAATTCCAACATTTACTAATACATCATTAAAATCAAAAGTTGTATTTGTTAACATTATTTAATTTAGTGTGAACAAACTGTGAACAAATGAACTGGATTTTTATTAACTGACATTAACAAAGATTAATAAATACTGTAACAAATGTATTGTTCATTGTTAGTTCATGTTAGTTAATACATTAACTAATGTTAAAGTCCCGCTGAAATCAAAATTAAATTTTTTTTAGCTTTTAGTATTAATATGTTAGCCTTAAGGTTATGAATAAGCTGGTAAATTCACATTTAGGAGATATAAGCATTCAAAACTTACAGTCTCTCACTTCCGCTAAAATGAATCACAGATTTTCATGACATCACCACAGATTTTCATGACATCACTCATTCAGCTTCTCATCAAATCTTCTGTCCAATCAAAAGCTCTCTAGAATCTGAAGTCCTGCCCCTCCTATGCTATAAACAGACGCTGAAGCTGCGGCTGAAATCGGTCATTTGTTCACACATTTACTAGTTTCTACATGGTGAATAGCACATAGTGCACTATATAGAGGATAGGGAATGATTCAGACAGTGTAAATATGCTTTCCATTGACGTAAATAAAGTCTGTTTTCGCGTTAGTGTCACGTGAATCACCGCAGCACGCGCAGTCTGCTCCGGTCCAGAAACACAAGAGCACAGATTGGATCATATGCGCGAGTCGTCGCAGACTACGTAACATCGAACCATTTGAATTCTGCACAGAATGCTGCATTTGAAGGCGATATAGAGGAGATTAGAAGGAGAAACGGTTAGAGATTAGAAGGAAACCAAAGCTTTACCGAGCTCAGTGGCTCTGGCCAAGCAGTGATTATAAATTAAACCCTATTGGCTTTTTTAAAACGGGGGCGGGGCTGTTCGATATATCCCGCCCTGTCTTCCTGTTTCAGCTGAAATTACGTCTACACATTGAATAATGCTGCATGTTCCAAGACACTTCAGTGGGCTTTTAACAAATGAGACCTGTAAAGTGTTACCACAAATTGCTTGTGATGTTCCTCATTTGTAAGTCAATTAATTTATTAATATAAAACTGAAATGCTCAGCCTTCTTATGGCTGCTTCAATCAATAAAGGTAAAAGTCATATATTAAATGATTACACATTACTTTAGGGAGGATTTGCGACCTAGAAGTTTTGCTTTGAAAGCAAATGATACAACCAAATTAACTAGAGATTTATTTACAAACAAACTAGTAGCTACTGCATCTTAAATAAGATAATGTTAGGTGCAACCCTACCCAAGCCTTTCGTCCTCAGGCAAGCAGGATTCCTGGCAGAGCGTGTCTGTGTGTGTCATAGTGAGTATCTGTCAAGACAGGCAAGTGCCTGATAGTATAAGAGAAAAAGAGCATCAGTCTGTGAGACAGATGTGTGCAGAAGTAGGCTTTGGCCTGGCTTGTGGGAAGCACTTGCGTAATTTGGAAGTAATTTATGAGAAAGTGTGAGAAAGGTTGTAGAGGTTTGGTCAGACTATGAGAATTACCCAGTCACCTATTTTCCCACGAACCCTATACATGCACACAATCTCATCTATTTCAAAGACAACTCCTCCCCGGTCGTGCCCACACTTGCACACTGTTGACTTATTCTGTTCTAAAGGGCATGTCAGTGTTATGTTGTTCATCCTAGGCAGCTCATTGCAGGAGCTTTTCATCTCCATTTGCTTTAACCGAGAGCTGCATGGTGGGGCCAGTTGGAGGTGTGAAGGCCGAGGTCTGCCGGCTGTGTAAACTTCAGAATAAGTTAGAGGTTGGGCTGATTCCACACGCCAACCATGTCTGTCTGCATGTCTTTTATCTGCCTTCAGTAGGGTTTGTGAACTAAGTTTGGGTATCGCTTTTAGTGATTCCGATTCTGTTTATCGATCATTTAGATCAAACATTTAGATATCAAGCATATTTATTCTGTCTTTTTGCAAAACATTCTGTTGCAGCTGAATACAATGAACAAAAATCATCAGAACACACAAGGGACTTTTTCCTATGGTTTTAACAAAAATACCACAGCAAAAACAACTAGACTAACTAAAATAAATTGCAAAAATAATTATAGACAAGTAAACAGTCAGAAATAAAATAAGACCAAATAAACAAATTAGCAATAGCACAAATAAATAGAACTGAACTAGGGCTGCACGATAGTAGAAAAAAACTGACATTGCGATATTTTGTTTTTCTGCAATATATATTGCGATATGACAACAATTACACCAGATGACTTGAATAGCTCTATTTGTAAAGAACTAATAATTCTAGAATGATTGGTGATTTTGTAGGGGAGTGCATAGAAAATAATAAACAAATTACAAGCATAGATAAATACAATAAAACAAATATACAAATGAAATAAATCAACATGTTCTCCAACCAATACGCCTATATAGGTCGTTTGCCACTTCCCTGAAATACGACCCATAGGAGTGTTTTTACTGAAGTTGCGCCCCTATCCACAACAGGACACTTTCATTTTAATTCATGAAATACGACCCGAGTGTTTGCTAAAGTTGCGCCCCTATCGACAACAGGACACTTTCATTTTAATGCATTGTTCCCTTTTATCTGCGTCATATTTGGGGTTTTGCGTAGCTCAATTGGTAGAGCATTGCAAGATACAACAATTTGCAATCATGTGATCATACGATCGTGGGTTCGATCCCAGGGAACGCATGAGCTCATAAAGTGTATATGCACTATAAATCACTAAAGGTAGGTTTAGTCGTTAATAAAAAATGATTTTTGCTAAATGGAAATAGGACAAATGGTGTAAAAAGTCTACACATTGCATTTAAATGAACACTCATTTTGATTGGTAACGACAGTCATACGTCATTTCATGACGACAGACGTAACACGACACTGTCATCATTTTTATGGCAGCTAGAGGGCGCATGACTTTAAAACGTAAATATAGTTTAGTTTATTTTTCCTCATTTAGTTTCCTGATTTATTATGTTTATCATATACATTTACCCTGCTGAGAAATTAAGTAAGAACCAGCATGAATTCCATGTTGGTCCAGGCTTGTTTATGCTGGTTAGAGCTGGTATGGTGCAGGTCTAGCCGAAATCATAACCATGATTAAAACACGATTAATCGCACAGCTCTAGATTTGGTTACATTTTTGCTTCTGAAACCAAAGTTTTGTTTCTTTAATAGTTCTTGAAGGTATTTGAAGTATTTCTTCACTAATGCAAACAGAACTGTACTAAAACACTCTGACAGTGTTTCTAGCACTGCTAGTCGGCATTCAGTTGTGTAGTACGTGCACCAACATGACAGAAAACAAGAGACTAGGAGTCTTTATGTGTGTGCTTTAGAAGAGCAACTTGATTTTAAACCGTATCTTGGCCTGACACTTTAGTGGATGGGCTGACTGGTAGACACTCACTATTTTTTCTCTCTCTCTAAGCTCCAAGTAAATTAAAGGACGGGGAAGTACACTGTTAAACTTAGAAAGAAATTACTTTTTTTCCTTGAGACAGATTAAATGGCAATAGGTATGCCTTAACTAGCTGTAACCAGAAATGCCTACGAGTTTGTCCTCATCTACAAGCCACTACATGTGTGATGTATAATTATGAACATTCTTGTTCCATAAAGGTGCATAAATGTCTTTTTATTCTGGCTACATTCCTGTGGGTGAAGAGGAAAGGCTGTGTGTTTTGGCGCTGATTAAGTTTTGTAGATAATAAGCCTTTGAAGGACTACCAGTTTTACTTTTATGATTCTCTCTCATCTATCTCTCTTTTACTGTTTTGTCATATTTTATTGTATCTCTTGGATTGTAATGTGTGCTGTGGCAAAGGCAGAAGACTGTAATGTCTTTGAAACATTTAAATTGAAATTATTGCTTCATGTAAGGAACACAGCTGACACTTCTAAAATTGCAAACACTTTCTTTTGTGGAAGATTAAATATTAAATAGATGAGCATTTGGTTGGGTGAATTCAATACAGTGAAATAAATGATGACAGAATTTTCATTTTTTGCATGAACTCTGTAATAACTAGTTATTCAGTTATGTGCACACTAAAGGTAAATTCGGCTAATGATGGGAGAAAAGATACCTTAAGGGGGGACACTACAGGCAAAAACACTGTTTTTTCAGGCACCTGTCAATTTTGAGATTTTACGCTTTTTGGCTTTTCATAAAGTGTTTTTTCAGACTGGTGGAAAGAAAACATCCAAAATACACTTTTAAGTGTATATTTTATAGCACTTTATCTATTTGTGTCTATGGATTTCAATTATAGTAAATATCTTTAAAGGCCGTTTTCTCAAAATGAGTCAGAAATCTCCACTTCAGCAGAACTTACATACACCAAACTTTACAGTTTTATTCCTTTCTATATTCTGAAGGTTTTTACAGAAGGATTTGTTGATATATAATTTGCCTGATTTTATTCAACATTTTATTCCTAAAAAAATGGTGAAAATTAATTTATTTTTTTCTGGCTGTTGATAGTATTTCCTGATTTATGGAGTGATAAAAAGAGATCCAAAATTCCCTCTATAAAAACCTTTGAATTTAATATGTCCAAAAAATTTAACAAGAATTTTGAACCTGACATCATCCAATATTCAGATTTTTGTTCTAGAAATTTATGCAAATTAGCGCATATTTAATTAGATAATGCCTCGTTTGCAAATTTAAACATAACATTTTAGAAAACTTGTAATACAAAAAATGTTTGCAATTTTTAACGTAATCAATCAGCTGGGGAAGTATGGTGATATCTAGTTATTTTTTTACCCTATTCACCTGGGGTGTCTCGCCTTAAATGAATTGAACCAGTTGATTAGCAAAATGATTGACTTGCTGAATTCAGAACTGCATACTAGTATACTACTCATACTACTTTTACCATATCTTTAAGAGCAGTATGCTATGTGGTTCCGAATTCAGAAACTGTTTCGAAGCTCTCGAAACACCTGAAGACCCCTGCTGGTCAGAATGGTGTAAATGCAATGAAAAGTCAGCCCAAACAAAACACCATACACTAATAAATTGGAAATGTTTTATTGAAAGTGTAATCTATTAAATGAAACTTACAAATCATCGAATAGCATTAAATATGTAGTATATGTATAATATGTGATATTTTTAGGCTACCGGACTAAAGATTTTTCTAGTCGACTAGTAGTCGAACATTTTTAAGCCATTAGTCAACTAGTCACACGTTTATGATATTATTTTAATTACTTAAATATATATTGGGGGGTGGCATCGGAAAATTGTTTGAGTTTCGGGGCTGAAAAAGAATAGATGTAACATTGCTAACATTGTTCTACATTACAGAGAAATACTAAACCATAATAATGAGCTTTTAAAATATAAATTAAGCACCTATAGATAAATTAAGGTGCCTATAGAGAGAAACGGTCATTAAGTTAAACATCATGCAGTAAGCGTGGTACTAATTTGCTTCCACATTCCACACGAACACTTGGACATGCGCCTAATAATATTGCACATTTATCTATGTTAACAATAACGTTAGAGTGAGCAGCCATGGCTAACGTTAGGCTTCTACTGACAAGTTTCAAATGATAAATCATGTTTGAAGTCGATGAATTATAGGAGAACATTTCGCTTTCCTGCCCAACATAATTACCACATAGACCAGCCGTGCTAAAGATCTGTCCGTCACGGACTTCGCACATTTAGTCGACTAACATTTAGTCGACTATTAAGGTCATGATACACGGGGCAACTTTTTGAGCAACGTTGTTGGACAATGTAGCGGAGCGATGTTGATTGGGCACTTTCCCATTGAGAATGGGCAACAAATTTCAATCTAAAGTATCCAGATTGTTGCCCATTCTCAATGGGAAAGTGCCCAAGCAACATCACTTGGCAACATTGCCCAGCAACATTGTGAGAACAACTATTTCTACCTGATAAAATATTTTAGAGCTTGACATAATTAGAGACATATATTTGGTATAAAAAATAACCAAATGATAAGAAATATCTTGATTTTTAGTTGTTTTACCTTATTTTCATGCCTGTTTTGTCTTATTTTAAATCATTTTAAGTCATCTTGAGGCCCCCTAGTGGGCCCCGGCCCCCTGGTTGAGAACCAGTGATCTAAATAACCTTTCAACCACTATAAAGCACCTTCTGTGCAATGGAAAAGTTCAAGGTCATTCATGGAACCATAGATGCCATTAAAGAACTTATTTCTAAAGGCCCCGATATACTCAGAGTGAAGTTCTTTTTTGTTCTTCGTTTAGGGGTAAAACAAAGTTCGAAATACGTGAGCAGCGATACACTGTTATTGAACATCTGATGTTGCCCACACCGCGTTTAGATGCATATGTAAATATGTGCTGCGCGCTTTTTTTTTCTTTAATAGCAAAATAAGAGAAAACAGCAAGCATCTTAATAAAGCATAAGAAAAGCATCTGATCATAGCAACTTGGGTATGTTTGTTTGCACAAACTCTGCAATTCGGCACGTTTATTTATATAGCACACTTTATACAATAGATAGTTTTAAAATCAAGCAGCTTTACCATATTAAACATGAAAAACAGTGTCAGTGTCTCGTTTCATCAGAAGTACAATTTCATTTTCTTCTATAAAGCAGCTCTCCAGTGTGTTCATGTTTTCACTCGTGGACTTCTGACCTCCACGGATTGAACAGGAAAAATGAAGCAGAAAATATTTCCACGTGAAAGAAGGCGGAGCCTCCTCGCACCTACCTATTATGTAATTGCCATGGATCAGTGGTAGTACAAAAGGTGTTTGCTAGCTGAAGCGAACTTTTCCGGAAAGTTCGCTCTGTCAAGCTGTTTTAAACTCCCAAAACAAACTCCAAATGAAGTTCGTTTTGACCTGATTTTGTTCGAAATGAGGTCACATCAGTTTGTTCTTCGATTTCACAGGAAGTATAACTTGGCCTTAATATAGTGCAGTGGCAAACCATTGATATTTCAAAATGTTTTGAAAGGTATGTCGTAACGAATCTTCATTTACTGAAATCACATGACTTTGGCAGTCTGATACACACTCTGAATCAGTGGTTGAAACAAATGATTTGCAAAGATGCTTCACAAAGCAGTATTTTAAGTGCCTATCACTAATTATGAAATTTCAGAATTTTTTGAGTGCGAATTGCCATTGTCACTCCATTAAAAAGCCTGTGTAAAGAGCAGATTTAAGCACTCAAAAGTGGAATAACAACCGCATTTAGCTGCATCGTGTTTGTGGTCAGAAAGTAAAGTACCTACACTTAACACTTAACCCTTAAAGAGCTCAGTATCATTTCCAGTGTGAAATATGGAGGTAAGATCTTTCTAAAATGTGTCATTTCTGTACTCACTTGTAATCTGTTTTGATAGTGCCATAATGTTAGCAGTTTTTGTTGAATTAACCTATGATTGGAATACTTCACCTTTAATGGTCAACATCCCATGTTTTATCCAGTCATTAACAGATGATGGTTAATTATTGATTAGCCAAATTACTACCTTCAAATAGAGAAGCATTTTTCTGTTTCTGCTCAATTGCACATGTACCTGTCGTAATGTCAGTAATTAAGAGGCAATGGCTCAAAATAAGTTGGAGTGCAATCCAGCTATCAAAAAGATGTCCTTATTTGACCTTCTCTCCCGTTGTCTAACCATGGTCTGTCATTATCATGGACTCATTATGATTTCCAGTTTTCCCTCTTAACCATTAACTGTCATTATTTATCTTTATTTTTTTTTCAGCTTTCAACTGCGTCAATGCAGTTATTCTCTCATGTTCCCCTGACATTTGATTGGTTGCACTGCTAAATCAGTACATCAGTCAGCAACTCATTAGTGTCTACAAATATCAGCAAGTATCGTTTTACATCGCTGCTTTTTTTTTCTTTGCTCAAATTTGTTTGTTCATTTATTTGTTCATTCATTAGTTCATTTACTTTGTTCGATTTTTTTGGTTGTTCAGCCGTGCTTGTTTTGTTCATTCATTTGTTCATTAATTTGTTTGCTTGTTTGTTCTTTAAATATGATACAGCTTAAACTACATTGTGTATAGTGTGTGAACTGTAAGTAAACTCTTGGAACGACACAGGAGCAGGTGTTAAGCAGTATCACCACAGACAGTGTCACTTCTGAACCTGAAGGATTGGCTTTCCTGAAAGGTTAACCACACAGGATTGTCTCTCTCAGCTCCTGGTTCCTCTACCTTAACTTGATATGGAACTCTTAACATAAAAAGATAGCCTCAAATTTTGGTTTGGTGAACGGTTTTATTGAATCATGTGTTATGAAATTGTGCTTTAGTGTTAGCTTTGTCATGAATCAGCGGGGAATCTGTATTTTAAACAGACACACTGGTTTGTTTGTTGTGTGGTTAAGGGACATTATATTACTGATGACATATGTGGCCATTGTCTGCTGGGTGTTGTGGGCAGCAGCCCTGGGAGACATCTATATCCCACTTGCATTCAAGCTTCTGACGTAGATCTGCAGAAAACAATAGTGTCATGGCTGCTTCTCAAAGCTCTTCTCACTGCCAGACACAGCACACCCTCTGCGACGACATCCATGCCCTCTGTCTTTGCCCTTAGTGTCTGTTTTAAGATGCTCTTGCTGCAGGAAAGAGCAGCTAACAATGTGAGAACGCTTTTTATAACATGTTAAGATAACTCTTGATGACTAAACTAAATATAAGAAGGAATGACCTGAACACACATACTTTTAAACTTTTCTTGTGTTGTAGCTAACTGCTGAAATTCATTGCTACAATTTCAGTGCCATTAGCTACGTTTACATTGACACCTTTTGTTTCGATCGTAATGAAATCATTTGCGCATATCACAAGCTTGAAATCAGAGTAGATCTTTTGACATGCACACAATGCATGAATATTCAGAGTTTCCCGCTGTTGGCACTTGCTAAGCTTTCCCCATACCATACCAATATTTATCTATTTAAGGGGGGCCATGAGCACATGAAGCTTTGTGTCATGCTGCTAATATTTATCAAGCAGTAAAAACGGATGAGAGTCCGAAGAAAGGACTAGTGGGACAATGTTATCCTGCACCACTTCACAGAAGATGAGTGGAAGGAGAATTTTTAGAATGACACAACAGTCATTTATGACACTATATTCAACAACAACAGCTCGTTCTGTACGTCATACATCATTTCACCATTTCTACATTTTATATAATGATCTAGTTGTCTTTTGCTAAAAAATTGCAAGTTTGTTAATGCGACAGTAATGTTCCATATATTAAATAACCATGTGGTAATGCCTAATTTGAAATAATCCAGTGAATTGGCCTTACAAATGAAAGGCACTATTGATTATTTTGTCTTTTTATTTTGAACTTGATGGACACAAACAAAAAGATATGATTGTTCATAACAAATGAAAGTGTACAAATGTAAAAATGGATATTTTCCATTCTAAAATCTGATTGTATGAGACACATTTGAAGCTGTTCTGAAATAGCTGATATATAGATCAGTTTTGATTAAGTCTGGTACTGGTATTGTATCTTGGCCATTGTATTATGTTGGTGTCATGTGTTGATCACACAGCAGTGGTCTGGTATTTATATTCTTAAAATGCCACTGCATTAAGGCCACGATTGACAGACAGGACCAAAATAAAAGCTGTCTGGATTGACAGGACCCTTTCTTAGCTTGGCCTTGTTTCCCCGTGGGGCCCGACAGAGGAGCGGACAGTAGTATCCTCCTGGTGGCCCTGGAGGAAACAGGGGTCGGGGTACTGCCGGGACAGAGCTAAAAATACCAGCGGTGCGTTTGAGTCACACGGTAGCCTGGGCTTCCTGTTTTCACTCTCCCATATTTACTTCCCAGAGAGATAGAGGGGGACAGAGAGGAGGTGGTGGGGTGAGGCTGGGGGACCTGATGCCTTCAGAGATATCAAGACATGCATGTTCACTTACTGATTTTGATTCCCACAGAAAGAAAAATGGAGAATAAATGGCTAAAGGTACATTAAGATGGGATTATAGGTGAGAAACATTGCTGTAGAATATATGATTTTTATTCATTAAAGCTGCTACAAATGATTTCAGCTGATTTGATAACTTGCTAACCGCTAATCTTATTTCAGTTTTGACGCTAATGCTTAGTGTATGCCTACAGTCGAACAGCCGCATAATCTTTCAAAGTATTTGGTAGCCATGTGTGAACACGTGCTCAACACATGCACACTGGAAAGCCTCATGCTTGTCCAGCATCTGCACTATTTCTATCCAGCAGTTATGACCGATAATTTTTTTTTTTTTGTACTCTTTTAAAGAGTTCTATATTTACCTCAAACTTTACCTCATGTAAACGTATTACTTCAATCAAACAAATGCGATTAAGCTCGTAGTAACCATAATCACACTTTAAACCAGGTGTTGTAAGCCGATTTCAATCGCAATAAGCAGGCATGTAAACACCTTAAACACGCTCTGACCAAAGTGCGCATGTGCTCGGACGTACACATATACCGTGTGCTGTTCACACAACTTCATGAATGAACTCCGTGACATTATTCTGAAGTTTTCTCTTCTCCAAATCGCTAAACTCTGTCAACACAACTCGCATCCTATCTTCAATCATATCTCGTATCTTAATCGAGACTGGGCAAAGAACGCGACGGCGTTAAAACAATGGTAGGTAACATGCACACTGTATGCCTAAGTGTGGTATAACCATACTTATTAGCAAATATTGTAAACTGTAAACATGTAAATTGTAAACTGTAAACATGTAAACTGGAGTGAAGATTTCTGCTTGTGTCATGTAAACATCTTACTGCGATTAAGACCTTACTCTGATTATTAGAGATAATCGCATTATTGGTGCACATGTAAATGTAGTCAATGACCTCGAGAAACAGAGGAACTTACAGTAAATACACAAGAAGATGAACTTAATTACAAACAGGTGTACTTGTTACATGAATATCCTTGACAACTGACTGATAGTGGTGGGAAACTAGAACAAAGAAAACAGGTAACTGAAGAGAAACAAACTAAAAGTCATTAAAAATTAAATGATTACTAAATAAACGTGACAGAACTTCCCCCATTGGAAGGCGGCTCCTGACGCCACAAAAGAAGAGAGTACATAGTCCTTCCTTTTAGGAGGGAGAGTCATAACAGGAAGTAGACGACAGTACCAGGTTGGATCAGATAGAGCAAGGAGCCAGGGAGGAGATTAATGCAGGCAGAGGCAGACAAAAGTCCCAAATACAGGTGGCAGAAGAGAGTACCAGGGTGGATCAGATGGTGGGAGGAACCATGGAGAAGGCGATGGTAGGATGATGCAGGTGGAAGCCAAGAGCACAGGTGATAAAAAGGCCCACGGTGGAATCGATAGTGGGATGAGCCAGGGTGGAGCTAGCGGCCCGACTGCCAGCGATGGAGCTGAGAGATCTGGAGACCTGGGCGAAGCTGAGGCGATGACAGGACCAGACGACATTGTAGATTCAGAGGCTTAGGAAGAGCTGAAGCGACGAGCACTTGAGGTGGAGTAAGGGTACTGGTGGACTGAGGGATGAAACACAGCGAGAGGGAGCCCGGTTGAGCCGTGAGGAGAATGGTCCCAGGTGGAGCCGAGGGGGCGAGGAACCAAGGTGGAACCGACTGGTCGGTGGGTTACAACTTGAGCGGAGGAAGGCTGTCATCATCCTCAAGCTCTACTAAACATCCCACAGGTTCACGTGTAGAAGTAGGCTCACACACCTGGTCAGACGAGGTGGAGACTTTCGGTTCCGGGACGGACGTAGCTGCATGCTCTGGCTCCATTGCAGGCATTGCCATAGGCTCAGGGTCCGTGGTGGATGTCAGCATCGTCTCCAGCTCTGCGGTGGGCTCAGGCTCCTTTCCTGCCATGGGCGAGTGCTCAGTGGCCGTTAATGTTGGCATCAGCTGAGGGTATGTACACTGCAGACAACGGAGGATTGCCTATCTCCATATTCCTTTCTCCAAGCGGGTGGAGTACTCCAAGATTTCAGGTTCTCGCTGGTTAATTCACTGAACTTGGCTGCAAAATCCAGCTTCTTTTCTGGTCCGGTATTCTGTAATGTTTAATCCCAGGGATGAAGAAGGTGGGTGAAGTAGACTCAAATATAAGAGAAGCTAATTAACGAAATGAACAACTGGTGTAACTGATAATCAAACAATAAGAAACCATAGAAACAAACTCGAAACGTGCAAAACCCAACCAAACAGACACAAAACCCAGATTATCCCTTACAAATATTTAAAAACACTGTTAATTTAAAATCACTGGTAAATATATATATATATATATATATATATATATATTTAGCAAATCTCAAAATGAATATCCATGTTTTATACAGAACATTATTATTATATGTTTTATACAGAACATATGCAATAATTCATTGTGGTATTTAAATGATTAATTTTTGTTTTTTATTATTTAATTTTCATTTATTATAGACAAAATAGTGTAAAGAAATATTAACAGATTTGTTGTAGTTGTCAAATATCATTGTGACAGCTAATAAACATAATGGGGGCTCAGCAACAACAACATCAGGAACGCATTTGAAAAAAGATAGATAAATCCATTGAGTTATTCAAACTTGATTTGTTTGTTTTTTTGTGTGTGTTTTATTGTGATATTTTAGTGGCTTGAGTTTGACATAATGTGATTATTCCCTGCCATGTGACCGAAACCTCTCATCTACAATTAGATTTTTGATTGTCGATTCTGAGATGGACAGACCAGCTGCAACCCCGCGATGCGATAAGAGGGAGGAACACGTTCTCTCAAGTTCACATTCCTTAAATAACAAAATAACTTACAAAAGTCCCTACAGACTAAAAAGAAGAAAAAAGGGAATGCTCAAGAGAAGTCCTTTTGTGAGCGTGAGTGTGTGTTTACACTCATATTGGTTCTAAGGGCAGCGTCTAATTGAAACAGATGGATTAGAGGTGGTAGGTCATGTAGTGGTCTCAAAAGCATGACTCGAGTTTACACTCATGTGATGTCTGTCTTCGTTTGCTCTTTAAGTAAATTAATGTTAATGTAATAGTGTCTTGAAGGGATGCAGTGAATGGGCATTGATGCCTGACACTCTTTCAGCATTCAAATTGTGCTATTTGAACAGTGTTGAAGAGTCACAAGGGAGATCGACAGAATGCGTTCCAGGAATGCTTTTAAGTGTAGGTCTCTGATTTAAAATAGGGCACTTAAAATATATGCTAATGCACATACCAAAGCTTGTAAACATGTTAACACACGCACACACTGCACGTAAACCTTGTGTAACAATAAACATTCTTGTGTGGAAAATAATGTTGTGAATGGGTAAATTATGTTCTTGGGTGAATCTCACAAAAACATCCAGGCCACATTTAACCTCCCAAAAGTAGCTAGCATAATTTGAGCATTTATTCTTAACACTGTAATACTAGTTTAATTTAATTCACAGTAAATGTGTATTTTTGTGCACATTTTTACACTTGTCAACATTTTAATGTAAATGTTTTTGTACAAAAAAATGAATTGTTTTTATTGGCTAACTTAAACATACTAACATTATTTTTGTCATGACAGCTCGCGGAGTGTTTGGCATGGTAATGGGTATGACAGTGTTGATATGTTTGGTCTTGGCTGAATAGATCTGCTACACTGCTGCTGCTTTTATTGCTGCTGCTGCTGTAGGTTATTGCTGCTGCTGCAGAGGAAGTACGTGACTTGCTACTGCCAATACATACACAGAAATGCTGCTATGAGCAAGCAAGACATGCTGCTGCTGTACAATATAGCATACATGAATCACCCATAGCAGATCTATACAGGTGGAGCTGGGGAAGGTGGAGGGTTTCTGAAAGCATGCTGCATTGCTAAGGCAAATGCTACTCAAGTATTTGAAGGTTGAGCAGCGAGCTCATTGGCTACTGATACAGCAGGAACCAATCAGCTGTGCCCTATTGGTAATGATGTGGTTACGAGCAGGTTGAGTTAAAGGACTTATTAGTCTGCGCCATCTAGAGTTTCATGACAGAACTTTGTATGTATTATAATTTCAAAATTATGTTTAATAATATGTTTATATTTTTTTTGTTATGATATTGATGGATTAAAAATGCTTAATTGTCTTGATAATATTGTCATGATACAAATTAGCTCATCTAGTCTTAAAACAGGTTTATTTTTTAAGCAATACATGGACATTTTTGACCCTTCTTACAGCAAACTACTTAAAGATAACATTTTAATTTGGCGTTAACATACTTTCCCTTAGCTTATCCCAGTGTAATGTACAGAGACAACTGTATAAGCCATAAAAATAGTTTTTCCTTGAGGAAAAGAAGAGTGGAGACAATGTGGAACTGTCTATCATCAGTCTGTTTGTCCAACTTCTGGGTCACCCTGTTGTGAGCTTCGGGCGGGACTACATGTTTGTACTGTTTCCAGTATACCTGGAGAAATCAATTAGCGTTCTACCTCAGGAGCAGCTGCATGGCTGGTGCAAGAACTTACAGATATTTTTGATTTGAAATCAGCTATCTTTGCTCATGGGACCACAAATAAATTTCGATCCAAATGCCATGTGACTAATTGGCTGATGATGGCACAAGAACTTCGCTTTTAAGTGCCCATAAAAAGAATCAGGCACTGATAAAACACCTATACAGTGTTGCAGTGATGACGCACTGTAACGTACTGTAGGTCAAACCTAAAGTTAGCATCACTTTAGTTCTTTCGACAAAAATCCTGATAGGATTTTTCCATTGGTTTTTGGAATATTGCAGAAAACAAGATTCTTACATGTGTTGGTCTTCATGATAATCTTCACAATAATACAACGTTTATGTATTTTTAAGCCTAAATGCAATTGCCAGAAGTAAAAAGCTAAATGAAATGTAGGCTATAAACAAACTACATAGCTTCCGACAATTATTCCGACAACTATTTTGGTCTTTATTTAAAATACATTTTTGACAAGTTCGAGTTATAACAGTTTGCAAGGGCACAATTATAAACACAATGTAGCTGTAAAAGCGGACTAGTATACAGTATGTGTTTACCTATTCGGCGTGATGTTTAATGTCTCCGACAACCTCTTTAGTCCCATTTACCAACTGTTAACAAAACCCTTTTTTTCAAGACAAGTAAAAGCTTAAAAAAATCTCAAGTTGGGTATTATTAATGTATTTTATGTCATAGAATAAAACTAATATCAAAAGCTCAAGAAAATATCTTGAGCTTTTGTTCACCACAGACCTTATTGCAGGCATTTAACCAAAAACCCATTCAAAGAACCTTTATACTTCAGGACAATGGAACTGGAAGTGAGAATTCTTTTCTGGGTTTTGAAAAAAATATGTCATCCCAGCAGCACTATATTGTAGTATAATCTTTACACACATCATTACAATTATATTATATTATTTTATTTTATTTTCCACTGTTTGTAGATGCAAACATACAGTCAGATGGCACATAATGAGGTTTATCTCTGTGGGCAGTACTAGTACAACTGCAAATGAACAATCTTTTTGGGCACCTGCACAAATTTCAGTGTCCATCTGTTAGCTGTAGTGCACAGATTTGAGTATGACCCAGTGGAAATAGACAATTCTAAATGCTCATTAACGAATATGGGGATTCTTGAAATTGGTACATGAAGCAACTCTAATAACACAGCACTTATGCTGACTTCACATCCTCTTGGGAAGATCTTACTCTTGTGATGTGCTTTCAAGCTATTTTGGTTGGAACAAAATGAATCTGTTGGGCAGTGACATATTCACTCTAATGGAACAAAATGACGAGAATATGATGTGCATTAGGTGTGTAATCAATGCTTAATCTTATCATTTCAGAGCTGCCACACAGTTATCGGAAATGTTATCGGTAGTACATGTTTTCATTTATTCCCTGTGCAGACCAACTTGGACAGTCAGGAAAATCCAGAGTTTTTTCATTGGTAAACACGACATTGTGGTGGTGTTCGTCTCTTAACTACGATCAATCATGCCTTGGCACTGGCAGCATTAAACCTGTTTATTACCCAATTGAAACCCAAATATTTCAGCTATCTTTATGATCGATGCAAAAGGCCCTGAAACAAACACTGTGGACATTTAGTTGCTGCATAAATAAGTTTTGTATTTAGAGACTTGAAAATGAAAATATTTAGTTATCGCAGGGATATTATTTCTCTCTGTCCAGGTTTATGCGTATGTTTGTGTTTCAGTGGAGTCTCAATTAGCTTGAGGGATCTGGTGTGCATCACTGCTCACATGAACACACACTCCGCAAAGCGGCTAAACACACTGTCATCCGAGAGATAAAACACAACATGCCCCTGTGTTCTGCCTAGACAGCTGTCCTCTTTCACCTGCGCTTGCTTTCTCTCTCTTTTTATCTTTCATTATTCTCCATGTTCTTTCCTCAAGTCACATCTACACAACAGTAAGAGTGTGCGATATTGACAAAAATTATATCTCTGTATTTTCTTGGATTTTGTCGATAATGATAATTAAGGCGATATTTTGCCGAGTATGTTATTGGTACCTTCGGGTTTAGGACTGCTGCAGACAGCTGACTCCCAAAGTTTTTGATATTCTTCATTTCCCTTTCGAGGAACTCGCACTGCGTCCCGAAGGGAGCGCTATGGGAACGCCCTCAGCGTGAATGCGTCTGATGCACGTGTGTCAACTAGTCCAATGGCGAGTGAACGTCACCGGTGGGTGACGTCACGACCAGGAAAGGATAAATACACATCCGGAAAGACCGGCTTCAGCTTTTTGTGCCTCAGCAAAGCGCTCTGTGTGTAACTGTCTCTGTCTATTTATTGTTGTTTGTCCTCAAGCATTATATATTTCTAGACAGGAGTTTATTGGCGAGCAAATAGCAACTTGTGTCGTGTGTGCTTCCCTGCCCTCGCTACTATCACGAGTGGGGATACACGCGATTCATGTGTTGTTTGTTTGAGAGCAGAGCATACATGTCAGCTCTTGTATTGGCATCTGACAGTGTTCATTCATAAATTTCCCGATGTGATGCACTATCGAGATTTTTAGCTCTGCTCCTTTTGGCTTTTTCTCGAGGGAATAAAGTCTTAAGCAATAAAGAATCTATGGCTTGGATCTCGCGTTTGCGAGGCGACGCGTGGGTGCGAGTCTGCAAACTGCAATAAGAATCTAGTGGCTCTGATCTCGCGTCTGCCGAGGCGACGCGTAGATTGCGGGTCTGCAAAACTGCAATAAAGATTCTAGTGGCTCTCATCTCGCGCGTCTGCCGAGGCGACGTAGAGATTTCAGTCTGCAAACTGCATTAAAGATTCTAGTGGCACGGATCTCGCGCCTGCCGAGGCGACGCGTGAATTTCGAGTCTGCAAAATGCAATAAAGAATCTAGTGGCACGGATCTCGCGTCTGCCGAGGCGGCGCGTGAGATTTCGTGTCTGCAAACTGCAATAAAGATTCTAGTGGCTCTCATCTCGCGTCTGCCGAGGCGACGCGTGAGATTTCGAGTCTGCAAACTGCATTAAAGATTCTAGTGGCACGGATCTCGCGCCTGCCGAGGCGGCAGCGTGAATTTCGAGTCTGCAAAATGCAATAAAGAATCTAGTGGCACGGATCTCGCGTCTGCCGAGGCGACGCGTAGATTTCGTGTCTGCAAACTGCAATAAAGATTCTAGTGGCTCTCATCTCGCGTCTGCCGAGGCGGCGCGTGAATTCGAGTCTGCAAAATGCAATAAAGAATCTAGTGGCGCGGATCTCGCGTCTGCGGCGGCAGCGTGAATTCAGTCTGCAAAATGCAATAAAGAATCTAGTGGCGCGGATCTCGCGTCTGCCAGGCGGCAGCGTGAATTTCGTGTCTGCAAACTGCAATAAAGATTCTAGTGGCTCTGATCTCGTGTTTGCCGAGGCAACGCGTAGATTAGTGTGCAGACGGCAGTTATAAATATTCAACCAATCATTCAGACCGTGTACACTTGTCTGGTGGTTCATTGATGCATTTAATTTAGGAGTTAAATGGGTTATTGCCTGGTTTTTAAAAGCTATATGTCTGCACTAATAACTCTTTATTTAGCCTTTCATCCAGACCGTTTTACCTGTCTGGTTGATATGTGGCTGCATTTAATTTTGAGAGATTAAATGAAATTTGATGTGTGTATGGCCTATATGCATACTATATTTAGCATTTCTTTCAGACCGTATTACTTGTCTGATAGATCATTTGCTGCATTTAATTTTTCAGGAATTAAGTGCACAGTTGGCTGTAATTTAATTTTGAGAAATTAAAATAATGCATATTTATCTGACTTTAAGTAGTTAGATTCATGTATTACTTCAGCCTTTTATGTAGATCCTGACGCCAGTGGTGTTAGGCTTCTTAGGCAGCCCCTGTGGGGTGGAGCGGTGTACACCTCAGTATCACGGTGCCCGTGCCACTCAGGGGACCGATCTGCTAACCCCATCACTCTCTGTGCTTTGGGGCGCAGCGGTTTCCAGCAAGCTTTGATTCAGCGCTCTCACGACGTTGCGTCAGGCTCGCACCCTCTGAATGAAATCTAAGGGCAGCCCCATACGGGATAGAGCGGTGTACACCTCAGTATACGGTGCCCGCTCAACTTCATTGTCCGTATGGGGCCATTCTACCAACCCTGGCACCCTTGGTGCTTCAGGCGCAGCAGTTTCCAGCAAGCTATGACTCAGCGTTCACACGACGCTGTGTCAGGTTCGCACCCTCTGAGGAGGGTCGGAAAGCAGTCAAATGGGTTGTTTCCTGCCAGTGTATTTCAGGTCACCAAAGTGGCTGCTCTAGGTATACCAGAGACCAGCTTTGAGAGGCTGGTTCCCTTTGTGGATTTTCTGGCAGAGTTGAGGCTTCTGCCAAATTTATCTCACTGGGCAGGCTCTGGTAATGGAACAGAAAGTAAACTCTTTGCGAAAGGAGCTACAAAATGGGTTCCTCCTCCCAGCAGAGAGTTAGGGTTTTTAGGACCGCTACTATTTTGTTCCAAAGAAGGATGGAGGGTTGTGTCCTATATTAGATCTTAATCATTTGAATCATTCAGTCAGGAGACTTGGGTTCAAAATGTTGACGCTAAACCAGATCCGAGGACTGGTTTGTCATGATAGTTCTAAAGGATGCATACTTCCATGTCTCTATCCTTCCACAGCATAGGAAGTTCCTCAGGTTTGCTTTCAGGGCAAAGTATACCAATATTAGGTTCTTCCATTCGGTCTAGCTCTATCACCCCACATGTTCATGAAATGCGTAGATGCAGCTCTGGCCTTGCTCAGGCTGCAGGGCATACGCATTCTGAACTGATTAGATGACTGGCTAATATTAGCGCAGTCGGAACAGATGGTCAGTTCGACATCGAGATGTCGTTCTTGCTCATATAAAAATTGGGGTTGTGGCTGAACGCCAAGAAGAGTGTGCTTTCTCCATTACAGAGAACCACCTTCCTGGGCATGGTATGGATTCAGTGACGCTGCGGGCCGTTCTTCGCCCACTCGTATTTCTGCAATCTTTTCAGTCACACAGGAGATATATCTAGGCCAGTCACCCACTGTAAAACAGTTTTCTAAAACTGTTGGGTCTGATGGCAGCTGCGTCCAATAGTGATACCTTTTGGCCTGCTGTTCATGAGACCCTTACAGTAGTGGCTCAGGACCAAGGGTTTTCCCTGAGGGGAGCCTACTGTATGATCAAGATCACGCAGCGGTGTCTCCGCACCTTGGTTATCTGGAAGAAAAGTTGGTTCCTGTCCCAGGGCCCTGTGTTAGGAGCTTAATATCATTGGGTCACTCTCATGATAGATGTTTCTCTCACAGGCTGGGAGTGGTAATGGAAGGCCGCTCAGCTCAAGGGCTGTGGAGGAGTCATCATCTTTCGTGGCACATAATTGCCTGGAGATGATGGCGGTCTTCAATGCATTGAAGTTCTTCCTCCCAGACCTGAGAGGTCATCGAGCTGTCTGGACAGACAATGCATCGATGGTTTCTTATATAAATCAACAGGGGGGTCTGCGCTCGCGCCCACTATCTGGCACACCAGATCCTCCTGTGGTCCCTGGGAAAGATGCTCTCCGAGAACAATCTTATTCCAGGGACCTAGAATATAGGAGCAGATGTCCTGTCGAGACAGGGGCTGAGGCCAGGGAATGGAGACTTCACCCCAAAGTGGTGAAGCTCATATGGGAGATTTATAGCCACGTGGAAGTGGATCTTTCGCGTCTCAAGATACGACGCACTGTCCACTGTGGTTATCCCTTACGCATCCAGTTCCTCTTGGGCTGGATGCCATGGTACAGACATGGCCAGGGCCATGTCTGTATGTTTTTCCCCCTATTGTTCTGCTCCCAGGAGTTCTGGACAAAATTCGCCCGGAAGGGATAAGTCTACTGTTAGTAGCACCTTACTGGCCAAATCGGATATGGTTCTTGGAAATTGTGTCTCTCCTCGACGTCTCTCCCTCGGAGATTCTGATCAGGAGAGTCCTTCTATCTCAGGTGAAGGGCTTGATATTTCACCCCGCCCAGAAGTATTGAACCTGTGGGTTTGGCCCTGAGGGGCCCAACTCATAGTATCTGGTCTCTCAATCGAGGTTGTGGAGACCATATTTTACTCAGAACTCCAGCCACAAGGAAACTATCCTCAATTTCTGCATTCCATGACCCTGTGGATGGTACAGTTGCGGGTATAACCCTTTGAGGTATTGTTTCCTTCGTGGCACTCTGAGGCTGAGGCCTGCAACATGCACTAGGGTTCCTGCTTGGGAGTTGGCCTTTGTGTTGGAAGGCTTATCTGCAGCTCCATTTGAGCCGCTTGATTCTGTCTCAGAAAAATTTCTGACATTGGAAACTGTTTTCCTCCTTGCCATTTCTCCCCTAGAGTAGGAGACCTTCAGGCCCTATCTGTATCCCCTACGTGCCTTGAGTGTGCACCAGGGATGGTCAAGTGTTCCTTTACCCTACCGGGTTTTATACCTAAGGTTCTGGCCATTATTCCACGGCCTATAGTGCTGCAAGCTTTCTGTCCTCTGTTCTCAGATCCAGACCAGGAAAAGTTGAATCTTGTGTGTCCAGTGTGAGCACTGGACACCTAATATCCACAGGGCTGCCCTGTGGAGGACTTCAGATCAACTGTTTGTTTTGGACCGTGCAATAAGGGGTCTCCTGCGTCCATACAAATGGTTAGCAAGTGCATAGTTGAGACTATGTCACTTGCATATGAGTCTCTGGTCAGCAGTATCCACTGTCTGTCAGAGCTCACTCTACTAGGAGTATGGCGGCTTCCACAGCCTTGCTGTTGGGGGTTTTCCTCAAGGAAGTCTGTGATGTGGTGGGCTGATTCTCGCCACTCACGTTGTGAGATGATATATCTCGACCTGGACGCAGCTCCAGGCTCATCAGTGCTCTCGTCTTAGTGTGCCACAGTTTCACACAGACAGGCATTTTGGAATTATGGCGTTTTGGGATATCGTTCCCATAGCGCTCCTTCGGGGCGCAGTGCGAGTTCCCTCGAAGGAACGTCTCAGGTTATGACTATAACCATGGTTCCCTGAGAGAGGAACGAGACACTGCGTCAGCGTTGCCATACTCCCTGCATCCCTGTGATCGATTTGCTTGGCAATTTAAGCTGAAGCCGGTCTTTCCGGATGTGTATTTATCCTTTCCTGGTCGTGGACGTCACCCACGGTGGCGTTCACTCGCCATTGGACTAGTTGACACACACGTGCATCAGACGCATTCACGCTGAGGGCGTTCCCATAGCGCTCCCTTCGACGCAGTGTCTCGTTCCTCTCTCAGGGAACCATGGTTATAGTCATAACCTGAGACGATTTTGTGTGGTTAATTCACAGAGATGAACTTTTCCAATAAGTTTAAATTGATTTTTACCTTTTATGAGCATTTTTACCTTTATAAGGCCAATTTTTCTAACCTAATTAAATGTAAGCATCATCTTTTATGTCAGATTATTACATTTAAACAATAATTCAATTAGAATAAAAAGACTGTATAGAGCTGTTACCAATCAAATGAAATTAGTATCGAAAAAATCTGTCTTTGCAATGCAGAGGTTGCATCTGAAGTGGCATTTAGATGTATTTACACAATTCAGCTTTAACCTGCAGTTACAGTTGCATTTGAGATTAATGTTTTAAACATTAAATATTGAAATATGAAATGATTTTTAAAAAATGAAAAGATGGTGGCGGCAAGTCACTCTTAATGAGTGAGTCATTGGCTATGTTCGAAATCACATACTCTCTTGAGTAGGTACTATATAGTATGAATGTGTGTAGTATGAATGTAATCTGGATGTACTACATTCGCCATGTTATAATAACGTGACCTACCAGCGTCAGTTAAGTCGCTTCTTTGTCATTCACAAATCCTCTTTCGTGGCCTCATGGGATAGTAAATTGTCCATCATATGCACACTTCAGAATCTCGTGGGAAGTAGTAGGTTATCTGGGTACTATTGCCTCTTTTATGAGTACTGTGAATTCGGACATGCTCCTTTTGCCCCATATTGTTTTTCACCTACTATATAGTAAGGAAGTATGGGAAGGAATGCAGCCATTGAGTCATTTGATTTGTTCAAACGGCTGATTCATTCATGAATGAAGTGATTGACTGTTTTAAAGAACAAATCATTGAATCATTCATTCAACTGATTTGTTCAAAACAACTGATTCATTCAGTAACAAAGCACAGCTGTCTGTTGCTTGGAGATGCAAAACAGTTCTGTTGTGGCTTTGTTTGGAACTATTTTCATAGCCGAAATGAGCAAAAACAAGAAAAATTGTGTCTAAAATGTAAGTCACTTAATATTAACTTATTTATTGAAATGTTTTATAAAATCAGTAACACATTTGCAATTGTGCTGATATTCGTGAAAAAAACAGCACTCTTTATGTAAAATTGCTTAACTATATCATATGATATCTATATCTATATCTATATCTATATATATATATACACACTACCAGTCAAAAGTTTGGAATCGGTAAGATTTTCAATGTTTTTAAAATAACTTTCATCTGCTCGCCAAGGCTATTGTGAAATATTGTGAAATATTATTACAATTTAAAATAATTGTTTTCTGTTTGAATATATTTTATAAAGTAATTTATTCCTGTGATCAAAGCTGAATTTTCAGCATCATTACTCCAGTCTTCAGTGTCACATGATCCTTCAGAAATCATTCTAATATGCTGATCTGCTGCTGAAGAAACATTTATTGTGTACAATTGTACAAAATATTTGTGTACAATATTTTTTTTTCAGGATTCTTTGATGAATAGAAAGTTCAAAAGAACAGCATTTATTTGAAATATATTCTTTTGTAACATTATAAATGTCTTTACTGTCACTTTTGATCGATTTAATGCATCCTTTCTGAATAAAAGTATTAATTTCTTTAATTTCTTTTCAAGAAAATAAAAATAAAAATTCTTACTGACCCCAAACATTTGAGCGGTAGTGTATAATGTTATAAAAGCTTTGTATTTCAGATAAATGCTGTTCTTTTGAACTTTCTATTCATCAAGGAATCCTGAAAAAAAAAAAAAGTACACAACTGTTTTCAACATTGATAATAATCATAAATGTTTTTTGAGCAGCAAATCAGCATATTAGAATGATTTCTGAAGGATCATGTGACACTGAAGACTGGAGTAATGATGCTGAAAATTCAGCTTTGATTACAGGAATAAATTACTTTATAAAATATATTCAAACAGAAAACAGTTATTTTAAATTGTAATAATATTTCACAATATTGCTGTTTTTACTGTATTTTTAATTAAATAAATGCAGCCTTGGTGAGCAGATGAAACTTCTTTTAAAAACATTCAAAATCTTACCGATTCCAAACTTTTGATTGGTAGTGTATATTGCACACCCCTACACAACAGTGATACATTCAGAGTTTGTTGGTTTGCAAAAATGTATTTCCCTCCCTGTATTCCATTGCTCAGCATTATGTAAGTATAACATTATATACTTCACATTTAAGTGTGATATTTATTTTTAAATAAGAAGGCTCTGAGAGCTGGAGGCAGGAGATCGAGTCTGACACATGGTCAGAGGTTGCGTGTCTAGGGCCAAGGCCAAAGTGACCGTTCCTTCAGCTGTCTTTTTATTAATGATTGACAGAGATGAAATAAACATCCTCTTTTTTTTCTGTTGTCCATTATCAGTCCACATGCACACACACACAAACACACACACACACACACACACACACACACACACACACACAGGTTTATTTTGCTATCTTAGTGAGGACATTCCATAGACTTAATGGTTTTTATACTGTACAAACTACATTCTATCCCCCACACTACCCCTACCCCTAAACCATCACAGAAAACATTCTGCATTATATATTATATTATATTATATAAGTCCTACCTAAGTGGGTCAAAAAAGGTGTAAACCTATTACAACGAAAAGTTCATTTTGAGATCTCTGACTTTTGATTGGAGACTTTGGTATCTTGGCAAATTTGAATGCAATTTGAGATGCTTCTGCAACTCTAGAGCAAGCATGTGACATTTCTGGGGTAATTTCAGAGAAACAGGAAATTTAAAAAGTCAAAATGTTCTCTCTGTTCAGTCACTTTGCTGTCTACGAGAAATGATTGAGACCAGAGATTTTCTAGGAGTTTAATACAGTGGCCGTGTGGAGGAAGATGAGATGAAAGTGCCTGAATTTCATTTTGGTGTGTGTGTGTGCGCGCATGTGTGTGCATCACTGAGAGTCAAAAATAAGCTGATAGAAATGTTTACATTTGTATACTACTTAAAAAATATTACCTGTATACTATATGTAATAAGGGAACATCTGGATGGTGTCAAACAGACACGTCATGTCTCCACCTCACAGTTCTTCTGATTGGAGTTGGCACGGTTTCTCTGTTGAATATATCTGGTGGAACAAACATTAAGATCACCCAAATAGATGCAAATGAAACCTTAAATTGTTGGGTAAAAACAGCCACAATCAATGTCACAAAATATTTCATAAATTCATAGAGTTAATTAAGGAGTAGTTTGGCTAAAAATGAGCTTTCTCTCATCATTTATTCACTGTCATTCCGAACCTGTACGACTTCCTTTCTTCTGCTGAACACAAAAGCTGCTCACTGGACAATAAGATTATAAGTGAATAACAGAATCTGTAAAAAATAAAGTAAAAATGTAAAAATCTTTACAGAACAACATGTAAATTTTACAGTATAAGACATTAATTATTAAAATTATTTAAACGAAATACCTTCAAATGTGAAGTGTCATGCATGGAATTCTGGGGATGTCAGTTTACAGTTTTTCACTGTAATTATAAGTTGATTTGTTATTTTTCTTACTTCTAAAAACTGTACATTTAACAGTATTTTACTGTAAAATTAATGTCTGGTTAGATCTTTTACGGTTTTTCCTTGTATTTAGTAAGGGAACTTGCTGTATTAATTGAAGATAGAAAAAACTGGTATAAACTGATTACCAATTAAATAAATCAAGACATTTTCAACCAAAGCAGTGAAATAATTAAAAATAATTTTCATAGGTATACTATCTTAATTTTGAATGAAAGAAATAACTAGTAAGATTTTCATCTTTAAAACTTGAATAATATCTGTTTATCTGATCACTTATAGCTCTCATGCATCTAAAAAATTCAACACTTGCTTCTTATTTATGAGGAAGCCTATATTTCTTGACCTGCATTTTATGTGATGTGCAGATGTCCCATTTACTCAGCAGCACACCAGAGACTGATCTAAATGCAAATATTTACTTCCACACCCTCGTTTACGTGCGTGAACATAGACACATATGTGCAGAAACATGCACACAATATTTCCAGACTTAAACATTCACTCACTCTCCTTTCCTGCTACAGCTAGCTGCTATATTTGGTGTGTCGTCACACCTGCAAGACAGAGAACATTCAGAGATCAGCTTTAGCATGACATCACAGGAAGTGGGAGGAAGAGAGAAGGTCACAAGGTCATCTGGGATAACAAACATGTCACTATAGCAAGAATTCTACAGTCCAGTAAATCACTGCATGAATGTTCTGGAGAGCCTCAAGTATGGATTTTGTAAAATCCTGATTCATTCATCCTTCATTATGCAAGGAGTGAAGAAACTCCACAGCAGCCTCGGGCTTTCAAAGACACATTATGCTTTGAAAAATTTAAATTTGATTTCAATATTCATCAATTCTGCAAAAAGCTTTTGGGTAGTTGATATGAAATACTTTTGGGAAGCAGAAATGTCCTGCGGCGTGACATTATATCTCCATTTAAAATGACTTAAAACATTTGAGTTTTATGCATGTGTTTTTATGGTCTCATATTAAGGGTCCGTTTACACAACACCGTTTTCAATTAAAAACAAAAAAATGTTATGCGTTTTGGCCGTTCATTTACACGGCAAAAGTGTTTTGGGGGCCTGAAAACGAAAACTTTTGAAAATGGGATTCAAAGTGCATGTTTTTAAAAACAATACCGTTATTGTCTCGGTGTAAACTACAAAAAAATGCACATTTGTGAAAATGGTGACGTCATGCGCATGCATATTACATTTTCAGTCTATAGGCGCCTAGTTTTTCTTTACAAAGTGATATCGCCAACTACTGGCCTGGCAGCATAATACAGCGTTTTTAACCATTTTCGCGGATCCGTGTGAACAGGGATTGTTTTAACAACGTTGCCGACATTCGAGAAAAACGCAAATGAAAAACTTTTCCACTTTTAGTACATAGTTGTTGTGTAAATGTACCCTGTGTAGAAAACAGAGCTCAGGCAAAATGGGAACAGGGAAAACGAAACCAAAACAAAATAAAAACTAAACAGAGTATAACATAATCCTGACAATCCCAGGAATAAATTGCATTTTAAAATATATTAAAATAGAAAACAGTTATTTTGAATTGTTACAATATTTCACAATATTACTGTTTTGCTGTATTTTGATCAAATAAATGCCTTGATATGCACAAGAGACTTCTTTCAGAAACATTAAAATAATATTACTGAACTTTTTGAACTGTAATGTACTATAGATGCATTCTGCCTGCTAACTAACAGTTTTGTCTCATGAAATCTGTTTTGCCATGATAATGTAGCTATGTGATTTATAGTGAATATGTAAGAATCTCAGCTATTGCAATCAACTGAACCTTGATACTGGAACTTTTGGTTTGGAAGTGTGAATTTTGCGTGTGCGGGCGCTTGCAGCAGGTTTTTTTTTTTTTTTTTGCACTGGTGCATCCTGTGTAAAACCTGTGTTGACTGCACTAACATGATACGGCTCGCCTCTAACCCAACTCCCACACACATCCTCACTGTCTGTCTGTCTGTCTCTTTACTCTCATAGCATGTACAAATCTCTCCACTCATCCCCACATCCTCCCTCCATTTCCTGCTTTAATCTGGTTTTGATGGAACAGCCGTTATGCTGTCATTAGCTGCTGAGAGGAGAACTGGGCCTAATATCAGTCATTTCAGCCTCAGCACAACCCTCACAGGGCTCATGTTCACATCGAGACGGTGCTGTTTCCTCTGCTGGTGCTACATACTCAGCATTTATTCAGCTAATCTTGACCATGTGTGCTTGTTTATTTCCATTAGTATCATTACTGATAAGTAAGGCTTTCACAGGTGGTGTGCAAACCTAATGAAGCGTGAAGTCACAGACACTAATTTATTGTATGTAGAGTATGCGCATGGACATCTTTTTAATACAACAGAATTACATCTGAACTTGACAGCTTGCGATCATCATGCACATTTGTTGTATGGAAAAAAAGCAGCTTTGACATTTTGATAATATCTTCTTTTGTGTTCCACTGGGAAAATTCAAATGGGTTTTTAAGCTTCTTGAGAGTGTGTAAATGATGACTGAACCTTTAGTTTTGGCTATTTGGCTTTCAAAATTTACTTTAAATGGGCATGGAACACACACATTTACAACATGGTGGATTAGTTAGATTTTTTGAAACACCAGCATGTTAGCCAAAACGAATGTATTTTGTTAAGAAAATTATTTTAGTGATAAACTGATAAAAATATTTATATACAATTTGGCATATACAACTTTTGCAACAAAGATTTTAGTTTAAAATTTATAACAATAATAAAAAAAAAACATTCTGGTACTGCTAATATAGTTTGATTTTTGGTAACGCTTTACAATAAGGTTTCTGCATGAACTAGAATTAACAATTTATTAATCTTAGTTAATTTCATAATTTAATCAAATGTTGTTTTTGTTAACATTAGTTAATGCACTTTGAACTAACATGAACAAACAATGAACATCTGGAGTTTTATTAACTAACATTAAGAAAGATTAATAAATACTGTAAAAAAAAATGTATTGTGCATTGTTAAGTCATGTTAGTTAATACATTAAATAATGTTAACAAATGAGACCTTATTGTAAAGTGTTACCGGATTCTTTGTGATAAATGTTTTTTTCCTATTTGTGAGTGTCTGCCCAAAATGATTGGGAGAAATTGTAACACTTATTGTTATAATCCAGTCTGCTTTTTGATAAAATGTGTTTATTTTAGATCGCATGCATTAAGTTGACACTTAAAAAATACTGCATTGAGTACAAAGGCCAGTGAAGATTATTGAAGATGTTCCTTTACTCTTCTGCTAAAACATTTTTTCTTTCTTTTTTTTGTTTTTTGGATGGTCCTTACAGATAGACTTGGAGCCAGAGGGAAAGGTCTATGTCATTATTGACTTGTCTGGATCATCCAGTGAAGGTAAGACATCCTTGTAAACTTTCTGTGATTGCATTACATGCCATTTAAAAACTGCATGAATCATGTCCCTGTGTAGCCATTACACCTAATACAAGATTTCTTGTAAACACAGACGTTGTGTACTGTCTGACACAGGAAATGCTAACTGGATGTGAGTGATGACAGACGTACTGGATGTGGCATCAGGCCTCTGAGATGTATTTATTTTAAATAGAATGAACACAATAAACACTCAAAGCTGAAAATAGTTTAGTTCTATTAACATATGCCATTGCTTAAAACGCATTGGCGCAGACAGCGCTTTGGAAGCTTTTTCTAGAAGTCATATAAAGAGCTGCAACTTTCTGATCTTGATGTTGCCTCCAGTGTAGCTGTATATAGAGAAGAAGAAAAAACACTGCCGCGTGATCATTGAACCCAAATCCAGTGTGGCTTGATTCCACCCAGATAACCTCCCAGATGTGCCTCTGTCATGAACACTCCCTACGGCCCAACTCCTATCAGACCCCTGCCTTTCCTGTATACACATCAGAGATGGCCCAGTTTAAGAGCTCCTTCATCCACTCGGCTCGACTCCTGCTCCTGCAGGCAGAACATATGACCACTTTCCTCTCACACTGATCTAGATGCTGCATATCAAACATCTCCTTGTGTCTACACAGACCATGTGTCTTCTCCATCAGTGGTGGAATGGCACAGTTTGCAAAACTGTTAGCTTGGAATTTCTGCAGGAATAGTCCTACGAAAAGAGTATCTTAGGCCCTGTTTGCACCTGCATTAAGATGTGTTTTGGTCAATCTTTCTCAATTTTTGTCACCTGATGGAGTTTGGGTTCCTTGCTGCTGTCGCCTCTGGCTTGCTTAGTTGGGGACACTTGATATTCAACAATGTTTTTGATCTGCCTGCATTGACACCATTGTATGCGAATTAAACTGAGCTGGACAATGACATCACTGTTTCCTCCAGAGCTGCTGTATAGATAAATGAATTAACTAATAACTAATGATTTATACAATGGAATTAATCAATACTGAAGCTAGACAGTGACACCATTTTCTTCTAGAGCTGCTGTACAGCCAAAATTATTTTCCTGTTATCACTGTAAAGCTGCTTTGACACAATCTGCATTGTAAAATGCGCTATATAAATAAAGGTGACTTGACTTGATTTGACAAGTGGATGATGCTAAATACAGGTGTAAAACATTTTGAGCTTGTCCAGTTTCAACCACTTCCAGAGGTAGTCGAAAACTCATTTGACCAAATTGCTTTCGTAGTGTAGATGCTCATGTGGTTGAATGCATTAGAGCAGCCACAAAATAAGAAAAACAAACAAACAAACACATTTTCCTGCCTGTAGACCCTCCCCTCGAAGAAATCAGGACAGAAGTGGTTAAAAGTGGACAAAAGAGACAAATTAAAACACCAGGTGTTAACGGGTATGTGTCTGCCTCATCTACGTGATTGGATCGACCAAAACAGGGCCTTAGCTATCTTAACCCGAAGAGGTTTAATAAATCTGGAAAGAGCTAACCGTTAGCATTCCTATTCATGTCAGTGGCAGTAGCTCAGGTGTTATGCGAGTCCCACAATGTATTACGACTCTTTACATCACTTTTGGAGAGAAAAAACTGGACAAAAATTAAACTTGAGCCCATGTGTCGAATGCTATCAAATGTGATATTAAATGCACTTCAGGGTTCAGCTGTCAACGCAGCCATCTATTATTGTTGCAATCTCCAGTACTCTCTTCCTCAGTCTCTTTCAATTTTTTATTTTTTTTTGACTATGAAACAGTGACCAGGGGGAAAAAACAGTGGCCCAGGCTAGTGTTACCACCTTGTGGAACAACTAATTGCAAAAAATTCAATGCACGTGTGGCACACAGTTAAAAAAATTGGCTGTGCATGTACAGCATGTGTGTACTAGTATGCAGATGAAGAAATCTGTCACACACACTGCACGCATAAAAAACGAAGTATACTTTGGGCCTTAGCTGCAGCTTTTCAGGAGCAGGTTTCTGTGTCACTCTGATTCTGTTTCAGACTGTTTTAATTGGACACTTATTCATTTTACTGGGAAACCAGTCTATGTGACTCATATTTCATTGCGTTTAATCGCCGTTTGCATCAGGAAGTGAATACTTAACATTTCCTTTGCATAAAAGTTAGATGACTCATCAAAGAGTGCCAGAGAAGATGAGTTTATCAGCAGTTTCAGAACTGTTGTTCATTTTTGTCAGAGTCTGTTCTGATGTTAAAGATATTGATAATAAAGCACAAAAGATATTTAAGAAGATACACAAAACATGAATGTCATGGTTAATTGGCCTTTGAAGTGTGTTGTGCAAAAGTTTTGCAGATGCCATTCTGTTTTGCAAACTGCCATTCTGCAGTTTGCAAGTGTAAATCTAATCTGTGTATGCGTCAGCTCCATACTGGCATTGGTTCTTCTAATCAGATGGACAGGAGGCTTTGACTGATTTTGGGTTTTGTCCCTGATGGTTTAGGTTGTTGAAAATTGATCTGAAGTCATCCGTCATGCTCAGCACTATATTGAAGTGAACAAAAGGTCACACAATGGGTCCAGTGCCAGGGTATTTTTACTGTGTGACAGTAGAGGGACCTGGGAGTCTGGTTCTCACCTCAAAATCCCACAGGCTGTGGGCAGATTTGTCATAGTATTGATGCCCAGGGCTTGACATTAACTTTTTTGCTCACCAGCCACTGTGGCTAGTGATTTTTCAAAGTTACTAGACACTCAGCATTTTCACTGGCAACAATTTTGACATCGATACCATGGGGAAAAACTGCCAAATAGATATTTTTATTATCTCATAATTTGGCAGCAGGTATATTAGGATACATAGATGCATTATACTGTTACACGTGTTGAAACATAACTGACTGTGTTTATGTGAATACTGGCCAATACCGGAATTTTGACATTATTTTGTGTGTATTTCACTGTTTAAGTGCAATAAGCAGCGAAAAACAACTCAATTTAGTACTGAGGGGCGGCTTTATTTTCACGTACTTTGAGTTTGAGCACAAAATCTGCGGAAATGAGTAAAATTATGCCCAATATGTGCAATTGCACGCCGAATTCACCAACAATATTTGTCCCTATCAAATGTGGTCTTGCCACCTAATGTGTTTTGATTGAAATGTGTATTGTTTGGATTGAAATAATTGTTTTTCCAAATTCTCTAGGCATGATTGTTTATATTTCCAGTTCTGGTTTGAATTTAAAAATTAAAATCAATAATAACAATTAAGTAGTTGTGTTCTTATTTTTAGATAATCTAGTGTGACAACTTACCCGCCGATGGGGCAAATTGTCACAAGTGCACATTCTCTATTCAACAGTCTACAACTCCGTAATGAGATAAGATATGAAAATGTAATGAATACAACATATGTGCCCAAGACTTCCTTCTTTCATTTGGTATGACATTTATACCATTGTGATGTATGGTGCTCAGTAAATGTTAGACAGTTTGAAAGGTGTGACAACTTACCCCGCTCTCCCCTACTCACCCTCATGTCGTTCCACACCCGTAAGGCCTTCATTCATCTTCGGAACACAAATTAAGATATTTTTGATTAAATCCGATGGCTCAGTGAGGCCTGCATTCAAAGCATTGACATTTCCTCTCTCAAGATCCATAAAGGTACTAAAAACATATTTAAAACATGTGAGTTCAGTAGCGACAAGAATATTTTTGTGCGCAAAAAAAAAAAAAAATAACGACTTTTCGACAATATAGTGATGGGCCAATTTCAAAACAGTGCTTCGGAGCTTTGCGAATCGAACCAGTGACTCAGAACGCTAAAGTCACGTGATTTCAGCAGTTTAGCCTGTTTGATAGGAGATCCGAGTCACTGATTCGATTCGTAAAGCTCCAAATCATTGTTTTGAAATCGCCCATCACTATATTGTTGAAAAGTCATTATTTTGTTTTTTTGGCGCACAAAAAGTATTCTCGTCGCTTTATAATATTAAGGTAGAACTACTGAACTCGCATGAACTCTTTTAAATATGTTTTTAGTAACTTTATGGATCTTGAGAGAGGAAATGTCATTGCTTTGAATGCAGGCCTCACTGAGCCATCGGATTTAATCAAAAATATCTTAATTTGTGTTCCGAAGAAGAATGAAGGTCTTACGGGTGTGGAACGACATGAGTGTGAGTAATAAATGACATTATTTTCATTTTTGGGTGAACTAACCCTTTAATGTCAAGCCCTGTTGGTGCCTTTAGTCAAACCTGTATGACTTTCTTTCTTCTGCGGAACTTCTGCCTTCCTATAGCTCGAACAGTAGAGCATGGCACTCGTACTGAACTGAATTGAGCTGGACAATGAAATCACTGTTTTCTGCAGAGCTGCTTGTGGGTAAGCAGGGCCGGGGCCGAGAGCTGTGGGAAAGGAGTGAGGCCGGTGGCGCAAGTGCTAATGAGCGTCACCTGTGCGCCACACCGTTCTCAAGTCTCACAGAGGAGCTCCGGAAAGATAAAAGGAGGTGGGAACTGCCGAACGTTAAACATAACTTTAGTCATGAAACAAACAACAAAATTAAAATAAAGCGGCAGCCCCTCACAAATGACTGCAGCATATAAACATAATAAACAGAACATAAACAGTCCAGGCCTGGTCCTCTCTTGTCTTGCACTGTTGTCACTCCTCCTTTTATCCTTCCGGAGCTCCTCTGTGAGACTCGAGACCAGTGTGGCGCTCATTAGCACTCGCGCCACCAGCCTCGCTTCGTTCCCACGGCTCTCGGCCTCGCCCTGCTTGCCAGACTGCTTTATAGATTAAATTAACTAATTCAATAATTGATAATCTTTACAGCAGAACTGAATCAACTTTGAAATGACTTCAGCTGAAAAATGACACTATTTTCTTTTAGAGCTGCTGTAGAGCCAAAATAAACTCTGTTTGCATCACTGAAACATTTTCCTGTTATCACTGTATTGTATAAAGTGCAATAAAAATAAAGGTGACTTGACTTGACTAGTAACGCAAAGGTCATGGGTTTGATTCCCAGGGAAAGCAATGTGTACCTTAAATTCAGTGGAAGTCATTGGATAACAGCATCTGCCAAACGCGTAAATGTAAATTTAAGATATTTCGTGAAATGTCTCAACATTCTTTATTGTCATCTAGCTAAAATCCATCTTAGACATGCACAAGATAAAATAAAACATTTGTTTGACAGATGGGCGGACGTTCCTACTTTCCAGCTAGGAGACTAGCTAATGGTACTTTTGCCAATCATGGCCTCGCCATTTCAGGCTAGGCTTGTGGGTCCATATACTGTCGTTCATCATATGTCTGACTTAAATTATTTTATTGAGACACCAGATCAGAAAAAGAAAACCAAAGTTTGTCACGTGAATCTGCTGTTAAAACCCTGTTATGTGAAGACTGAAGTTGATCATTGATTTCTGTTAAAACCAGCAAGTTTAAAGTGTGTAACAAAATATAACTATGAGAATTTTTGATCCCAAATTCAGCACTGTCATCTACTTTAGACATTGCTGCGGAGACTGAATTTGACCCTGGTGATTGTGGCCATTTACGAAATGCTTCAACATCTTTTTTTTGTTTTACGTTCCTAGTCAGCAAATTTTAAAATGTCTGTTTTGCCATGATGGCTATTTGTTACATGAGGAGCTGATACTCCAGTGTAGTCATGTGCTTTAATGTTTGTGCTTCAAATGTGATATGGCCATATGCCTCTTTGACCACCGCACTCTGTGTTATCTGTGTTTAGCGGCAAGTTTCTTTTAAACCTCAAACACTAAGTTTTAAACTCTGATACATAAGATGTCATGCACTGTTTATCCTGCCATATATTACAGTATGCAGCTTGTTGAGAAGCAATCAGACATGTGATTTTGCCCCAGTAGACCATAAGGAAGGAACCCTAGCCATATCTGAAGACCTGAATAAAATAGAGACTTTTGAAAACACAAGCAATCTGTGCTTTTTGTTTTCTTCCCCAAAAACACAGGCTGTCTTTTACTTGGAACTATAATTGGGTAAAATGCCTCTTCGGGTGTGATTGGAGTTCTTTGTGTGAGTCTCTAAGGGTCTTTATACCTGATAATACATGCTTTGATGAAGCCTTTATTAAGCCAGATGCCAGCAGGAGAAGTTGCTTTATTACTCTGCATTTTTAGAAAACTTCAAATGCTTTATGACAAATGGAATGTGTCTTCAACAACTGTGTGGAGTGTTTGTGAGTGTTTTTGTCAAACAAAGCAAGTGTGAACACGTAAAACCCCTCTCTTGGTGCATTTGCTGTTTTGGAAGTGGCTTGCCAGTGTTTAACACAAGTATACATGCGTATTGACATGTTATGTGGTTTTCAGTTTGTGGGTCGTCGCCCAAAAATGGGTTACATGTTCATTCTAATAGGGTCACAAAAACAAAGCTAAATGCAAATAATAAAATGCAACTAACCCTATAATCATGCAGAGTTAGGACAGCAAGATAAGTAGACATAGAATACTGTTAAAAAGTTAGGAGCCTTTAGTTATTAATTTTGTTTAGCATGAACACATTAAATTGATTAGAAGAGTTGATTGACAGTAAATACAGTTAGAATGTTACAACATATTTATATTTTAAATAAATTGAACTATCTATTCATCAAAGAATCCTGAACAAAATCTTGGTTTTCACAAAAAAATATTAAGGAATTAAAAATCATCAAATGTGCAAGGGAAAAAACACAGAAAAACAAACAAACAAACAAACAAAACAAAACAAAACAAAAAAACAAACAAAAAAAAAAACAAGTAAAATTACCACAAATAGATTAGCTGTAGAGAGCATGAAATTCAAGAGATATTTTGAAACCAAAATTTTCAATTCCCTATGTACTCTCTGTCATATTAATATTTTTGTATGTTTAATACAGTTAATATAAGCAGGTAATATTAGCATTTTTAAGGGCACTTTTGTTTTCTTTTGTATGATAAAATATGTTGGTGCTATTTTGCATGGCCACTTGATCTATAGCAACACTAGTTAGTGTTAGTGCTCAACTAACAGTTGTTCCTGCAGTCACCCGAGCACACCACGGAGACTCGGCAGCTGATAAATCAATAACGACAGGAGGCAAAACAGTGAACAAAACCTAGTGTTCATGCTAATCCCTAATGTTGTAGAAGCTTTTGAAGATCACAGAGCTCTGGACTAGACACACACATGCGATGTGGTGCTGTTCTGTTTGGCCAAGGGACACAGATGGAATCGGAGTGGGTTTGAAGAGTATCATGGAGGGCATTCACGGAGAGATCCAGACTGGCTCAAATATTTGCCACGTATGGTGCAAATAGTGACTTTAGCTTCAAGTTTTAGATTTAAAATATTTAGGCTTAATTTCAAATTTGTGTTTTGTGCATATAACATTTCCATTCATTTGGATTACACCGTTTTAACATAAACCAATAAACGTAATGTGATGCATATTTGTCAGGCATAAGAAAATAATAGTTTATTATTAACTATTTGTATGTATTTAATTTTATTTAAATAATCTAATTTTCAAAATGCATTTATTCAAATTGATGAGAATCAGCATTATTCTGTTCATTTTGAAAAAAAAAAAAAAAAAAACATATGAGAAGATGGATAAAATATGCCTAGCTGCGGAACAAGGAATATTCAATTAGTACTACTACATAAATCATACCTGTTTCTTACCTGTTTCTTACCTGTTCCGTTTACTGTATGTATGACTGACAAAATTACACCACATTAATTTTTTTTTTTAGTTTATTAAAAATGTGTAATCCAAATGGATGGAAATTTTATATACAAATCAAATTCATACATTTTTTAAGGGGTGAAATGCAGATTAAGATTTTTATATTATGTTTCTCAAGGTTAGTTTATAAAGTTTGCCAAGATTTTTGCACCAATATTTGTAAAAATGATCATTTTCTATCTTCATTTTCACTATCTGTGAAAAACACTAAATTTCAGTGGACATTACCTCTTGCAGAAACAGAATTAAACACCCACTGCTGTGATTGGCTAACTTCATTGCACCATATCCACACCTTCCTTTACAGCATGTAGTGTGTTTTGATGTTCAAGATGGCAAGCTTTGTGAGAGAGCCATATATTTTTGAGCCCGAGTCAAACCACAGAAGAAAGTGAAACAATGCAGTCACAACAATTGCTACAGTCTGGTTCAGTGTGGTAATTGCTTTTGCTTGCTTAACTGCTTCATTTTTGGTATATAGTTTTAAAATGACTATTATTACTTGTCTTATTACAAAAGACGCTGCAGCTTAAGTAGGTTTAAGAAATTACATTGTTTCTCATTCATTTGCCAACGGTTAAACATTTATTTTGTTTGCAACTTTGTTTGCATGCTTAGTGGGAACACTTTGTCATATTCTGTCATATTCATATGACATATTCAACATAACATATTCTATCATGGTTAAGTTCTGTTATGTGAGTTTTTATTTTGACATTCTGTTCTGTTTCCTTTAGTTCCTGTTTCTCTGCTTTGTTTAGTTTTGGTTTCCTTGCTTACTGATTCTGTCCTTGTTTGTTGCTATGGTTACCAGTGATGCGCAGATCGCGGTTAAGCTAAAAAGCTTGCACATAAAGCAGCCTCTCAATCAGCTCGCGAGTACCTGATAGAGTTCTTTTTCGTGACTTGTTGCACTTAAACTGTCAAATATACACACAATTATGTAAAAATGCCATCTTGGCTAGTATTTTCATGTAGGTAAACACAGTCAGCTTTGGAATGTAAATAGTTGTGTAACAGTTCACATTACAGTTGTGTAATAGTGTTGGTTAACAGTATATTGGATCTGTGCATAATCTCTTAAAGTGACAGCAGCCTAATAAACCTGCTGCTGTCTGTGTGCCCGTATTAATCAAAGAACAAAAGAGAAAGAAAAAATCACTCACTGCTTTTGACTGAATAACTTTTGTGTCTTTAATTGTAAACATTAATGTGTATTTAATTATTACAATCCAGTGTTATTTTACATATGATTACTAAAATAATCAATTTCTGTAGTATTTCTTACAAGAATACTACTGTTAGTCCCACCTGAAAAACTTAAAGCCATGTTTATTTAATCTGTCTCTTTATTATATTGTATTTATTTGTGCTATCGCTTGCAATTTATTTATTTGCTCTTATTTTATTTTTTTTTTATTTTTATTTTATTTTAGTTTTAGTTTTCTGCAAATTCAGTTCAAAGTTCCAAATAAAGCCTCCCTGTGTAAGCTATTGTAACAAAATTACCCAAATTATCAAAAAAAAATTATTATTATATAGATTTATATACACTATATATGGAAGTTTTCCCCATGGTATCGCAAATGGTATCGAATATGGTATCGAATATGGTATCGAAGGTATCGTATCGATGATAGAAATTCCAGCATTGTGACAACACTACCACTGGAAGTTAAATCTAAGTTCTTGGATTTCTGCGTGGACCTGTGCTGCCTAGATATATGCCCCTTTTCTGGTAAAGGAATCCTCCAATAGGCCCAAACACTAATAAACATTGGAGCCAAGTATGGCGCAGTTGACGCTGATGCCATCATACCCCATCGCCAAACTTTTTGTGACAGGACAAAGCAACAGGCTGCTGATGATAAAGAAAAACTGTCAGAGGTTATCCAGAAAGCTATAGAATACAGTGGGATTGCTGTTACCACAGATATGTGGACAGACACATTTAACAAGAGGGCGTACAGTCCTTACATGTCACTGCATCAATGAGAAGTGGCATCTGAAAAGAGACGCATTCTGGCAACAGTGGAATTTGACAGTCATCTAAAAAAACAAAAAAAAAAAACAACAACAAAAACAACAACAACAACATCCATGACCAAATCAGCAGACAAATTGTTTTTGTCAGTAACCAGGGTCCAAACATAATGGCTGCACTTCGGACCTACCACTGGGTTCTGTGCTCCGCACACACACTGAACACAGTGTTGAGACACATATTCAGTGAGACAAATTTTCCTGTCTCCAGTGATCTCCTGAGTGTTTAGTTTAAGAAAAAAGAAACTTGTTTCTTCCGTTTAGAAACTCATCTCTGTATGCACTGTACACCACATGCTGACAGAAGAATCTTCAAAAAAGAGAAAAAGAAAAATTGGACTTACCAGCAGTTCACCTCCTCCTTATTGATCAAGAGATCGTTTACTCAAGGACCACTTGAGGTATTTTTTAGACCTGCCTCACACTCTATCCCAACCGCTCCCTCTGTGTGTTCTACCATAGCAGCCTTAACAAGCATCCAAGGCACACCTGCCGGGAGCAGGTCCTCGAGGGACCTCACCTGAGTATGTGGAGTGGGTACTCCAGTGCTGTGGTTCTCACTTCACCGTCTTTGAGGTCAAGAAGCAAGAGCCTGTCAGCCCCACTTCTGCCACTGAACCAGAGAGTAAGCCCGCGCTCACTACAGACACCGCGCTAGAGCCAACTCACCCTGTGGAGCCAGAGCCAGCCACCATGTTCTTCCCAGAGCCAAAACCGGCCACCATGTCCATCTTAAGGCCAGAGCCTACTGTCAGGTCCATCCCAGAATCAGCACCTGCTGCTCAGTCCATTCCCGAGCCTGTATCATTGGCTAGTCAATTGGTGGTCCACGGATCCAGGTCCCACACTTGTCCCCATCCTCGAACTTTGTCCTCTTCTACCTGTCCCGTCTGCTACCTGTACGATCCAGTTCCGTCCGGAGACCTTCCTCCTCTGTTGGTTCAGTTTTCTCTGCTGGCTCCGTCCAGTCCCCTGAGTCTGCCGTCCCCGCTGGTGCCTTATAGCTTCTCAGCTCCACCTCGGGCTTCCTGATCCCCAGCTCCGCCCTGTGATGTGCACTTGGGCCTCCGAGCCTGTGACTCCACCCAGGCCTGTCAGCCCATTGGATCCGCCTTAGCTTCGGAGTCCCTTGGTTTCACCATGGTCTGTCATCACTTGAGCTCCAATGGGGTTCCTTGTTCCTCTGGCTCTGCCTTGGTCCATCTTTATACTGGTTTCGCCACAGACTTTCCATCACTCAGTCCCCAGGTTCCGTCCAGACCATCCACCAAGGTCTCACCCTGGCTCCTCCCTTCGTTGGCTCTGCCGTGGGCTTATCCTCCGCCGGCTTCCCCAGGGTTCTGTCCTCTGCCAGCTCAACCACGTCTACCACGAAGACTCTCATCCTCCCTCTATTGTTGGGCTGTTTAAGGCACGAGGACATGCCTTCCAGGAGGGGAATGTAGTGTCACTGCTATGTTCTGTTATGTTTAGATCGATTCTATTGACATGCCTCTCTCTTTCTCTCATGTTGAGGGCATGTGAGAGAGAGAAAGTGACAGAGGGCGCTCTCAAGCCAAACAATGGTGTGTAAAGCTATAATTTCAGCAGGCAAATAAATTATATCTGCACTGAACTTATTTGCCTCTAACTCAGTCACAGGTGAGTGAAATTGTACAATTTACTAATTGGCTAATTAAAGACGTTTTTTTAGTTGCCTAGCGTGAAATTTGTTTGCATATGCAAGTGATTTACTCGCATTGTAGAGGGTTGAGTTTAGTTCCTTTCTTTTGTTTAGTTCGGTCCCTTGTCGGTTCTTGTTTGCCTTATATATGGTTCACGTTACTTATTCCTGTCTGCAGTAATCTCCTGAGTGTTTAGTTTGAGAATAAAGACTGTTTGTGTTCAGAAAGTCCTTTGTCTCTGTGCATGCCGCAAACCACATGCTGACATTATTTTTATACGGATACTGTTAATAAATTTCTAAAAAAAACAACAACAGTAAAACACTAGCTACATGTTGTTTGAAGAGTTAATAAGAGCAATGGTAACAAACTATAATATAATATATTCAACTCACATAATAAACAAATTAAAACAAATTAAAGCAAATTTTTCTGATCTGGGTATGTAATGATTTTTTAGCCACACTCAAACAATGATACGCTTGGTGTCTTAATAGAGTTAAACACTGGTGTAATGTTTATTACAAACACACTGTAAGATATAAAATAAATGTACTTACCTGTGTTGCCTCCGAGGACAAAATGCTTGGCATTGCCATATCTTACAATAATAAAAAAGAAAACCCACAGCAGGTTGAGAATATTTAACAGTTTGTTGTGAAATGTGCAGAACAAATGAAACTTTACCTTTCAGTCATTCAGGCACGTCATTAAAAATAAACTTCAGCCATGCATTTGTAATGCTCGGATCTTTTGGAATGCTATGCAAACTTTTTTGAAGTTCAGTTTTTTTTTTACATCCACTGGCAGAACAAAGAATAATTAATATTTTAAACTGTGGAGTTAGTTTTGAGTTCTGAAACTTGCAGTATGTTTTTATCGTAGATTAACCTCTTATATGTGTAAATATCAATAACATTTTGATTCTCCACTTCGTGAACCCTTTAAATTTGGGCCTAAATATGTTGTATATGAGTGTATTATTTAAATTATAATAATACAAAAAAATTAGTGGGTCTCCAAACTCTTGACTGGAAATGTTTGAAAGAGCAACCTCCAAGCAACAGGTTTTCTCTGGGGAAAAAAATATGAAACATCAAATGGAAAAACGAGAGAATAATTGTTTCAGGAAAAAGAAACTAAAGCAAAAATATCCAAATGTCAATATGAAGGCAAGACTTGCAGAGTTCCACAGAAGTAGCTGTATGTGTGTGTGTGTGTGTGTGTTAAAGGAGACTGGCTGACTGCCTCGCGTCAGTCCTGCTTAACATCAGCGGTCCTCACAAACTCACACACACACATTCTGAGTACTAAGACACCCAACCGGAGACGTGGTGGAGACAGAAGAGCAAGTGAGTCACAAAGGAGTCAGACAAAGACAGCAGTTCACAGTCCATCATGATGATCTTTCAATCAGGTCATACTACAATGAAAAATAAAGCCATCACAGCTCAGAATCTGCCTGTGCTCATTATTGCCTGCCAGCGCTGTGTGCAACTGCGTAATAATGAATACTGCAGACAGTCATTTGCATTCAGTGCACACACAGTCCAAAATTAAAACCCACCAAGTGCTAGTAAAAATGGGCTGTTGATGTTACTCACCAGTTGGCTGTTAACTTTATTAGGAATGGCAATATCACATTTAAAAATGATACAAACAATAAAACAGTAGTCCTTTTAAGAATTTTTTATTCATTGGAAAATAACAGTCAGATGTTTATGTAGAACACCTAAAGGTTTTTTTCTCCACGTGATGACAAGTATGTGTAATATTCCTCACATTAAATCACTAAAACTAAATTAACATTTTTTTCACATGGATTTTGATCGGATCGATATCTATGATATTTAACAACAATACTTTTAAACAAAGTCACTTTTCTGTTCATAAGATATCATGATATACAATGAGCAATATTTTAAAACATAGCCTATTAATCACATTTAATGTTAAATAATATCAACACAATATTTTATTGTTAGTTCAATGATATACAACTAGACAAATATAAAGCTTTGTTCATGAAACTCTAGATGGCAGGCTGATGGGTCCTTAACTCAATCTGCTTGCAATCACATCATTCTTTATAGGGCACAGCTGATTGGTTCCTCCTGTATCAGTAGCCAATGAGCTTGCTGCTCAACCTTCAAATACTTGGTCAGCATTTGCTGTAGCAGTTTGCTGCGCACTTTTAGAAACCCTCCACCTTCCCCAGCTCCACCTGTATAGATCTGCTATGGGTAATTCATGTATGCTATTTTGTACAGCAGCAGCATGTCTTGCTTGCTCACAGCAGCATGTCATGTATGTATTGACAGTAGCAAGTCTCGTACTTGCTCTGCAGCAGCAGCAGAAGTTACAGCATCAGGAGCAGTAGCGCAGAAGATCTATTTCGCCAAGACATATCAACATTGCCATATCCATTACCATGCCAAACACAGTTGTCATGACTTTTTTTTTTTTAATTTTAAAAATATTTTAATAAATGTGTAACATGCAATGTTTCCCATTTGACTGTATATGTGATCGTATTATTTCCTTCATGTTCATGTTGTTGCAAATAATATTTAAAGACACAGAGTATGTGACGTATTTAATGTCAAATCATTCATATGAAATTCAAAATAAACATTTAATACAAAGCCTTGAACAAGCGAAACATTTTTTTTTTTTTTAGCTTTTAGTATTTTAATGTTAGCCTTAAGCTTATGAATAAGCTGGTGTGTTCCAAAACAATGACAAAATTCGCATTTAGGAGATTTAAGCATTCAAAACTTACAGTCTCTCACTTCTGCAAAAATGGATCACAGATTTTCATGACATCACTGCGCACTTCAGCTTCTCATCAAATCTTCTGTCCAATCAAATGCTCTCTAGAATCTGAAGTCCCACCACCTCCTACACTATATACTGAAATCAATCATTTGTTCACAAATTTACTAGTTTCTATATGGTGAATGGCACATATAGAGGATAGGGAATGATTCAGACAGTGTGAATATGCTTTCCATTGATGCGAATGAAGTCCATTTTTGCGTTAGTGTCACGTGAACCCCCGCAGCGCGAGCAGTCTGCTCCAGTTTCTCCACAAAACATATCGGACCATTTGAATTCTGCACAGAATGCTGCATTTTAAAGTGATATAGAGGACATTAGGAGGAGAAACGGTTAGAGATTAGAAGGGGGAGAATGTCAAATGGTGACATAAAACATGACAATTTAAGTAAAGAAGAGACCGTTTCATTCTTACTTTATAGTCCGAAAAGTCAGGATAAACTTGATAGTACAGTCGCAATATATAATATGAGGATGTGCAATGCTAGAGCCTGTATTTAAACAAATGACATACACCATTTGTCTAATCAGTGACACTGACACTGGAAATATGCAAATAAGGATGTTAACCAAGGTTTTAGGAATGTACAGTATGAAACGCCAGCTTATGAATACCCAGGATTAACTGTTAACCCCATGTAAATTATGAGCATTTTGGAAACGTGAAGCAAGATAACCCAGGATTTCATTTTCCCGTGGTTTAGAATGACCCAGGGTTAACTATTTCAAGTGTGAAATGCCCTTTTGTGTGCCAGAGTATTTCTGCTTTTCTGTAAGTGCCACCTACTGTCAGAAAGTGAATTTACATTTTCATTGAGCCTGTCTGCCATTTTTTACACATCGTTCTGAACAGAAAAAAACTGCGTGTGAAAATTGGACCTAACAGTTCTGTTGGTGTGAATAAACTTTGACACAACTGGCCTCATTCACCAATCATAAGTTGCACATTTTTGTGCGTAGATTGCAGTATTTCTGCCAGATTTATAAGGTGCACATAAACTTTTGCAGAGTTGCTTATTTATTACATTACAATTATAGTAAATTGCATAAAATTGTGTAACAAATTGCTTTTTTAAGGCCATTGTCATGTTTGGCTGTAATAAAGTGCACAACAAAAGGAATAGGGAACAAAAACAGTCTTTAATAAATCTAAAAGCAGAACACTCAGGAGATCGCAGGAGAAGAACGTCACTTAACCACATCAAAACTGACGATACTGGACACTGAACAGAAAAAAAACTCAGGGCTTAAATACACAGGGTACATAATCAAGGAGAACAGAATCAGGTGTGTGGAAACGAATTAACAGCCAGGGGAACTAACTAGGAAGTCAGGCAAACAGGAACAGAGCAAACAGAGTGAAAATGAATCCAAAACAAAACATAACAGAATATACACGTTACAGCCATCTGGAGAATGTGATTTTTGTGCACATTTAGTTTTAGTTGGTTAAAAATGTTGTAAATTCAGAATAAATTTGAGCAAGATCTTATTCATAAATCATTAACTCTGCATAAAAACATTTGTATGCATTTTGTATGCAAATGTTTTTCTTTTTTTAAAAAATAAAATAATGCAGAATACAGTTTCATGGTCAGTTAACATTATCTGGCTGGTAAATTTTCTCATTTCACGTAATCATAAGCTTAAATGTTGGATCTTCAGGGAACTTTTCTGCCTCTTTTACTCTGTGTGTTTCTGTGTTGAATGTAAGAAAAACAGACATGTCCTTTTCTCTCTGCCAGCTCATGTTTAGTATTGAAAGTGCTGAGTCATTATACATTCCAGATGTACACTGCAGTGTGTGTGTGTGTGTGTGTGTGTGTTATCTAATCTCTTTATGTGAAATCTGTTTCACTGCCTGAAAACTCAGAGCGGGGGAATTAGCGTTCAATGGTCTTGATTTTGAAACGAGATCTTTTGTACACAAAACTCAGATGTCTCCTTTGAAAAAAGTGGCAAGTGACTGAAGTTGTTCACAATGGGGAATTGAAAGATGACAAAAAGAATCATAATATGTTTCTCTCTTAGTAATCCAGCTGCTGTCAGTTTTGGATTTTATATTGAGAGAGACTTGGTAACATTTGTAGCCTTCAACAAGGGATGGATCACAGTAGGTGTGACTAATCGACCAACAACCAACTTTGATTATTTGACAGACTAGTTTTGATGTTTTAATCGGCTTGGATATTAAAAATAAATAATGTACTGGGGCGTTTCCTCCGAGGAGGCAAGGGAGGCAGTGCCTCCTCAAAAAAAATAGGAGGAGAAATTAATCCATATTACATATAAAACAACACAAATATTACAAATTATGACATTAAAAAGAGCGCAAATCACTCGTATTTCTAAAGGAACACTGCCCAACAGCGACACCCGCAGGTAGAGTTACAGTGGGAGTCATGCCTCCCTTTCCACTCATAGAAAACCATTAGACCCCCTATAGCATGCAGCGGGTTTTGTGGGGGGTAATTGAGAATGAATGGGGGAAAGTCATGTGGGAGGAGGCAATGTCTCCATCGCGCTGTGATTGGATGTAATTGGTTATGATTAGATATGAGTGGCTTGTGTGATAAATCCCGCCTCTTGTTTACGTGCACGTTCCGCGCGTCAGTTTGAATGAACAAATGATGGCGTCAATGGGAAGACTAATTGAAAAGTAAGTAAACAGATCACCCAGTTAGATATCACCGCTTTATGTCATGTCAAAATCAAACTTGAAATGGACTGAAAGCATGATGACAGCGGGGTTTTTAGTGCAATCAGCTTGGTGAAATTAAAAATACATCTTCGTGAGATGGTGTTTACGGAGCATGACTGATGATCCAAAATAGCCTAAGTTGACTATTAAAAAGAAAAACACAAATAAATACACAAATAAAATATATTGTTTAAATTGTTACAGCCTTTAGTTATTATTTTGGAATGAATATAGAAATGCTTAAAACACTAACTTGATGAGACTGACTTGGTTTTGATAAATAGAACATTTATTACAATACATTGTTAATGTAAAATTACAAAATAGAATCGTATTTGGTTTCTTTTTTCTTTTTTGATGTAATGTAAAGTAATGTTCATTTAACAAGGAAGATTTAATGCGCATAAATTTACATTTGATTCATAAAAAATTAAAAAAATGTGCCTCCTCATTTCAGAACACCACTGCACGCCACTGTAATGTACATATATGTAGATACATTACAGTTTAAAAGTTTGGGGTGGGTTAGTTAGTTGTTTTTTTTTTATGTTTTTGAAAAGTCACTTATGGTCACCAAGACTGCATTTATTTGATTAAAAATACATTAAAAATATTGTGAATTATTATTACAATTTAAAATAACTGTCTTCTGTTTGAATATATTTTAAAATGTAGTTTATACCTGTGATGGCAAAGCTAAATTTTTATCATCTTTACTCCAGCATTAGTGTATGTAACTAAATGTTGTAAATGTGGATGATACGTCCCTCTCATGCATTTGCTGTTCAAGTGTTGTGAATTTTTCTTGTTCTGTTCTGTTGGACTGGCAGTGTTTTCCCGGATAGAGACTAAACAGCTGAGTAACTGACATGGTTTGCAGTTTCATGCTTTTCAGCTTATATGTCTGTATCAGTATGTGATGCGTTGGTCTCCAACCTGATATGTTTAATTTCTGGATGCATATTTGTCTATATTTATTTGTTCATTTTTGTTTTGCTGTGAAACCATACACAGATCATTTTAAAAAGCAGGCTTAGTGTACGAGGGTTTGCTGAGTGTGCACACTTACTCCACATGTGTTTATCTAAACCAGCATGTCTCTGACAGCGCATTGAAATACACCCTCAGTCATGTGCCTCCCTGCTGTGTTTGCTGGCTTTGTTTTTGCTCTCGTTCTTATGTCACCTCTGTAGTGTCCCCTGGTTTGATGTCTTTATCTCACTGGGTCTTTCAGATGACTTTGAAGTTTACCTGCAGTCCATTAATCATATACAGACATTCTATCTCTCTTTTACCCTCTCTCACATACACCCAGTGAATTATTAAAATAATAGCTCGCCAAAAAAATGAAAATTTTGTCATTATTTGCTTAACCCCATGTTGTTCCGAACCAGGATTATTTTCTTTCTTCAGTGAAACACAAAATGAGATGTTATGCAGAATGTCTGAGCTGCTCTTTTTCATACAATTAAAGTTTCAAGTCTTCTGAAGTCATAATTTTATTTTAAAGTTTATTGCAAAATATTTATATTAAAATATTTAAATATTATTACATTTAAAGGATTAGTTCACATTCAAATGAAATTAACCCAAGCTTTACTCACCCTCAAGCCATCCTAGTTGTATATGACTTTCTTCTTTCTGACGACCACAATCGTAGAAATATTAATAAAAATCCAGAGGCATCCGCGCTTTATAACTGCAGTATGCGTTACCAAACGAGTATGAAGCTGAAGAAAGTGTCTCCATCCACATCCATCCATCATAAACATGTTCCACACGGCTCCGGAGGGTTTATAAAGGCTTTCTGAAGAGAAGCGATGCGTTTGTGTAAAAAAAAAAAATATACATGAAATATCCATATAGCCATACACATGGAGCTGGTTATGGGATGCAAATGTTAAAATGTATTTGTTTACAAATCATGCACTATGGTAAAAGTGTTTTGAGGTCATCATAACATGGTGTTCAGGACTAGTGTTCATTTCTGCTGCAGTGAGTTGTACTGAATGTACCTATAGGTACAGATGTAGGTAGATGCACATTTTTCCAATGAGCCTAGGTCACCCATGCCCAATCGACCTGCAAGCCTAATGTGTTCATCTTTTCCCACAATATTCTTAAATGAAGTTGATATATCATTAGGTTTGTTTTTACAATCATCAGCTTGCAAAATGCTGTAAATTTCCATTCAAATTTCCATTCATTGATTACGTTCCTCTGGTATTTAAGCCCTGAGCTTCCTTAGTTCATTGTTCAGTATTGTTTATGTCAACATCAGTGTTATATGTGGTTGTGATTTTCTCCTATGATCTCCTGAGTTTTCTGTATGGATTTATTAAAGACTGTTTGTTTTCTATTCCGTTTCGTTGTGCACCTAATACAGCCACTGCATCAAAACGCCAGTGTGAAATGTTGAAATCTCCTTCACACTGCTGTCCTTTACAAAACCATCCTTTAACTGTCCTTTATAAAACTAGCCACTGTTCTCTTCAGAACCACAGGCCTAGGAAAAGTTTACTGGTGCACTCTGCACTGGTGTGCCAAGGGGTTGCGGACAAGCATCAAAGCTAGAACAAAATCATCAGTGCGAGTCTGGATGACGTATTTTATTGCCGGAAAACCTCTCTCACTCCCAACCACGGTTGTCAGCTCATTTTTATTATTATATTTTTATATTATTATTATTATTATTTAATTTTTGATTTCCTATCTTCCAAGGGCATAGAATTTAGTTAGGACGCTAGGGACATGTCCCTATACCAATATACAACAACTACTAAATTGTGCCTAGCAATAATTTTGATCAGACAATTAAAATATATTTATAAATAGGCACTGTTGTCCATCGATGTCTTTTTGTTGTTGTTTTTTAATTTATTTATTTAAACTTTATTTAACCAGGAATGTAAGTTTTCACAGTTTACTTTATATGTATACTGTATATATATATATATATATATATGTACAGTGCCCTCCACAAATATTGGCACCCTTAGTAAATATGAGCAAAGGTGGCTCTGAAAATAAATCTGCATTGTTTATCCTTTTGATCTTAAATAAAAAAAATTCACAAAATTATAACCTTTCATTTAAGTAAAACAATTGAAAGTGGGGGGAAAAATCTCATTATGAAATAAATGTTTTTCTCCAGTTCATGTTGACCACAATTATTGGCAATGTCCTTTTCCCAAGATAACAGCTCTGAGTTGTCTTCTATAATACCTGATGAGTTTGGAGAACACCTGACAAGAAATCAGAGACCATTCCTCCATACAGAACCTCTCCAGATCCTTCAGATTCCCAGCTCCATGTTGGTGCTTCTTCTCTACAGTTCACTCCACTCATTTTCTATAGGGTTCAGGTCAGGGAACTGGGATGGCCATGGCAGAAGCTTCATTTTGTGCTCAGTGACACATTTTTGTGTTGATTTTGATGTTTGTTTTGGATCATTGTATTGATGGAAGATCCAACCATGGCCCATTACAGAAGCGGTTAGGTTTTGATTTTTATCTGTTAGTATTTGATAGAATCCATGATACCATGTATCTGAACAAGATGTCCAGGACCGCCAGCAAAACAAATAGGCCCACAACATTAAAGATCCAGCAGCATTTTTAACAGTCGGCATGGGGTGATTTTTATCCCTGTTTGCACCAAACCCATCTGGTGGGTTTGCTGCCAAAAAACTCTCCCAGTCGTGTCTGACAACTGAATATGCTGGAGTTTGTTTTTGGATGAGCGAGGGGGATTTTTCTTGAAACCCTCCCAAACAACTTTTGGTGATGTAGTAGGTGCTGTTTGGTAATTTTTTTTTAGGCTTTCTGACCCCGACACTCAACTAATTTCTGCAATTCTCCAGCTGTGATCCTTGGAGAGTCTTTGTCCACTCAAACGTTCCTCCTTACTGTGCATTAGGACGATTTAGACACGCCCTCTTCCAGGCAGATTTGTAACATCTTTAGTTGATTGGAACTTATTTATTATTGCCCTGATAGTGGAAATGGGGATTTTCAATGCTTTAGCTTTTTTCTTATAGCCACTTTCTATTTTGTGAAGCTCAACAATGTTTTGCTGCACATCAGAACTATATTCTTTGGTTTTACTCATTGTGATGAATAATTAAGGGAATTTGGCCTTTGTGTTTACACATGTTTGTACTCCTGTGGAACAGGAAGTCATGGCTGGACAATTTCATGCTCCTAGTCACCCTGGTGTGCTAAAAAAATGGGAATATGAATGGGAATATACTTCAGAGACATTTTACTCATACGAATTTTTAGGGGTGCCAATAATTGTGGCCAACGTGTTTTGCAGAAAAACATTTATTTCATAATGTGTGTTTCCCCCCACTTTCACTTTGATGAAAGGTTAGAATTTTGTGATTTTTTTTAATTTTTTTTATTAAAGATCAAAAGGATAAACAATGCAGATTTATTTTCACAGCCACCTTTGCTCATATTTACTAAGGGTGCCAATATTTGTGGAGGGCACTGTATATATATTGCCAAAAGTATTGGAACACCCCTCCAAATCATTAAATTTATTATGTTCCAATCACTTCCATGGCCACAGGTATATAAAAACAAGCACCTAGGCATGCAGACTGCTTCTACAAACATTTGTGAAAGAATGGGTCGCTCTCAGGAGCTCAGTGAATTCAAGCATGGTACCGTGATAGGTTGCCACCTGTGCAGTAAGTCCATTCGTGAAATTTCCTCACTACCAAATATTCCACGGTCAACTGTTAGTGGTATCATAACAAAGTGGAAGCAATTGGGAAACAACAGTCAATAAGTTCAATAAGACCAGTACTGAGTCGCTGTTTTGACATTTAACCTGGAAGCGCTGCACTGTGTTTACTACGTCAACAGCGTAGGAGACTGACGGGGAAGAGAAGAAATTTTTCAATACAGTCGTTATTTTTGTTTTGTTGTTGCGCACAAAAAGTATTGTCTTCGCAGCCATAGCTTCATAAAATTAAGGTTAAACCACTGTAGTGACATGGAGTATTTAAACAATGTCTTTACTACCTTTCTGGGCCTTGAAAATTAAATTGCTGTATATATATATATATATATATACTACCTACTGTCATTAATATGAATTATATAAATATTGGTGGGTTTTTGCTACAAATCAACACAAATATTGCCACAATTTTTGAGAAAAGTAAATCCTGATAGGACTTTTTATAGAGCTTTGTTTTGACAGCACCTTTTGATGTATGGAAAAAAAATAACAACATACAGGTTTGGACAGGATAGTGAATAAATGATGACAGAACTTTGATTTTTGGGTGACTTGTACCTTTAAGATTGTAAATTAGATAACCTTTGATTTTGATATGATCTTAAATCTTAAAGGTGTATGTAATATTTTCTGTCCGCTAGAGGTCGCTAGAGGCCTATTCAAAACAAAGACGTAGCTTGATGATGCCAAGTTTGAGCGCGGAATCTTGGGACATGTGGTCTTCACCTCAACAGATGGTGGAATAGAATTGGGATAGGACTCGGGAAGAAATCATGTTCATGGATGCGATTATTAACGTTACTGTAGTATGAAGCAGAGCAGGGCCGAGAGTTGTGGGAGCTGAATGAGGCCACTGGAGCGATTGCGCAACACACGCTTCACGAGCAGCGGAACTTTTATTATACCACAATCGCCGGCGCTGCTTCCGCTTTTCCGGTCATGAGTATGAGGTAACGCATCTCTGTTTATCATATCAGATATATTTGAGTGTGTTGAAAATGATGTTATAACGTTACTCTGTGCGTTCGCTCGGCGGCTGCTGTGAGACACTTGTTGCACACTGCAGTAAGCTAGATCATATTAGGATATCATATTAAATGCTGGATGGCTTGTGTTGATAAATGGCATGCAATTAATTTTAAAAAGTATTGTATGATGGAGAAAATGCTGTAATGTTAAAGCGTCTTTGGTGTTTCCTTGGTTTCTGCAAAATAAAACTGGAAACTTAGGGTAACGCAGGTATGACGCAATTGACAGGCAACTCCTCACACGTCCCAGAGCCTTGGATAAAATTACAATTTTCACACAACATTTGGGATATTGTAAGTACTCAACTGAACAAAATATATAACACTGGCCTAGTGGTTTTTGGATATTTTACTGCAAAATTCTTACATATTGCACCTTTAAGGCTTCTGGTGTTAGTAATCTGTGATTGATTGTGGTTTGGTTAATGTGTGCCGAGTTCTTCTCACCTTCACTGAGTGTTAATGAGTGAGAGCTGATAAATGACCAGCCATATCCTACTGAGATAGTATGAGCTACTGCATCTGTTTCTTTTATCTCTATTACAAGCATTTGAGAGGAGGATGTGTGTGATACATAAGAGAACAACTCACTTCAGTCTCTTGTGAGACTAGACAGAGGCCACTAGTCCATTGTCCTTAGATGGTGATTAGAACAGGAGCAGCCCTGTAACTGCTGCACATATTTTTAATCCCCATAATTTAGACTCAAACTCACTGTGGAGTGTTTTTAAATGTGAAGTGTGGAATTTTAATGTTTAAATACTTTAATCTCTGTTATGTAGAGACAACTAAGTAAACTGTTTGTGTATTGATATCCCAAAAAAAGTATTAAAAGTGTGTTTCTGAGGCACTATGTTTGTTTGATCATCACGAGTTGTCAGACACACCAAATGGTGTTCTGTTATTTTTGACCAATGAGATTAGCATAGAATTTGCTTAAAAAAACAGATGGTTTTTCTTTGTCTGTGTTTGATATAGATCATGTGTTCATACAGATCATGTGTTCATGTGTATTGTCAGCTCAGTTATGTAATCCTAGAATAAATATTTTCTACAGTACATCTAAACATTAACTCTAAATACAGTTATTCTACTGTATTCTATGTAAATATGATTTCATTGTAATCCACAGGTTACCTACAGTAGCTAACGTGTATATACAAAATTCCAGAAGAAACTGTCTGTCTACTGAACTAGATTAACATTCTGCTATGATATTAGATTGGCCTTGATCCTTTTCTGAGCACCATCACTTAAGAGCACTTACTAAAGATACAGAAGTCATCAGATTTCCCAGAATGTTAATTGACCAAGATGCATTTTGAGCATTTTATCTTTCATTAAACCTGACAACCATTTTTGACCAATTAAATGTTTCTAACGGATTCCTCAATCTGAGTGATTAGATATTTTGGTATGCAATCTGAAAAAAAGGACTTCTTTAGGTGAATCTAAGTGGTCATGAATGAATGTGAAAAACTGGGGCATCATGATATATGATATATTGAAGTCAAGGGCTTGCGATAACAGGGGTTTGTACACTGGAAGAGAAGTGCTATGCCACGTCACGCCATGTCTTTAAAATTCAAACACATTGTTTTCTATGAGTGTTCACACGGAGGTGGCCAGCTATGACTCTGGAGGCTGCAACAGAGCACCACTCACATAGTTTTCCATTAAACTACATAATATTTGTCCCAAATCGTTGTTAATGTACACACTCTAAAAAATGCTGGGTTAAAAACAACCCAAGTTGGGTTGAAAATGGACAAACCCAGCAATTGGGTTGTTTTAATCCAGCGGTTGGGTTAAATGTTTGTATTTAAAGGTAGTTTTATTTAACTCAACTATTGTTTAAAAATTACTGCATTGCTTGCTTAAAATGAACCCAAAGTATGTTGGAAATTAACATTTATTAATATGTTTAATAAATGAACATTTACTAATAAGTTTAATGAATAATAAATAAACAATAAAGATTTATTAAATTGCTTATTAATAAATGTTCACCTTTTGATTATTATTGTTGCCTCTGTCTGAGTTTTAATTTTCAACCTATTTTGGGTTCATTTTAAGCAAGCAATACAGTAATTTTTAAACAATAGTTGAGTTAAATAAAACTGCCAAGCACGTTGGGCAAACAACTGGTTTAAAACAACCCAATCGCTGAGTTTGTCCATTTTCAACCCAACTTGGGTTGTTTTTAACACAGCATTTTTTGAGTGCACCCTCTCTCAAAAAGGATGTGTTAATTAATAACACATTTTTTGTGTTATTTTTTGTGACACGTTTTGTGTCATTTTGTGTACATAATTGACACAAATTGTGTAAATATAACACATTAGTGTGTAGAAAATGAGCAGGAATAACACATGTTTGAGTTAAAAGTAACACAAAATGTGTTGTCCTTAACTAGACACACGAGTGTGTTAAGATCTAACACAGGTATTTTTATATAAATATGGGCCCGAGTCCGGTGGTCTCAGAGGTCCTTCCACCATCGGCTGCACTTCCTGTGATGGCAACCGCTATCTTGTGTGTTTGGGCATCCACTACAACTCCTCCCGAGGCAGCGCCAACCGCTACAGCTCCTCCCGAGGTGGCGGGAGTAGTTCCACCGTGGTCTCCAGCTGCCTGCTCCACCTTGGTGGTCTTCAACTCCGCCTGTTCCACCTTGGTGGTCTTCAGATCTGCCTGTTCTGCCTTGGTGGTTTTCAGCTTCACCTGTTCTGCCTTGCTGCTCTTCAGCTCCACCGGCTCCACCATGGCTTTATGCTCTGCCTTGGTGGTCTTCAGCTCCACCTGCTCCACATTGGTGGTCTTTAGATCTGCCTGTTCCACCTTGGTGGTCTCCTGCACCTTCTGCTCCGCCTTGGTGGTCTCCTGCTCCATCTACTCTGCCCTGGCCCCCTGCTCTGCTGGCTCCACCCAGGCTTTCTGCTCTGCTGGCACTGCCCTGGTTTCCTGAACTGCAAGCTTCGCCGTAGTTTCCAGTCCCACCTCACGGGCCTGGTCTGCCACTTATCCCCTCCACTCCACCACCCTCCTGGACTCTTGTTTCTTGTTAATTGTGGAGCATTTGGAATCTGCTCCCTAAAGACTGGCTCTGTTATGTTACTTGTCTTGTTTGTGGACTTTTAAGTTATTTCCTGTCTGATGCCCCATTTCGTAGTCAGTTTGTAGTTTTCTTATTGTTCCTTTGGTTTTCTGGTGTTTTTCAACATTATTTTGTACCTTTATTTTGATTTATTAAACACATTGCTTTTGGATCCAGCTCTCATTCATTTCTGAGTTTGCCAACATTACAGAAATACAAGTGAGTTGTCCTGGTGCTTCTCGTTTGGACCTTTGGAAGCAAGTAAAATAATAAATCTGGAAAGCTGTTTCAAACTACTGAAACAAAGTTGAATGCCACTGGTAAACAAACTACCAGTAGTCTGTGGCATTTACATAGTAGGTAGGTGTGCTCTGAGATTCTGCCTTCATTGATGTGGAAATATTCTCATTTAATTTCATTTCTCTTCTTCTTCTTCTTCTTCTTCTTCAGTGAAGAACAAAATAGCCAGTGAGTATATTGAAGCTTTTACTGTATTATGGTTATTTGAAGCAATGTAAAATAATAAAAAAGAAATACTCCGATTCTGATGTGATTTGGTTTTAATAAATAGTATGTTAATATAATTATGCATAATGTTCATCATTTTTTGGATTGCTGATTGTTTAGTCTGAAAGGAAGAGGCTTGTTCTCCTGCACTTTCTCTTCTACTGTTGATGTCAAAGGTTTTTTGCTATGCACAAGCAGTGCTGCCTGGCTCGGTTTCTTTTTCGGCTGGCAAAAAGAGCTTTAAAAACACACTCACACACACACATATACAATGGCTTTATTAATAACAGGAGATGACCGTCGGCCTGCCAGTTTGGCACAACTTGCTTTGTCATTTTGTGACTCCAAGTCCAGTCTCTCTCCTTCTCTTTCTCTCAGGGCTGAGATATGTGACTGCAGCAGACGGATACATTGACATAAGGGAATACTCAGGAGTGATCACAGTTCTCATGCTCCACGGAGAGAATGAGAAGAAAAGAGAGAAAGAGTGGAGCTCCACCCCTGTGGCCTTGTTTCCTTTCTAGTGAGAGCGTCTGACAGCTCTCCAATATGGTGCCTTTGTCACAGTCATGCCCCCTGGTTTAATGATCGCTGCCTTTGCATGGCTCTTCTTAAAACAAACAGAAAAACACAGTTACTGGATTAGTTTACTCAAAAATTTTACTTTTTATTTAACCTAGGATATTATGGTGAGAAAATAATGACAAAATTGTAATTTTTGAATGAACTGTTCTCTTACAGGTACTGTTAGTGGCCAATAGAGAACACCAGTTAGTCTTCTGATTGGTTGAACGATCGCGTCTGTCGTAGGAACATGTGTGATATATTAGGACACATAGCTGAGTGATATCAGGTAGTCTAGAAAAAATGCTTAAAGCTACTTTAATGGACTTGGAAAAAATTCTTAGCACCTCCTTTGAACTTTTAAGCACCCTGTAACAAAGTTAAAGGCTCAGGGAAGAAGGACGATGGAACTGGCGAATGTTCAGTTTAACTTTAATCACCAAATAAACAAACAACAAAACAAACAACAAGACCAATGTGGCGTGCAGGTGATGCTCATTAACATTCGTGCCACTGGCCTCGCTCTGTTCCCACAGCCCTCGCCCCTGCCCTGCTTGCCACACCACTCATTAGCACCCCTAAGAAAAAAAATCCTGGAGCCGCCACTGGTCTCAGAGTGATCTCCAGAGATGCTTTGAGAGTCACTTCAACAGCATTTCACCATTTAATTTGAGAAAAGCTATTGTCAAATACACATTGAAACTCAAAGGTCTTCACTACAACAGTAATGTTGAAAGGAAAGTCATCCAAACAATGTTTTTTTTCATACATTTTAATTAAAATAGCATACAAGTTATGTTGTGCAGCACTTTATTTGACAGAAAATGCTGACAGAAGTGTTTTGTTGTAAATTAACTGTTATATTTCATTATTACATTTTTTATGATACATTTGTATTAAATCATAAAACACAATCTAAAACAGTATAGCTTATTCTGTGGAGTTTACTTGTAAATAAAAAATTAAATCATTATTGAGATCTAAGAAACATGTGGAATGCATTTCCTTCCCCATTAATTGGTATAAAATAAATATTGTGAGAAATATCAATATTGAATGATATGGAAAAAATATAGTTTTAATATTTTGGGTATATTACCCAGCCCTACTTCATCTCATGTAAATCAGTGGTAATCTTAATGTTAATCTTAGCATTTACTAATACATTTTTAAGATCAAAAGTAGTATCTGTTAATATCCGTTAATGTACTGTGAACATGAACTTTTATTTACTAAAAATAATTAACGCAATTAAATGTTAATAATTGCTGTATTATTATATTGTTCTTTGATGTTCATTGAGGTCATGTTAATGTTAATGTTAACAAATGAGACCTTACTGTATAGTGTTACCAAATTATTTTACACATTTCTATATTCTTTCATATATATATATATATATGAAAAATGTTACTTAGTGCACCTGAATGAATGAGTGCACATTATTGAATAATGGTTGTGAATGTTGACATTTTTTAACTTCTGTTTGTGCATTTGTATGTTTTGCAGCTGGAGGCTGTGAGAATGAGGAGCGTGTGTTTCGTGAACGCATGCGTCCCAGGAAGAGGCAGGGAGCTGTCCGGAGGAGGGTGCATCAAGTCAACGGGCACAAGTTTATGGCCACCTACCTGAGACAGCCCACCTACTGCTCGCACTGCCGCGACTTCATCTGGTGAGTCCCACAGCAACTGTCAGCTGATATTTACAGCCTTGTAGAGTGCTGTTTGTACAGCTGCGTCTTTTGGTAAATCTGCGTCTGAGTTCTGACATAACCAGTGTACACTGTCCCTCCTCATGAGTCCATTCACGGGTGGTTTACCCTCAGAGGGCTGCGTTTCCATGGTAACTTCAGGAAAACCCTGAGGTTCAGAGCGACGGTGCTACAATGCATGTGTATTGAGTTTGTCTGGCCTCCTCCACACTTCGCAAGAACACCTCCATACACAGGCACGCTGTGTCCCACCTCTCTGGAGAACAGGAAGAATATGGCTGTTTTAAAAGATAAGGTGCAGACCTGATGTGTGGGACTGAAACTGAAGGGAAGAGCAATGAATAACAACACACACCCTATGAAATCTATATATACGTAAACCGTTATTTTCTCAGAAAGAGTTACCAGGATACTATCCCTGTAAGCAATTTTTCAGCGTAGGAGGATATTTGTCCACATATGTGCATTCCCTTTTGTATAATCATATCGGGAACACTTTGCAGTATGGTCTTATAGAGTTCAACAGTTCCTGCCCCCTTTTTGAGCAACATTGGTTCCGGAAGTATTTTTTTCCATTCATTTTTCCCATAAGGATTTTAAAAAGTCTTCGTTAAAGAGTTATAAGCCATGAATCAAGCCAATCAGCTACGAGGTGAATTATAACATTACAAACTTTGATTTGAAGCAAAAAAGTTTTTGAAAATTGGACAAAATGACAACGGTACATTGTACAATGTACTTAACGGCTTTAGTAAAGGGAAAGAACTACAATCCCATGAAGCACTGCGAACAGCATTATCGAATTAAAAATGATGGACACATATAAAACTTTTTATGTACATATGTTGATATATATATATATATATATATATATAAACAATATATTTTAAGTTTATTGCAAAATTTGCATATATTCACAAATATTTAAGTATTTTGTGAGCTTAGAGAGATTGACTCATTACATCATTCGCAATGCTTCATGGGAGTGGGCGGGGCTAAAAAGCTATTTTAGTATGTTAACTATATTTAGTTCCAAACCAAAGTGCTCAAAACTTTTTCTATACAACTTTAATATTTATAGAGGTTAGATTTGGTATATTATTATGGTCAAAATGACATTGTACTTCAACAAAATTCATAGACACAATATACATTATATTTAACGTAAAAGACCGACAGTATCTTATAATGTTACTACAGTAAATGAATGAGTATTAATACAAAGAGTAAACCAGGGAAAAAAGACGAAGGCACCTCCCTTATTGTCTATTAAAAATGTTGACCCCCTACACCCTTCATCCCTTCGAAGCTCTCATTCCGGAGGGTGAGAAAACCCATTGAAGGGATTAGGGCATAGGGATGAGCCCTTCCGAATGGAACACAGGGATTGATTGATGTAATTTTCTGTACAGCATCATGGGTAATGTAGTTTTTCACTAGGAATTCTGCTGTTAAATACGATTATATTAAAGATAAGCTGAAATAATGTGGGCTGACGGCTTCAGCAGAAGCAAATACCATGGATTAACAATCTTGTAACTCTCGTAGGGTTGACTTTAAAGGTTTAAGTTATCGTTCAAAATCAGATTCCCTATGGAGAAAATGAGAGTTTTTACTTCCAGAACCTGACTGTTGCATTCTATTTGTTAACATTAGTTAATGCATTAACTAACAAAACAATGAGCAACATGTTATTACAGAATTTATAAAAGTATTGTTCATTGTTAGTTCATACTAATTAATGTAGTTAATTTACCTTTTGGTAAAGTGTTACCATAATGCCAATAATATATAAAGTAGGTGGAATGCCTTCCTCTACGTCACTCACAAGAACCAAATTTGAGTAAAAATAATAAATGAATTGGATAAATAACTTATTTATCAGTTGGTCAGTAGCTTGTAAGTTGAATTGTAGAAATGATACTTTGGCCTTCACTAATGTAAGTGACGAATGATCTACCATCTATTCATGAACTGTTCAATGTGTACTATAATACATATTGAGTTTAGTGTGACTGTACAAAAGAATATTAAATGGTTACAAAAAACTTATATATTTTTTAAATATTTTTCTTTTATATTTTCTTTTATATATGTATGTATGTATGTATGTATGTATGAACTGTCTAATGCATACTATACTAAAATATATGCTGTTGTGTTTAGTGTCACTATACAAGAAAAATCATAACTGATCACCTTCTCTTCACAGGGGTGTATTAGGAAAGCAAGGGTATCAATGTCAAGGTAGGTAAATAAAATTCAGTTTTCTTAATATTTCTCCATATCAGTGTTTCTGTTCAACAAATTTGTTGGTTCATCGAAAGTATAGCTACAAAATCTAAAGCAAAAACACATCAACATTCCTATTAAAGGAATAACTCAACCAAAATGAAAATTCTGTCATTATTTACTTATCCTTATCGTTAATGTCTTTTCGGTGGAACACAAAAGAGACATTGTAAAGAGGACCAAAATTCACTTTTATAAGGTGTTTGAACACAGATGTGTGTCCACAGTGTGTGTAAACAACCAGCCTATAATGGTAAAAATCCACCCACTCCTTTTTTTATAATCCCCATGAATTATAAACAGTCTCTCCAAATGAGCGGTTACAGATTTCAGAAGCCCCGCCCATGACAGGCGACGGAATCTGCCCTATTAGCTTAGCTCCTCCCGTGAGTCTGCCATGTTTATCTCGCCAGAGCATTTAACAGCAGCATTTAATTAAGAAATCTATTCTTATTAAAGCTACTAAAGTTAATCAAGAGCAGTGAGTGATTTTCTGTTTTTCTTTAGTTGTTTGGTACATATTAAAGGGTTAGTTCACCCACAAATGAAAATAATGTTATTTATTACTCACCCTCATGCCGTTCCACACCCGTAAGACTTTCGCTAATCTTCGGAACGTAAATTAAGATATTTTTGTTGAAATATGTAAAAAGGGGCATAACAGATCCCTTTTTCAAAAGAATGTTTAGGCTGCTCTTTTCCATACAACAACAGTTCAAAGTGAACACAGCCATCGAGTCTGTGTTCAACAATGCAAGAGAAGTATCATTAAAGAAGTCAATTTGCACTTTTTTTTTTCAAAATTCCCCTTTCGTGTTCCACAGAATAAAATGGCAAAATACGTGGCAAATAAGTAATAAAAGAATTTTTATTTTTAGATGAACTATTCCTTTAAGCAGTGACTAGCACACAATCTGAAATGAAGGAAACTACTGGCATGGACAGGAACCTCCTATAAATATCATATCTATATTGTAGCTGAAAACATTCTTATCTGTGAGCCCACAGTAATACATTAGAAAAGTAAAGCTGATCTGGTCTCCTCCTTGTCTCTGACCCTCAGTGTGCACCTGTGTAGTTCATAAACGCTGCCATGAGCTGATCATCACTAAATGTGCAGGGCTGAAGAAACAGGAGGACACCACAGAGGAGGTGAGAGGAAACTGTTGGAAAAAAATCACACATGATGTCTCTTTAATATCACTTGTTTCGGTTGTTTTCACCAAAATGGAAACTTTTGCTTAGGCTTCCTGCTTTTCAGATGTTTTTCCTGTGGAAAAAAAGAACCCATAAATCTTTTCTTGAGTTTCAGAAGAGGTCTCAACAATGTTTCAAACGGTGTTCAGATTTGCAAAAATGCAATGCAAAGTCAGATATTTCAATACAAACCCATACATTTCTCATCAAATTTATCCCAGAGTTAAGCTATCCATACTTTAATTTCAAAGTTCTATACTCTAGTTTAAGGGTTCTCAACTCTGGCCTTAATCAAACTCACCTGCCTATGGCTGCGTCTGAAATCATATACTCTCTTGAGTAGATACTTATTTTGAATAAGTAATTACTTCATAACCACTAAAAAAGTATGTTCTATATAGTCTGTAGTATGACATACTACATTTGCCATGTTGTCATTATCATGTGACCTACCAGCGTTAGTTGTGTTGCTTCACTGCCATTCACAAAATTCTCTCCCTTGGCCTCATGGGATAGTAAAGTGTCCATCATATGCACACTTCATAATCGAGAAGTAACAGGTCATCCAGGTACTTTTTGCCCACTTTATAAGTACTGTGAATTCTTTTGTCACATACTGTTTTTCGCCTAGGGAAGTATGCGATTTTGGATGCGACCAACAACTTTCAAGTAATCCTAAAGACCTTTATTAACTTGTTCAGGTGTGTTTGATTAGGGTTGGAGGCTTGGAGCAAAACTCAGCAGGAAACTGGACCTTGAAGGCCAGAGTTGAGAACACCTGCTCTAGCTGTGTCAACAATGTCATTTTTTCCAGTTTATTTATTTATTTATTTTTGTCTACTTAATTTTAGGAAACTTCCATTAAATTTTCTGAGCTAAAGAGCAACACATGAGGAATAATACTTTCCTCTGTAGTGTTTTTACTGTTAGCAAACAACATCACTGTGTATACATATCAGCTTGTGATCACTGCATAGGCATCTTTCTGATCCTCTATCGCCCCCTGCAGGTGGGATCTCAGCGCTTCAGCGTCAATATGCCTCATAAGTTCAGTATTCACAACTACAAAGTCCTCACATTCTGTGACCACTGCGGCTCATTACTGTGGGGCCTGCTGCGGCAAGGGCTGCAGTGCAAAGGTGAGAAGAGCATTCTGGGAAATATAGTTACAGGGTTCCCACAATCATGGAAAAGCTGGAAATTTTTCAGGGATTTTTAAATTAATTTGTCATTTCATGGTATTTTCTGGCTATTTCTATGGTGGATTCACATTTGTCTAGTTTTGCACTGTTCTGTTATTTAATATAACAGTACAAAAGACTGGCAATTGATATACAAATGGAAATGTCCAGAAATCTCTACAAAATTATTTATACTTTTGTAATTAATTTATTTTTATTTATTTGTTTGCATATATGTATCCAAGACCCAGTGTTATTTTAGTATCTAGTTAGCATTATTTTAGTTATTATTTAGAATACTATTTAGTTTTTATTATTTTTTTTACTTTTTAATTTTCTGTTTTCATTTTAATTTTAGCTAAAGTTTTGTTAAATTTTAAAAATTAAAAAATCTTTATAGTTTCATTATTTTTTATTTTAGTTTTAGTTATGTTAGTACATCAAGTTAAACTAAATGAAAATGACAAATGTTGCTTTGGCAACTAGCTCAAATAAAATAAGTTTATATATATATATATTATTTCAAGTAAAGTTTATTTTATTTCAAGTAATGAAAGTTTTCTTATGGTTTTAAGTTTTGTTAACGATAATTACCCTACTATACTTCTCACTTTACCCTACCAGAACATCTCATGACGTCTCCCTTCATTTCTCTGTCCTCAGTTTGTAAGATGAATGTGCACAAGCGCTGTGAAAGTAATGTAGCTCCTAACTGTGGGGTGGACGCCAGGGGGATCGCTAAGGTGCTGTCCGACCTTGGAGTCACTCCAGATAAACTCTCCGGCAGCGTCCAGAGGAGAAAAAAAGTAAGAGCGACAATCATCAGGAATTATTTGTCCGCACTAGAGAAGTGGGCATGTAGGACTGAAAGGTCAAAAGCCTCCTTCTCCTCCATGTAGCTTTAGATAATAGAAAATACACTGATTACTGATGACATAACGGTCTTTATAGCGAGCAGCACTTGGGTACTTGATTAGGCCTCCTGAAACATAATCATGATTGAATGATGAAGATGATTTGTTGCCATTTTCAACACAGATCTCTCAGGGTCCAGATCCACAACCCTTTCCCATATCCCCGCAGTTAGAAGAGGATCGATCCAAATCTGCACCCACATCACCATGTGACCAAGGTAAACAAATAAAGCTAAAAATAAAGCTCTTCAGATTCTTCTTGGGTTAAAGTTGGATGATTACCACATAAAATAATTGTGACTTGTCCTTAAAGGGTTAGTTCACCCCAAAATGAAAATTCTGTCATTAATTACTCACCCTCATGTCGTTCCAAACCTGTATGACTTTCGGAAAATGAAGATCTTTATAAAATAAAATCTGAGTGATTTTTGTCCCTCCATTGACAACTACACCACTACCAGTTTGACACTTGAAAAAATTCATAAAGAAATTGTCAAATTAATCCATATGAATTGAGTAGTTTAGTCCAAATTTTCTGAAGGGACACAAACACTTTATACACAGAACAGATTTAATTTAGGCTTTTATTCACATATAAACATTCATCAGCTCAAGCATCTTTGCTTTTGATGTGCAAGAACCAATAAGGTTCATTCTCGTGTGTTACGCAGCACATTTGAGCGTCCTAAGAACCAGTGTTCTCACGTGTCAAGCAGGTTCAGTTGAGCTTCTGTTTGTGTTCGCTGATCAATGTTTATATGTGAATAAAAGCCTAAATTTTATCAGTTTATCATATAAAGCGATCAAGTATCTTCAGAAAGTTGGGACTAAACCACTCAATTCATATGGATTAGTTTTATGATCTCTTAATGAACTTTATTAAAAATATCTTCATTTGTGTTACGAAGTTGAACGAAAGTCTTACGGGTTTGGAACAACACGAGGTTGAGTAAATGATGACAGAATTTTCATTTTTGGGTGAACTATCCCTTTAAGTTTGTAATTCACTTATAATGGAAGTCTACTGGACCACTGTACCAAAATGTGAAGCTTGCATTTTGCCATGCTTTCATCGCTTTGTATGACAAAAAAACAAATGGCTAATGGTCTAAAACTGCCATATTTGATTTAAAATCTACTACATCTATGATACAATACATTTATAGTACTTTATTGTCATTTTGGAGCTTGACAGCACCTCATTCACTTTCAGTATATGGAAATGAGCTGCTGGGATATTAAAATTTTGCTTATTTGTTACATGGATAAAAAAGTCATATGCACTTGATAATCAGTGCTTTACAGATTTCTCATATCCATCATGTGACTATAACTTTGCAGAGGCAAATATGCTGATTTGGTGCTCAGAAACATTTCTTATCATTATCAATATTGAAAGCAGTTGTGCTGCATTTTTGCATGATACATTTTTCTGGATTCTTTGATGAATAGACAATACAAAAGAACAGCATTATATGAAACAGAAATCTTTTGTAACATTATAAATATCTTTACTGTCACTTTTGATCAATTAAATGCATCCTTGCTGAATAAAACTATTAATCTCTTTCAAAAAAAAAAAAAAAAAAATCTTTAAAACACGGTAGTGTGATACTGTAGATCCAATGCCGTACTTTTACCCTTAGACTTCTATTGTACGTGCATTACAGTTAACATGTTTTTTGCTTGTTTTTTACAAACTAAAGAATGCGACTACTGTATATGTGACTCAGTCTGGGGTCATATAGCATATGATGTGATTTGGCTCTTTGTTTTGTGGTCTGCAGATATAAAGGACCTGGAGAACATCAGGAAGGCACTTTCGTTTGACCATCGCGGTGAAGAGCTAAAGCCAGCCTCGTCCTCCTCTCTGACTGAAGGAGGGTCAGAGGAGACGGGGGAGGCGAGAGAGAATGGAGAGGTGAAGACCGTCCAGACCAAAAGGATGATGCTGGAAGACTTCTCCTTCATCAAAGTACTTGGGAAAGGCAGCTTCGGCAAGGTGGAGCTTTGTGAAATTCTGACCTCTGTTTTCTGCATATAGGTACCAGTTTTGTCTGCTGTGTAATAAGGGCCCAGCAGTCTTAGCGCAGTGTTGTCTTTGTGTACAGGTGATGCTGGCTGAGTTAAGAGGCACTGATGAGGTTTTTGCGGTGAAAGTGTTGAAGAAAGATGTCATCCTTCAGGATGATGATGTGGACTGCACTATGACTGAGAAACGCATTCTAGCCCTGGCCAGAAAACACCCTTACCTTACCCAACTCTACTGCTGCTTTCAGACTAAGGTAAGAGCCAGGAGTGTTTCTGCTCTAGAGTCAGTTTAGCCTCATTGCAAACTTGAAAATAATGAGCAAATTGGACAATCATTTTATTTTAAGTCAAGCACCAAATACCAAAACTTTCTCCTTATTTAGAAATGATGTTTTGCGAACTGCCACTAGATGGAGCTGTAATATTACAGTCTGTCAGATATTGAGAAAGCAGCTCTTTAGCTCTTTATATGAAGTGGGCAAGATTGTGTCTTGGGGAATAATCGCAAAAACAGGTCAGTTTATCAAGAACATGGGCACATTTTAGAAAAGGCTTAAATTTTGAAACAAGCTGAAACTTAAAAGGCTTTTAATTAAAATGAAAACCAGCCATAAAACAGAAAAGGTGTTTATACTCTGAAACGAGAATAATACTTCTAATCAAAAGTGAACTGCTAAAACTATCTGCCATAATTCTGTGCCTCGAAATTTAAATAAAATATTAATAAATTAATACATATTTATTGACGTACTTCCGTTTCTTCTTGTTATTAGAACTATAAAACACTTTAACCTACATGTACTCTGTTTTTCTTAAATTATTAAATAAACTAAAAAGCAAGATCAAATACACAAAATATGATCAAAATAAAACATTTTATATAAAAGTATAAATTATAAAGCCCAAAACTAAAAAGCTATAATAATAATAATAATGAAATAATAATAATAATGTAACCATGATTAAATCAAAATCTGTGCATAATGTCAATTTAATAGAAACATGTTGGTCTTATTAAAAGTTGGACACTATTTCCTGAGATTTTCATTTATACAGTTTTACCAGTGTTGGAAATATCACATAATTTTAAAATTATGATTTTCAGGTCTGGAAAATGTCATGGAAACGTCATGTCATTTCTATACTGACTATGAATCCAATTATGATCAGCTCTGAAATATTTATTTGTGTAGTTATTGTTCTTTGTAAATGTTTTATTACTGTTTAAAATAACTGAGAGTAACCTAAAAAAAAGATCAAATATACAACATAAGATCAAAATAAAACCTTTAATATAAACATTAAAAATTTAAAACGACAATTAAAATTTGAATTAAATCAGACTAATTAAATATTTAAAAAAAAAAAATAGATAAAAATAATAAAGCCAAACTAAAAAACTAAAAAAGCTATAATGATAATTATAACCATAATCTGAAAAAGTCATGGAAATTTCTATACTGACCATACAATTATCCACTTATGATTAGCTCTGAAATATTTATTTGTAAGTTATTGCACTTTGTGAATATGTTCTCTATGCAATGATTTTGATTTCATGTCAATTCATTGGTCAAAACGCATAGGATCCCTTTTCATTAGAAACTGTTTTTTTTTTCTCTCTCTCTCTCTAAAGCCTCAGTTTTAGTGGGTTTAAAGAGGACCTATTATGCCCTTTTTACAATATGTAATTTAAGTCTCTGGTGTCCCATGAATGTGTCTGTGAAGTTTCAGCTCAAAATACCCCACAGATTATTTATTATTGCTTGTCAAATTTGCCCCTATTTGGGTGTGAGCAAAAACACGCCGTTTTTGTGTGTCGTTTTAAATGCAAATGAGCTGCTGCCCCCGGCCCGCTTTCCAGAAGAGGGCGGAGCTTTAACAGCTTGCGCTCTGGTTGCTCAACAACAACAAAGCTGGAGAATCTCACACAGCCAAAAGGACGATTGTCAGTAACGGTGTTCAGCCTTACATTGTTCAAACCGGAGTCGGACGCTGATGGAGAGACTCAGGAAGAAGTTACAACTTTTAGAACGCAACTGGACATTTCTGAATAGTTAGTGGATACATTTATGTAGTTGCTGTGGAGTTGATTCAACTCATCGACTAGCATGTGCCGTCATGTTAATCTTTTGTGCAAATCCAGTGTTGAATTGACCCTCGTTTGTGAAGCAGTCCAGCATAAAATGATGGCATGGCAAAAACACTCTACTACAACAACTCTTCCTCTTCTCTAAAGCAGCCCAACATGTTCTCGGGAGCAGGGTTTATGCAAATTTTAGGGTTATTGATGTCACTAACCCGGGAAGAAGTTCGCTGTAGTCCCTACCAGCCGTTTGTTGTAGTCCTTGAACAGCGAATTCTTTAAAAAAAAAATATCTCTCTTTGCATTGAGCTTTGAGTGTCGTAACTTTGCAGATGTTGTTAATGCTCTAACAGCAACATTACACACTAAATAAAGTAATAAAAAAAAATAAAATCATAATCAACCACCCCTTTAACATTATATAAAGGGATTATTTATTGTCATTACTCGTCACAATGCTGAATATCAAATGCATTTGTGTTCTTATCCATTCCACAAACAGCCCTGCAGCTGATCACATACAGATACAGAAACAGACACACACACACACAAACGCTTGGGTGAGGAACAGGTTGTCTGTTCGTCTGCACAAGTGTTCCCTGACACAGAAGGGCAAGCACCTGTTTGAAGGGAACATTTCTTTTATAGTCTATAATAAGCTCACATCAGATAAACCCTCCACATTAGGTCAACATTCTAATTTTTGTTCAGTCTCTCTCGGTCTGCCGGTGTGATAATTGTTTTAGATAGAGCCGACTGTTTAGGAACAGTAGCCGCGGCCAGGCCTAACCTCACATGAACATCATGTTTATTTTCCTCCACTAAAACCTGGACTCAGCCATCATGACGGCATCCTCCACTCCTCTAATTTATTTACTTCTGCAGTTTCCCCAAACAAGCAAAAAGAACATTGTGTCCTTACTGCGAACACGAGTGGGAGGAGGTAAAGGGAAGGGGAGGGGAACGAGCACGGGGGAGAAGGAAAAGGGCGAGTGTAGGATGAAAGAAGGTAGAAAGGGTGGAGAAGGACAAGATGACCTCTTAAAACTAAAAACTTATGGTCTTCAAAGACCGTAACAGTGATGAGCTTTAACTGAAAGTGACATTAAAGAATAGTCACCGTAATTTAATTACTTTCACTGTATTTATAGGGTGAGTAGAGCGATGACAGGAAATGACAGGGGAATGGGATCGGGAAATGTCATGTGCTAGCCTGGATTCGAACTTGCACTGCCTGCTCTGTCAGGCATGTGTACTGATATATCACTGGACATAATATTGGCAGACAAATGGCAATTAATAGAAACCGGGGCTAGTCGTCACAGTTTTTCTCCAGTAAATACTTCTCAGAGTTGTTTTTATTTTATGGGATAGTTCACCCAAAAATGAACATTTTGTCATCACTTACAAACCTGAATGAGTTTCTTTCTTCTGTTGAACACAAAAGAAGATACTTTGAAGAATGTTGGTAATCAAACAGTTGACGGTAGCCATTCACTTCCATAGTATTTTTTTTTTTTTCCTACTATGGAAGTCAATGGGAGCCATCAGCTAACTGGTTACCAACATTCTTCAAAATATCTTCTTTTGTGTTCAATAGAAGAAAGAAACTTATACAGGTTTGGAACAACTTGAGGGTGAGTAAGCGATGACAAAATATAAATTTTTGGAATATTCATTTTTTTTTTTTACATGTTTTAATGTTATTTAAAGTACATTATGATAAATACTTTGCTTGTTACATATACATTCAGCTGTAAATAAATTATAAATATTAGCTAGATTATGTTCATTACCTGTCTAGCGATGTTTGTTTATGCTAAAATATAATTAAAGGATTAGTTCACCTCACAATTTCCTGATAATTTACTCACCCCCATGTCATCCAAGATGTTTATGTCTTTCTTTTAGGATTTTTCTCCATTTAGTGGTCTTCACTGGGGTACAACAGGTTGAAGGTCCAAACTGCAGTTTCATTGCAGCTTCAAAGGGCTCTACACGATCCCAGTCGAGGAAAAAGGGTAAGGCAAAACGATCGGTCATTTTCTAAAATAAAAATTTATATACATTTTAACCACAAATGCTCATCTTGCACTGCTCTGCGATGTGCCACACATTACGTAATCACGTTGGAAAGGTCACTCGTGACGTAGATGAAAGTACCGATCCAGTGTCTACAAAGCGAACGTGCAAAGAATAAGCCAAACGCTCTTTACACAAAAAGGTAAAACAATGATGTCGGACGATTTTGAAGTTAAAAATGAGATGAAGTTTTTTGTCCCAATGCGGTACTTCTGCCTAAGTCACGAGTGACCTTTCCAACGTGATTACGTAATGTGTGGTGCATCACAGAGCAGAGCAAAACGAGCATTTGTGGTTAAAATGTATATACATTTTTTTTTTTTAGAAAATGACTGATCGTTTTGCTAGACAAGACCATTTTTCCTTGGCTGGGATCGTGTAGAGCCCTTTGAAGCTGCACTGAAACTGCAGTTTGGACCTTCAACTCGTTGTACCCCAGTGAAGTCCGCTATATGGAGAAAAATCCTGGAATGTTTTCCTTAAAAAACTTAATTTCTTTTCGACTGACAAAAGAAAGAGATAAACATCTTGGGTGACATGGGGGTGAGTAAATTATCAGGACATTTTAATTCTGTAGTGAACTAATCCTTTAAATAATGGTTTGTATTAAAAAAAAAAAAAAAAAACATCTATTGTGTATCATTAGGTGTGTTCGACTTGAAGTGGTGCTGTGCAGACCGATTGGTGTATGACATCAAAATACCGCAAGAGCACTTCGAAAGCATACGTCGTCAGCTCTCTAATCGTTCTCGTGGTACTTTGATGTCATACCCCGATTGGTACACATGCATGCATATACATGCACTTCCATTCAAATGTTTGGGGTCAGTAAGATTTTTTTTTCTTATCCTGCAAAAAAATTATCACAAAAACATTAAGCAGCACAACTGTTTTCAACACTGATAGTAATAATAAATGTTTCTTGAGCACCAAATCAGCATATTGGAATGATTTATAAAGGATCATGTGACACTTCTGAAAATTCAGCTTTGCAATCACAGGAATAAATTACATTTTAAAATATGTTCAAATAGAAAAGTGCTTGCAAAATTACTTAGCAAAGTTAAGTCATAGTCAAATATAGCATGAATAATAACAATAATAATAATAAAATAACTTAAATTGTGTTTTTTGTGCGATCCGATCCATGTAGGAAATGGAGTCTTTTAACCGTGCTTAGAAAATGTAATTATTGTCAGATGTATCTGTAATATTTTGAACAGAAGTTTGTTTTGGAGGGATTTGTTCTTGTGTTTATTTTGTACCAGAAGAAGGTGACTGCCATTAGCCTTACATAATGTGGTTCTGATGCTTATCAGGCCTGATGTGTATTCCATATGCTGTTTGTTTTATTTTCATCCCTCCCTCCCTTCCTCCCACACACACACACTTACACACTTTTTGCTTTGGCCCACTGGGCCAAATATTCTGTTACAATATTTTGCTTGTCATATATAATGACTTATGCAGCAACATCTGACATATATGTTAAATATGAAGAAAATTCTACTAAGAAACAAAATCTATGTGAGAAAAGTTTTTGGTCATTGTAAGTGTTTGGTCAAGTGTACATTTATAGGCCTAATGATTGCAGATTAAGTAAAGATTTGACATTTATCCACAGATTTCTTTTTTGGACATAGATTACACACTTGCATTCTCCAGCATTTTGCATTTAATCAGATCTTAAACTGAATGAATGCAGGTGTGTGTTCTCTTCTTTTCTTTCTTTCTTTCTTTTTTTCTTGTTTTCTCTCATCAGCTCTTTGTTGCCTCACACGTAGCATGGCAGGCTGACCTCTTGTTGACATGCTCCGTTTCTCGCTCCATTTCGTGTTCCCTCAATGCCTAATTTGCCATCAGGCACTGCTGAGGACGCCTTACCCGGACTTGCTCTGCCCCTCACCCGCAGTAACAACCTCAGCATCAGTAGAGCCGAGGTCCCGCGTTTATCCCCACTTATGTAACCCTCCGATTGACTTTCCCCATATATAACCCATCATGTTAGCAATAGTTTTTTGTGGATATTGTGATTTTTTCAGGATTCTTTGATGGATAAATCTTTTGTAAAAATCTTACAAATCTTACAAAATCTTTTGTAAGATTAAAAATGTCTCTACTGTCACTTTTGATAAATTTAATGTATCCTTGCTGAATAAAACTTTTTTTTTCAAAACAAACAAACAACAAAAACATACTTAACCCCAAACTTTTGAATAGTATTATAAGTTGATGCATAATGTGTACATAAATCAAGATTTTCGGTTAAAATGTATGTATAAATGAAAGTATTTTTCACCCTTTTTAATCATCTTTTACTTTCACTTGTTAAATGAAGCAGCAGTTTGACAAATACATTTTTCCAAATACAAATAATCCATGTCATCTCTCAATTAATATGAGCTCGTTAGATTGCATGCATTTAAAAAACTCTGAAATAATTTTTAAAAAAAATGTTTTAGAAAAGTTTTTAAAAAGTTTTAGAGTATAACAACACTAATATAAAAATAAGAAAGCACAAAGGAAAAGTAAAGAATAAATGTGGTTACACTTTATTTTACAGTGCTGTAGTTACATTGAAATTACTCGAATAAGTACTGAGTACTATTAATTAACTGCATGTACTTAATATAGAGTAACAGTTAGGGTTAGTGTTTGGTTTAGGGTTGCTTACTTGTAATTATGCATAATTTACTGTTATTACTATAGTAAGTACATGATGTAATGTGTAACTACAGCACTAAAATAAAGTGTTACCATAAATGTTTCATGAAATAGTAAATTGAAATGAATTCCAAAGAGATAAAAGGACACAAATTGTAATTAAATCAAGTTAAATAACTCAATTAAAGTTAGTAAGAAAGTTCTTTACAATAACTAATAAAGCTCCTTTTAAGTGTTCCAGAGATACAAAAACTACTAACCAACATTACTGTTTCAACTAGGAACTCAGTCTATAGAAGTATGTGGGAAAAAAAACATAGATGTGGCTTTCCCCCTTCAAAACACATTATGTATGAATGTTTATGAAACATTAAAGGTCATGGCTTTAATTCCCAGAGAACACACATACTTTATTAATGCAAGCCTTATCCCTTTTTTTTTTTTTTTTTTTTTTTTTTTGTGATAAAACTAGCAGCCAAATTGAATACATGTTAATATTGATGTTTCAGAGGAATGCCTTATTTTTAAAGTAAAGGCATGACATAAGCACAAAGGTTGTTCCTAAAATGTTCACTCTAATGAACCAGAGTTTTATCATGATTTTCAGACAGCAATCAGCCTCAGGATCACAGTACAGCTCTTATCCACCTAATTACAGCTAAGCAATGTAAATAACATTATACAACCAGCCAAAGCGCATATGGAAACTTATGGAACTGAAAAACTTAAGGCAGTGAGAGAGAGCAAGAGAAAAAGGAATTCTACGATTGTTTATAATTCAGTTATTTTTTCCCCTTTGTTTTTGGAGGATGTTCTCAAAGTTTTTAAGATCACTTCCAATTTGGTTAGTTTATACTCCCATACTTAACTTCTTAACCAAGGTCATGGAATGACATTTCTTCCTCTCTTTGGCTCATCTGTTCTCTTGGACAGCAGGTTGGAGTGCTCCCAGATGTCTTAGCTAGGCTCCCTCACATTTATGTTCTGTAGTTGCTCCATTAATCGCAGTCAGATTGTGGCTGCTCACTTTGTGACATCTGTGTAGGCAGCCGTACCTGTCTCCACTACTCCACAACTAAAGAAGACAGAATACACAAAGTCCGCACATATTACGGACACATGTTTTGATTTAAAGTCCTTAATTCACCATTTACAAGTGAGAAGTAACTCTGTTAACGGATCGAATCCAGCATGTGTTTGCTTTTCTGCACCCTTAACAAAATACTCATGAGTGATTTATGGATTTTGTACATTTGTTTGTTTTATCTTTCTCATAAAAGGAGGAATTTATTCCTGAAGAATAGAATTTAGTACGCGACAGCTTGTTCTCACAATCAAAAAACAAAGATTTTCTTTTTTATTTAGCTGAATTACTAGAAGATGACTTATATATTGTTGACAGAGATCCGTCTTTGTTAGATTGTCATTAGGGGCTTTACAGAGTGAAAAAAGAAGAGAGGTAGTTTGCAGTGAATGTGATTGTATGTGACGGAAGATTATTTACATTGATCTTGCAGTTGCAGTTGATGAGTATTGAAATATATACAGTACTTTGCAAAAGTCTTAGGCCACCACCAGCTTTGTTGTTTTGGCAATGTTTTAATGGCCATCCATATTTATTTTTCGGTCTCTTTATTAAGATACAAACAGAAAATAAAGGAAATATGTACACAAAATGTAAAAAAAAAAAAAAAAAAGCAAAAATCTTTAAGCAAAAATCAGCATTTAGTGTGACCTCCTGGACTTCTTCCAGTTTCACAACTCTGTGAAACTTCTCATATTTTGAAAGTTTTCTTGGCCTTCCAGTTATTTTCCATCCCATTTAGGTTTAAGAGAGCCGGTTCCTGCTATTGCTTACTAAATACTTGCCACTTTAGTCTATAGAAGCTGTTTTTTTTTCCCTTTTTTTTTTTTTTTTATGCATACAAATTTCCTGTATTTTATGGTTATATTCTGATAAAGAGGCTGAGAAAGAATTATATATGGTCATTATGCTATTGCTAAAACAATTACACATGCACAATATATATATATATATATATATATATATATATATATATTAAGTATTATTAAATGTGAAATACTAAATCAACTAACAAATAATTGAATAATCAATGACGGAAAAAATCATGTAAATTATATGTGACTTTTTTAAATTAAAATAACACTAGTTATATAATATTATAGTTAATATTTTTTACTCTTACTTTATTTGGCTAGTAAGCACATAACAAAGATTAAAACGGTCTATTTAATTAGTTAATTATGTGTTAAAATTATGCATTTGTTTTTTAAGTACATTTTGAAAGTTATCATGCAGTTAGAACTTTGAAATACAGAAATGCATCAGAGTGAATATATACATACTGTATATTGTATTATCAAATACATAGGAATAATAATTTAAAACATTGGTTCTCAACCAGGGGGCTATAGGATGACATAAAATCATTATTATAATTATTATTAACAATAATCTAATTTATATTATTAATATATTAAAATAATCCAACTTAATTGAAATACTACAAAACATACAATTAATTACAATGAATCGTTCCCCCTTGATAACTATTTAAAAAACAAACAAACAGGTTTGAAATCTCTGGAATCACACAATTAGTTGTGGGCAATATAGAGTATCAACACTTCCAATTTTTGTTAATTAAAATGCGTGCTTTGTCATAATTACAACAGAAATACTGGAGGAAACATCTTACCTTTGAATATTGTGTTGGAGTATGGGGGCCTTTGAGTCAGAAAGGTTTTAAAATATACTGCTTTAAAGATACTTTAAAGACATCTATAGAATTAAATCAATTTAAAGACATTTATAGAATTACATTTTATTTTTTATTTTTGTATAACTGTAAATGCTGCTCATGGAGCCCAACAGCCAGTGGAGGAACAATGATCCTGTCGCATACAAAGGAGAGCACCACAACAGGAAAAAGACATTTCCCCAAGCACGCATGTTAAGAACAGGGAGCATTTTACCTCCAATACTGTGGATTTAATTTGGTAATGTATATGTGCAACTACTTAAATATTCAATATTTATCCTACATCCTGCAGTGCAACATCTGAAGTTTCAGTGAATTCTATTGTTTGTTCTTATCATAAAAAAAAAAACATGCCCAGCTCATGTTTAGCAACATTTACAGTACACTAATAGTATAAATATACCGTTATCATATTTGTGTAGTATCAGGTTGCGTACATGAAAGGAAAACAGAATACCAGTGTTGCATTGACTTACACGCCCTGTTTACCCAGTGTCTGAGTACAGCTACACTGAGCTTAATAAGCTTTTCTCTGTATAAACAGTCCTTACAAAAATGCTTTTTCAAACAAGGTGTTTTATATGAAACATAGTGACATGCTTAAACCTGAAAAAGCATCCGAATGGGCCCATTAAGAACATTATGATGGACAGAGAGAGAGAGAGGGCAACATGGTTTCTGCATATAAGCTGTGTAAAGAGGCTTATATATGTTGTTCTGGGAGAGAAATTCCTACTGTAATGACAAGCATCATCAAATGAAGTGTGACAGCTTCTTGGCCAGGGGAGTGTGTGTTAAGAGTCACTGGCAGCAATGTGTGTTGAATTACTACTTCACACGAGCTCACTGGGTCTGTTGTACAGAGTTTGTTTGACGTGGTCAAGAATGACTCTATTTCTGTTAGGGCACCTATCTCCCGATACTTGGGTGCCGATAAGATATGTATTGTGACTTTTAAGAATTGCGATTCTACATGTATATTGATTCGATATTGCGATTATTTTTAAAACTATTTCTCTGCAGTACAACCACAACCTTTTGTTGTGTTCTCACTTTTTCTGCTTTCTGAACCACAGATTGATGCAGGTCAGTGTGTTAAAGGGCATACAGTTTTTACAGTGATGTAGAGAAAAGTTATAACATCAGATCTGAAATGTTAGAGATGTATAAAAGTTTTGCTTGTGAAAGTGGTCGATCAGCTGTCTATATCGGACTCAGGCTCAGATAGTCCAAAACTGACGCCATAGTTAGCGTAGGTAGCGTATTTACAGTGCCTCAGGAAGCCTCAGGGGTGCTGGTTATGTTAAATGGCGTTACATTTCCCACACATACTCTAAGCGGTAGTCCAATCAAAACAGACTGGGGCAAGCTGACTGTAACACAGTTCGTAGATACGGGAAGAAGGAGGCGGGAACCGGCGAATGTTACATAACTTTAAAAATATTCAAAATAAACAAACAACAAAACGAAAGTAAAATGCCGGCAGACCCTCACGGACGTCTGCTTGCCACACAAACATAATAAAACCATAAAATAAGTCCAGGTCCTCTCTCGTCCTTCACTGTCGTCGCTCCCCTTTTATGCTTCCGGAGCTCCTCCGTGAGAGATTCGAGACCGGTGCAACGCGTCGTTCCCTCACGGCTCTCACCCACCCTGCTCGTCACACTGACCAATCAGAGTGGACTGCACTTTTCAGAAGGCGGGTTTTAAAGAAACAGAGCATTCAGACAGAGTGTGAAAACAGGTGCTGCAACAATGTCAATTACAAGAAAAATAAATTGTATTTTGAACATTAAATGTAAACCTATTCTATTAGACCCCCTGAACAAAATGAGCATAATGGGGGCCCTTTAACAGAAATAAATGTGAAATTATTACATATAATCCAATAAATAAATCCAATCAAGATCAAATACAAAAGTAGTTGTACTTACTGCTAGAATACATTTTAAATCATCAGTCAGCTGCTATGTTAGATCATGTAGCTCTTCTTTGTACTGTCACAAATTTTAATATAAACAAAGTTTTAGGTTTTGGAGTTATTTTAGAGTATTTTCAAAGCGAGTTTTATTCATGAAAAAAACTTAATATTAGCTACACATTCAAAAACATTCGCATTTGAGACAACATTTACAGATACACTACAGTTCAAAAGTTTGTTTTTTTTTAAAGAAATGAACACTTATATTCAGTAAAGATGCATTAAATTAAACAAAAGTGACAGTGTGACATTTATGTGACAAAGATATATTTCAAATAAATTATGTCCTTTTGAACTTTCTATTCATCAAAGAATCCTGAAAAAGAATGTAGGTTACACTTTATTTTAAGGTGATGCAGTTACATTCTACTTACTCAGATAAGTACAGAGTAATATTAATTAATTGCATGTACTTACTATAGAATTACGGTTAGGGTTAGGGTTTGGTTTAGGGTTGCTTACTTGTAATTATGAATTAGCTGTTATTACTATAGTAAGTACATGTTGTAACATGTAACTATGTCACCTTAAATTAAAGTGTTACCAAAATGTATCACAGTTTTCACAAAAAATATTAAACTGTTTTCAACATTGATAATAATAAATGTTTCTTCAGCACCAAAGCAGCATATTAGAATGATTTCTAAATGATCATGTGATACTGAAGAAAACAGTTATTTTAAGTTGTAATAATATTTCACAATATTACTGTTTTTACTGAATTTTTGATCAAACAGATAAAATGCAATATATATCTGGGACGTTTTTGTCACTTTCAGTGGTGGTTTTATACCGATCATTTCTGATCCTGATTACTATTGATGTAAAGGGCTGGAGAGAGGGCTGTGTGTTCTGAATGAAACCTTTGCTTTAGAAATTCAGTACCCCAGCTTTCATCATCTCAGTCCCTGATACAGCACACAATGCCTGGCATTCACCTTCACCTGAACCTCTAGTATCAAAGAGAGAGAAAATGACTGTGTTTGTGTGGAAAAGGCCCTTATAACAAACACGATAAGGTTCCTTTCCATTAAAAATGTTGTTATATTGTTTTCTTTTCACATTATATTATTATTATTATATAATGCATGTATTAGGATCAGTCCTCTCAATAAATGCAGTACACACATACATACAGTATATGAATATACTCACATTCACGTTTGTTTACTTTCATGTTCTCAAAACATCGCATTGTTAGAATTCATAAAAATGTTACCGGCCAACTGGCGATTGACACAGTTTCATATAGGCTACTCACCAACCCCGATCTTTACTCGCATTTGGTGCTTGGCGAGTTTTCATTTTCAGCCCTGTGTGTGTATGTCTGTAGTGAATTAATTCAGTATAATTTTTGATTTAGCATTTTGATACATTTAAACAAATAATAAAAAAAAAAAAAAATTGTTATGCTGATAAATGTTAGGTGTGTTCAACTTAAAGTGGCGTTGCGCAGATCGATCGGTGTATGACATCAAAGGACCCGCGAGAGCGATTAGAGAGCTGAAGGCTCTGTATGCTTTCATACATGTAAAATAAGAATGATTTTATTAGTGGTCTCAGACTTCTGGACCCACTGTATGTGGTTAAAGCACAGAGTCCATTATTAGCTTTGGACTTAAAGATAAACATTCTTGATTAATGTCCAGGGCCACACACACAATACACTCTGTACTGAAATTATAATTATTTCCTGTTGCTATCAGCTTCACAAAGCTGGTCATTTGTTAAGCTAGTGCAGAGTGTGGTAATCTCACTGTGGGGAACGACAATTACCATGAAGAAAAAAGTGGTGCACAACTTCAGCCAACAAAAGCTAACAGAAGACAACTCACACTCTGTGTTTTTACTCCTTTAATTTCGGCGATACACTTTTCATGTTTCTTTAAGGTTAAAGTGTGTCTTGTTTGTGTTATGCAAGTTGTGCTTTAACACTCATTCATATGTAGTGCAGATGAAGCCCTGCTGATACACTCTGTTAGACCGGCTTGTTGGGTCTTGGTGGTTATCTGTCGATCAGGCCTTTTCTCTTGCACGGCGCGGGACGCCAGTATCTGTACATTTCTAATTAGAGACAGGAAATGTTTATTGGCAGTTGATTGGGTGGGCCTTTGCTGTAACTTTGGGCACATTTTAAACAAACTATTTCAGCATCCTGTTTAAATTCGCTTTCATAGCAAAGGGACAGGCAGGGCAGACTGGCTCACAATTACATAAGGTTACAATGAAATCATGATTTCAATTAAAAAATATCTGCATATCATTCATATCACCAAAGTGAACCAGCTGTATGAAGCTTGTAAAGTCTGAAAATATCACCCACACTTCTCTTTGTTCATTATTATCTAAATTCGGAGACTGGTATGGGATTAGGTTGATTGAATAATAAAGGGAATATTTTCCACACCCCAAAGAACGATACACTTCAGGCCTTTTTTCACTCCAAATCTTTTTTTTTAACCTGCAAAAAAAAAAAAAAAAGCTACTGTTTTTGAAGAAAGATACAAATTCGGTGGTAAACAGGTTCTTCTCCATGCTTTCCATCATACAGCCAAATGATTGTACGTATGTTTGTTCACAGTTCAGCATATTTTCTGAGCCAATCTGTTTGTCTGCTGACTAGGACATGAGTCACATAGCTGGACTTGCAGTATGTGTGGGTTGATATACATCTTGATTCTTTGAAATGATGTGCATGACCCACTGAAGATAATGAGTTATATTCTTTTCAGCCGAGCAGGGCAATGGGTTCATGCTTTCTGAGAACGGATGGATGCTTCTAGGCCTCTGTCTCCTCTCACTGACTCTGAACTTCCCAACATTTATATTCTATTCTGTGGCCTGTTTGTCTTTTAACCCCAGTTGCGGGTAATTGATGGATTTCATAATTTCTCAAAACTTATTTTCTTTTGAAAGTGCATTCCCCTATGTCTGAATCCTTATATTAATACAGTTAATATAATATTTTAATATAACACTTATATTAATAACATATTAATAACACTTTAGATTGGGGTCTAATTCTCACTATTAAAGGGTTGGTTCACCCAAAAATGAAAATAATGTAATTTATAACTTACTCTCATGTCGTTCTACACCTGTAAGGCCTTCATTCATCTTCGGAACACAAATTAAGATATTTTGATAAAATCCGATGGCTCAGTGAGGCCTGCATTCAAAGCAATGACACTTCCTCTCTCAAGATCCATAAAGGTACTAAAAAACATATTTAAAACAGTTCATGTGAGTTCTGTGGTTCTACCTTAATATTATAAAGCGACGAGAATATTTTTTGTGCGCCAAAAAAACAAAATAACGACTTTTCAACAATAGTGATGGGCGATTTCAAAACACTGATTCGGAGCTTTACGAATCGAATAAGTGATTCCGATCTCCTATCAAACGGCTAAACTGCTGAAATCACGTGACTTTGGCGCTCTGAGTCACTGATTCTGTTTTAAATATGTTTTTAGTACCTTTATTGATCTTGAGAGAGGAAGTGTCATTGCTTTGAATGGAGGCCTCACTGAGCCATCTGATTTAATCAAAATATCTTAATTTGTGTTCCAAAGATGAATGAAGGCCTTACGGTTGTAGAACGACATGAGGGTGAGTAATAAATGACATTATTTTCATTTTTGGGTGAACTAACCCTTTAACTAGTTGCATATTAGCATGCATATTACTAGGAATACTGTATGTTTATTAGTACTTATAAAGCACATATTAATGCCTTATTCTGCATGACCATATTCTACATCCCTTAAAGGGTTAGTTCCCCCCAAAATAAAAATGATGTCATTTATTACTCGCCCTCATGTCGCTCTACACCCGTAGGACCTTCATTCATCTTCGGAATACAAATTAAGATATTTTTGATCAAATCCGATGGCTCAGTGAGGCCTGCATTGTCGGCAATACAATTAACACATTCATATGCCCAGAAAGGTACTAAAAACATTTAAACAGTTCATGTGACTACAGTGGTTCAACCTTAATGTTATGAAGCAACGAGAATACTTCTTGTGCGCCAAAAAAACAAAATAATGACGTTATTCAACAATATCTAGTGATGGGCGATTTCAAAACACTGCTTCATGAAGCTTCGAAGCTTTATGAATCTTTTGTTTCGAATCAGTGGTTCAGAGCGCCAAAGTCACGTGATTTCAGTAAACGAGGATTCGTTACGTCAAAAGTGTTTTGAAATTTCAATGGTTCATCACTGGGGGGCGTGACTTTGGCAGTTTGATACACGCTCCAAACCACTGATTCGAAACTAAAGTTACGTAAAGCTATGAAGCTTCATGAAGCAGTGTTTTGAAATTGCCCATCACTAGATATTGTTGAATGTTGAATGTTATTTATTTTTTTTTTTTTGGCGCACAAAAAGTATTCTCGTCACTTTATAACATTACGGTTGAACCACTGTAGTCACATGAACTGTTTTAAATATGTCTTTAGTAGCTTTCTGAACATCTGAAAGTGTTCATTATCTTGCTGGCAATGGAGGCCTCACTGAGCCATCGGATTTTTTCAAAAATATCTTAATTTGTGTTCCGAAGATGAACAAAGGTCTTACGGGTGTGGAACGACATGAGGGTGAGTAATTAATGACACAATTTTCATTTTTGAGTGAACTAATCCTTTAATCTACCCAATACCTAAAATTAACAACTACCTTACTAACTATTAATAAGCAGTAATTAGGAGTTTATTGAGTCAAAAGCCATAGTTAATAGTTAATTCATAGTGAGAATTGGTGAGAAGTCTAAAGTGTGACCAAAATATTTTAATGACATTTGATTCTGTTAAAGAATCTTGAAAATTGTGAGGGGTTCACTGTATTAAAATGTAAATGGAACTCTTATGATATGTTTCTTTGTAATAGTTCAATAAAAAAGACCCACAAATCTCCATCTTATGAGTTTTGAATCAATATAAATCAGTCTAATGTCTCAGTCTAATCACTATCATGTCCATCTCAAAATGAATAAAATGTATTACCAAAAACAGTGTTTACCAAAAATTTTCAATGGAATCATTAAGGAACTGGAATGTTTGAATAAAACAGTTAGCAAAGTTATTGAGTTACTGAGTAATGAACCTGTTTCTTCTATCTTCAGGACCGTTTGTTCTTCGTCATGGAATATGTGAATGGCGGAGACCTGATGTTCCAGATCCAGCGTTCACGCAAATTTGATGAAGCTCGTTCCCGGTTCTACGCTGCTGAGGTGACCTCGGCCCTCATGTTTCTGCACCAAAATGGGGTCATTTACAGGTAAATTCATTGCAATTGGCAATTGACTGTAAAAGGCCAAAGGTCAAATAACATTCAGCCATTGTTTAGTTCCAAAACGCAAACTTCTTCTGTTTGTCTCACTGATAGACATAGCATCATTGTTAAGTAACCAGAAGAATGGAATGTCTTGAAACATCTAAGCCAAAATACCATTGTAACACACAAAAAAATACATTCCAAATTTAGTGAAATTTTAGCCTGATGTTTTTTGGACAGAAAATTAGCCATCTGTTCCAAGTGTTTGCTCAAGTTTAATCCGGAATCCAAATCATTTATTTTCTCAGAGGGCTGTCACGCAATCCTGCACAGATTAGGTCTGAAGTGAAGCAAATGCAGTCTGTATCACATGAACTGGCTCTAGCATGGTGCGTTGTATCTTCAGGAACTATTTTGCCTAGAGACAGGAGCCCTTGTCTGCCTTGTTTACCTCAGGTTGTTTACTTTGATGAGCTATGTGCAATGATTTATTCGTTCCCAGACAGTTTGTTTACCCTCTCAATTGTGTGTCATTAACCACACACAACGGGCAGTGCTTCTGGGGCTGGAAGGCCAGGCTTTCCTTGGGATCATTTTTATCCATCGCTGGCTCCTTTTTAAAATGGAATCGGTCTTTACTGTCCAAAAATATCATAAGTTTGCATGTTGTTTACATGCAGCTTTATTTTGTAATGTTGACATCATAGAATTTCACTGTAAAATTAAATGCATGATGCTAGCACGAAGCTGCACATAAACAACATGCAAATCTATGAGGTTTTGGACAGTATGACAAGAAAATGACGAGCTGAATCTGTAAAATGACATATGAATCTGTAATACAGATTAATTTGTCATTTCACTGTATAAATGTATGCATGATGCCAGCAGTACAAAATAAATATGCACATAAACAACATGCAATCCTATGATGTTTTTGGACAGAATGATGAGTTGAATCTGTAAAATGACAAATGAATCTGTAATACAGATTAATTTATCATTTTACTGTAGAATTGAATGCATGATGCCAGCAGTACAAAATAAATATGCATGTAAACAACATGTAAACCTATTATGTTCTTTGGACAATATGATTCGAAAAATACAAGTTAAATCTGTAAAATGACAAATGAAGATTCATTTGTCATTTCATTGTAAAACCGTGTGCATGACGCCAGCACTACAAAATAAAGCTTTACGTAAAAAACATGCAAAATGAATTATATTTTTGACAGTATGACTAGAAAATGTAATGCAGATTCATTTGTAATTTTACAGATTCAATTTTACAGATTTTGTAGCTGATTCAATAGAATAATGTTACATAACGCTAGGAGCCCAAGTCATCATGACCCCTTCTTCCTGTCGCCCCTCTGGCCCCTCACTGAACCCAGCGACCTGTGAGTTTCCTCACCCACCCATTCTCGGCCTGGTCCTGAGCTCTTTCTGGTCTTGGGCAGGAAGAATCTCATTTGGAGTTTAATGTTGTATTGAATTAAATCCACCTCCTCCCCACACTGGCCTTCCTGAACCCAGACATTCAGAGAGTGAAGGGAAATGGGGAGTTCTTATGAAAGTAGGACACTTAAGGCGAATAGGTCAAGCAGAGGTCCGGTGGTTCTAATTACAATGAGTTTATTATTTTTTCCCCTTAAAATTAACAATAATCTCTGCTGTTGGCTACTCTTGGGACTCATACACCATGTTATTGGTATGTTCAACAAAAAGAAAGTGTAACCATTTGGTTATATGAGCTTTATTGGGATTGCAAGGTACAAGAAACCATTGAATTACAACATGGAACTCGTCAAACTTGCCAACATTACAGCCTGATAAAAATAATAATAATAAAATAATAATAATAAAAAAAACTCTCCATTCACCTCTTGAGCAGGATCTATTTAAGAACACTTTGTGTTGGACGACTGCCATGACTTCCATTCATGTCTCTCACCCACCTTACAGTCGTCTGACCCCTTGTTTACACTTACAATCGCTGACATGATGTTTCTTTGGCAAGAAAGTAGACAGGATGTGATTCGGTCAATATGAATGGCTTATTGTGTGTTATAAGAAAACACACACATACATGTACTTCCAGCCATACACCTCAGATCGGCTCAGGCGCCAGTTCTGTCGATTACCTGATGATGACGACTAGACCATGAAACGCTGGACTAGTGCTCCACCCTTAATGAAGGTCATTTTAAGCGCAAAGCATGCTGGGAGATTGATTGATCGGAGGGCTCATCAAATCTGGCTCCGTCTTTGCTCTAGCCCAGCACAGGAAAAAACAAAGGAAACATAAATTGTACAGGTACTTCATAGAGGAGATGAGGATCACAAAATAATATGGTGTTCTGTCTCTAGGGACATACAAACATTTCGCTCATCTGTGTCTGTGTGTGTAAATATACTTTATAAGGGAAATGTTAACACTTTACAAGAAGGTTCATTAGTTAAACATTAGTTAATGTATTAACTAACATGAACTAACCATGAGCAGTACATTTGCTACTGTATTTACTAATCTTCATTAAGATTAGTTAATGAAAATACAGTTGTTCATTGTTTGTTCATGTTAGTTCACAGTGCATTAACTAATGTTAACAAGATTTGAATAATGTATTAGTAAATGTTGAAATTAACATAAACAAAGATGAATAAATGCTGTATAAGTGCAGTTCATTATTAGTTCATGTTAACTAATATAGTTAACTAATGTTAACTAATGAACCTTATTGTAAAGTGTTACCAGGGAAATTGTTCAATACTGTGTATAGGGCAGATTAGGGTTAGTTGTCACATTGAGAAATTCCTTGTGGGGACATTTTTTGGTCCCCATGAGGAAAACAGCTTATAAATCATATTAAATTATGTTTTTTGAAAAATGCAGAAACAGAAAGTTTTCTGTGTATTTTGTGTTTTGTAATTGTTTTTCTGTTAAAATCGGAAAGCCATTAAAGAGCCAATAATATATTTTAAACAGAAATAAGTTGTGAAAGATGTTTTGTGTTCAAAAAACAGTTTCAAATCACTGTCTTTCAACAGTTTCCACTGTGACAATGTGGCACATAGTTTAATTGTATGTACTTTTTATGCTTTCTCTACCATTTCCTACCTTCGAATGGTCCTAAATGCATCTGCTCATCTGCTCAATGGGCAGTTGCAAATAGAGTAATATTACGCCTATATTACACTCTCTGCATTGGCTACTAGTCCGATACAGCATTGATTTTAAAATGTTGTTATTTGTTTCTAAAGGCCTCAAGCTCTCAAGCTGTGGAATAGCTTGCCATTATCCATTATTATCTGTCTGAGGTCAAATCTATGTTTAAAACCTATCTATTCTCTTGTGCTTTTAACCTTCTGTAACTGTGTTTATGTACAGCATTCCTTTATGTACAGCACTTTGGTAAACCAAGGTTGTTTTAAATGCGCTAGAGAAATAAATGTGAACTTGAACTTGAACATAAAGCGTGACAACGTTTTCCACTATTGAGTTAAGGTGTTCACTGAACTAAGTAAGCTTTTTTGTTGCCAGTATTTTAAGGATTTTAAGGTTTAAATGGGGTAAAATTGTGACAATTAGCTCTGGTGACCCTAAATCTGACCACCCTGCAAAAAGCGAGCCGTGAACCATCATCATTGTACCCTTGAGCGAGGCACTTAACATCAGGTTGCTTGCACTGTAAACCCTAACACTCTAAATAATTAATTGTTTTGAGTAGGACAAACTTAAATTAAACAAATTAGTTTAGCCAAATTAACTTTTATGAGTATTTAGAAGTTTCTTTTTCTTTCAAGTTCACAGAACTGATATATTTTAATAAACTGAACTGTTTCATTGTTTTGAGTTTTATGAACTCATTTCTTTTAATTTAGATGAACTTATGTTTAACTGAAACTGAGCTGGAATTTCTATTTTCCAGCAAGCTTTGCCCATGGCACTCGGAAGGGAGAGTAAATGCTAAAATGAAGTGTTATATAATGTTTTTTGTGCAAGATTAATGTTAAGTGGGAGATCTAGTAGTGATTAATGTTTCTTTATGCTAATTTAGAAGAGTTTCTGTTAATGTGGGTTTTTGGAGAATTACCATCATGGTGACAAGTGGTTGGTTTGAGAGCAGATATATTAAATGTTTTATATTGCTGTACTCATTCACCAAGTACTGTACCATGCTATTGCTAACATGTTAGCAAGTTAACAAGTTAGCATTTTCTGGATTAGCTTGTTATAGCTAGCTTAGTTTCCACTAATAAAAATGTTTGCGTTTACATAATACATGATAATTTTAAGTTAAATGTATGAATTAGTTTACTCAAATATTTCAATTTAATAACCATTAAAATGTATGAGTACAAAATAAAAATCTGCTAGTTCTGCTTACTTAAACTTTGAATTTCTTAACTTACAAATTTTGATGTAACCAATTGCCTCAATTTTTTGAGTTTTGCCAACTTATTCAGGCTTACAGTATGACTAATAATGTTCCTGCAATGAGTTCAAGGCAGAGCTCTGTGACGACATCATGTAAAACTTATACAATAAATAATTCAACAAAAATAACGCAATAAAAATTCCAGATTATTCATCCTTTTTTCTTGCCTCATTTTGGGAAAGCCCTACATTGTATGAGACCTGCATATCAAATAACATGTTAGCTCTGCTTCAAGCGCAAGGCAGAACCGCATTTTTCCCCTATGTGAACTAATTCCACCTCCATCTCTGTGACCTGCCGCACATACCAGGGCCAAAAAAAAAACAAAAAAAACAAAACAGAATGCAGAACATTCTAGAACAAAATGTGCAGGTGTAGTATTCTTATCCATATCGAGGAAGGACATGGTGGCAGTTTTGATTGAAACCGCAGAAGTTTGATCTGGTTAAAGAGGGCATGTTTGATCTTGACTTCCCTACTGTAGATTGCAAATGACTGGTTTGGTTGTTTGTTCAGATTCACTGCATCTAAAAATAGATAGTAAGTGCAGGTGGCATAAATGTGGCTCCTCTGCTTGATTACCCATCTTTGTTGACCTGTGGCTCTTGAGGGATTTTGTTACGGTATAACATGGGAGCTGTATTCTTGCCAGGATATGGAAGGCACAAAAGCGCTGAGACTAAAAGGGCTTGTGATGGAACATGTGAGCTGGTAGTTATTGTAGTACTTCCACACCTTGTACTTGCGAGATCTCTTTGTGACCTTTCACCTGGAAAGGAACATAAGACGATTGAGGTGCTGTTCCTTTTCCTACAATAAATATCCTCTTTGTGTAAGAGCTAATTGATATTAACCCAAGAGCACATTCAAAATACGCTCTTACTTTAGTAAACAAGGTCCTCTATGTACTAAGTATGGACTAAGAGGCTCAGTTACAGCCCCTATAATTACTAATCACTGTAACCTTGTGCGCAAGTTGCACTGCTTGCAAAACTTATGATTGGCTAATTTTTGTTCCTTTCCATTCACTGATATTCACAGGGAAATTATGCAAACTTTTTTTTCTCTGTTGTGCATTATATATTCTAATACACTAACTAGGTCATGCAGACATGACTGCATACAGAGATCTGAAGATATAAGATACAGTGGTGCTCAAATGTTTGTGAACCCTTTAGAATTTTCTATATTTCTGCAAAAATATGACCCAAAACATTATCAGATGTTCACAAAAGTCCTAAAAGTAGACAAAGAGAACCCAATCAAACAAATAAGACAAAAATATACTTTGTCAATTATTTATTGAGAAAAATTATCCAGTATTACATATCTTTGAGTGGCAAAAGTATGTGAAGTTCTAGGATTAGCAGTTAATTTGAAGGTGAAATTAGGCTCCACCTGTTCTTAGATGTTTTCAAAAAAAAACGGAAGACAATCAGGTGTCGGTTTGTGCCCTGTTTTATTTAAAGAACAGGGATCTAGCAAAGTCTGAACTTCACAACACGTGTTTGTGGAAGTGTATCATGGCATGGACAAAGGAGATTTCTGAAGATTTTCTAAAGAGTTTGGACTCCACAAATCCACAGTCAGACAGATTGTGTACAAATCTGAGAGAATTCAAGACAATTGCTACCCTCCCCAGGAGTGGTCTACCAACAAAGATCACTCCAAAAGCAAGACATGTAATAGTCCGCGAGGTCACAAAGGATCCCAGGGCAACTTCTAAGCAACTAAAGGCCTCTCTCATGTTGGCTGATATTAATGTTCATGAGTCCATCATTAGGAGAACACTGAACAACCGTGGTGTGCATGGCAGAGTTGCAAGGAGAAAGCCACTGGTCTCCAAAAAGAACATTGCTGCCTGTCTGCATTTTGCAAGATCATGTGGACAAGCCAGATGGCTATTGGAAAATTGTTTTGTGGACGGATGAAACAAAAATAGAACGCTTTGGTTTAAATGAGAAGCATTATGTTTGGAGAAAGAAAAACACTGCATTCCAGCATAAGAACCTTATCTCCTCTGTGAAACATAGTGGTGGTATTATCACGGTTTAGGTCTGTTTTGCTGCATCTGGGCCAGGACGAAGTGCCATCATTGATGGAACAATGAATTCTGAATTATACCAGCGAATTCTAAAGAAAAATGTCAGGATATCTGTCTGTGAACTGAAGCTCAAGAGAAAGTGGGTCATGCAGCCCAAGCACACAAGTCATTCTACCAAAGAATGGTTAAAGAAGAACAAAGTTAATGTTTTTGAATGGCCAAGTCAAAGTCCAGAACTTAATCCAAATGAAATGTTGTGGAAGGACTTCAAACAAGCAGTTCATGTGAGGAACCCCACTAACATCCCCGAGCTGAAGCTGTTCTGTACTGAGAAATGGACTAAAATTCCTTCAAGTCGTTGTGCAGGACTGATCAGCAATTACTGGAAACATTTAGTTGCCATTATTGCTGCGCAAGGGGGTCACACCAGATACTGAATGCAAGAGTTCATATACTTTTGCCACTCACAGATATGTAATACTGAATCATTTTTTGTGAGCATCTGATGATGTTTTGGGTCATATTTTTGTAGAAATATAGGAAATTCATTCAAGCACCACTGTATGTTGATAACAATCCATAAAAAAAAAAATGCATAAAATACATTCAAATAGTAATGAATATCATGAAATTTCTCAATTTTTAAACCTGCTTGTGCATGTATAAAATGTGTGTGCATATGCTTGTATTGAAATCGGTAAGATTTTTAAATTTTTAAAAGAAGTTTTGTCTGCTCACCAAGGCTACATTTATTTAATTAAAAATACAGTAAAAACAGTAATATTGTGAAATATTATTACAATTTAAAATTTGTTTTCTGTTTGAATATATTTTATAAAGTAATTTATTCCTGTGATCAAAGCTGAATTTTCAGCATCATTACTCCAGTCTTCAGTGTCACATGATCCTTCAGAAATCATTCTAATATGCTGATCTGCTGCTCAAGAAACATTTATTGTGTACAATTGTACAAACTATTTGTGTACAATATATATATATATATATATATATATATATATATATATATATATATATATATATATATATATATATATATATATATATATATATATTTTTTTTTTTTTTTTTTTTTTTCAGGATTCTTTGATAAATAGAAAGTTCAAAAGAACAGCATTTATTTGAAATATAATCTTTTGTAACATTATAAATGTCTTTACTGTCACTTTTGATCGATTTAATGCATCCTTGCTGAATAAAAGTATTCATTTCTTTAATTTCTTTTCAAAAAAAAAAAAAAAATTCTTACTGACCCCAAACTTTTGAACGGTAGTGTATAATGTTATAAAAGCTTTGTATTTCAGATAAATGCTGTTCTTTTGAACTTTCTATTCATCAAGGAATTCTGAAAAAAAAGTGCACAACTGTTTTCAACATTGATAATAATCAGAAATGTTTCTTGAGCAGCAGATCAGCATATTAGAATGATTTCTGAAGGATCATGTGACACTGAAGACTGGAGTAATGATGCTGAAAATTCAGCTTTGCCATCACAGGAATAAATTACTTTATAAAATATATTCAAACAGAAAATATATTTTAAATTGTAATAATATTTCACAATATTACTGTTTTTACTGTATTTTTAATTATGCAGCCGTGGTGAGCAGACAAAACTTCTTTTAAAAACATTAAAAATCTTACCGATTCCAAACTTTTGACCGGTAGTGTATATATATATACAGTGCCCTCCACTAATATTGGCACCCTTGGTAAATATGAGCAAAGGCGGCTGTGAAAATAAATCTAACCTAAATTCTAACCTTTCATTGAAGTAAAACTATTGAAAGTGGGGGGAAATCTCATGAAGTAAATGATTTTCTCCAGTGCATGTTGGCCACAATTATTGGCACCCCTAAAATTTCTTATGAGTAAAATATCTTTGAAGTATATTCCCATTCATATTTACGTTTTTTTTTTTTTTAACACACCAGGGTGACTAGGAGCATGAAATTGTCTAGCCATGACTTCAGGAGTATAAACATGAGGAAACACAAAGACCAAATTCCCTTAATCATTCATCACAATGAGTAAAACCAAAGAATATAGTTCTGATGTGCAGCAAAAGATTGTTGAGCTTCACAAAATAGAAAGTGGCTGTAAGAAAATAGCTAAAGCATTGAAAATGACCATTTCCACCATGAGGGCAATAATTAAGAAGTTCCAATCAACTAAAGATGTTACAAATCTGCCTGGAATATACTGCTGGATCTTTAATGTTGTGGGCCTATTTTTCTGCTGGCGGTCCTGGACATCTTGTTCAGATACATGGCATCATGGATTCTATCAAATACTAACAGATAAGAAACAAAACCTGACCGCTTCTGCTAGAAATCCAATAATGGGCTGTGGTTGGATCTTCCATCAGGACATAGAAAATGAGTGGAGTGAACTGTAGAGAAGAAGCACCAACATGGAGCTGGGAATCTGAAGGATCTGTAGAGATTCTGTATGGAGGAATGGTCTCTGATCTCTTGTCAGGTGTTCTCCAAACTCATCAGGTATTATAGAAGACAACTCAGAGCTGTTATCTTGGGAAAAGGACGTTGCAATAACTGGGTGCCAATAATTGTTGCCAATGTGAAACAGAGAAAAAAAAAAATTCATAATGAGATTTTCCCCCCACTTTCAATTGTTGTCCTACAATGAAAGGTTAGAATTTTTTGAATTTTTAAAATAAAAGATCAAAAGGATAAACAATGCAGATTTATTTTCACAGCCGCCTTTGCTCATATTTACCAAGGGTGCCAATATTACTGGAGGGCACTGTGTATATATATATATATATATATATATATATATATAGTGTACATATATATGTAGTGTACATATATATACACTACCATTCAAAAAATTGGGGTCATTAAAATGTTTTTTTTTTTTTTCTCTCTAATTTTCACTATGGCTGCATTTAAAATACAGTCAAAAATAATATTGTGAAATATTATTACAATTAAAAAAAAACAATTTTAATTTATTCATGTGATGGCAAAACTGAATTTTCTGCATCGTTACTCCAGTCTTCAGTGTCACATGATCCTTCAGAAATCATTCTAATATGCTGATTTGTTGCTCAAGAAATATTTCTTATTATTATTAATGTCAAAAAATAGTTGTGCTACTTAATATATTTGTGGAAACCATGATACATTTTTGTCAGGATTATTTGATGAACAGAAAGTGCAATAGAACGGCATTTATTTGGAACTTTTGTAACATTATAAATGTGTTTACTGTCACTTTTGATAAAATTAATGCATTTATTCTGAAAAAAGTATTAATTTCTTTTTTTTTTTTTTTTTAAATCATACTGAACGGTAGTGTAAATGTTTGAAGTGTGTGTGTGTGTGTGTGTGTGTAACCATTATCTATCATTCTAAGTATTTGCCCACAATAACTCAATTTGTTAAAATATATAATTAAATATATAATTATTAAATGAATCACTAAAATATGATTAGATATTACTAAAAGATTGTACAATAACCACTACTGTTAATTTAAAAAAAAAAAAAAAATTAACACTATAATAGAGAGGTGTACGTCATGTCCTCCTTTAGTTTGTTGTGCTTTTGAAAAAAATGCATATTTTTTTCAGGTTTTTAGCACTTTTTTTTAGTAGAGAGGTTGCTGTGTACGTAATGGAAAAAATCACTTCTCAGGATTCACTTGAAACACAGGAAATGCTCTAAATTGAGTTTGCTGCTGTTTCCCTCTCTCTGTCTTTCTCTGCTTTCTGCCTTGTTGTGTTCTTAAAATGTCAGTACTTTCCTCCAAATGAAAGGAGCTCTAGTAAAATATAATAAAATAGTTAATCTAATCCTTTATAGTCCTTTTTGAATTTTTACAACTCATGCTAAAACTTTTCATGTTGTTTATACATTTTCCTTTTATCTTCATTTAAACTGCTTTTCATTGAAAACATTTTTTATCTGTATGATTAAATTTACTTATCAGTATTCTTTGTAAAAGCATCTTTTCAAATTTCTTATTTGCTGCTGAGGTTTTCATTCCACCTATAATGAAAAAGAAAACATTCATTGTTTTTATAGATTTTTACAACAAACTTATCAGTAGAGACTACTAACAACTATAATGAACAAAGCAAATTTACTTACTGTCATTAAAATGTTCACTTTAACATGTGCCTCACTTTTCATGACGTCAACTTTGTTTTTTAAATTGGAAGAACAAAATAGCTCAAAAAAAAAAAAAAAAAAAAAAAAAAAAAAGATAAATAACCAATTTTACCTTAATAATAAACTTAATGAGTGCTACTGTTGTTTCCACTGAGGTGCAAACTGTAGGCTACATATCGTTAACATCTCAAACATTTTTCATGCTCCCTTTAAAGATAAGTAAGGATCATACTGAGAATTACTACTTTTAAAATAAGATTTAATGAGGCTCTAATGAGGCATTTTATTTACAGAGAACCAACTGCACATCTGATGTGCCTCTGATATTATGTGATATCTGGAATCTGACATCCAGAGTGGACTGACAAACCCTCACCTTACAACCTCAAAAAGTCACAATCAAACTTGGAAAAAAACAAAGAGTTTGTTACTTAACGTCCTGGAAAATAAATGTGAAAACGAGAGCAGCATTCACCATTCATGCACTTCAAAGGGGACAGATAAGAGCAGCCAATGTAGCAATCTAAATCAACAAATGAAGCTCTCTGGATGAATTAAGGTCTCTTTCTTGGGAAAGAGAGGAAGAACGACGTGACCAGGATGCATTGGAAGGTAGACTACTGTAGGACAGGAGGGGATGGAGCGGAAAAAAAGAGAGACAGAAATAAGAGACAGATGGAGAGATGGACAATTCTGGAACATCTTGTGATGTAGAAGCGCATGTGGGTAGAGGACAATACAGAGCAGCCGTTCACATCTCATGAACTTTTTACCCTTCTTTTTGTGCACCTACAATAAAGATTAGATACACCTACTCATTCTTTAGTCTTACTATTTTTTCTTCTTGGAATGATAGTAAATCTCAAATGGAAGTATGTAAATTATGCAGTGTAAAAAATAGGCTATAAATAAAACTAATTTAAGCTATCCAACCTAGTAAAATTGACATCTTCACCCTTTATTCAAATATTATTAAAATTTTGTTTTTAGATTTTGTAAGCATATTGTGTAGTCGTGCTTGGAGTCAATTGCTTATTTGTGAAATTTTGGTAATGGACATATTTTTTAGCCAGGCTCTCATACAAAGAAATTATGAACACATGCAAAAACAAGACAGAACCAACAAAATATTAATAACTGATTATGTTGTAGTCAATGTATGCTTTTTCCTGAGCTTTTTTTTTCCTATGCATTTTTTTTTGCAGTAAAATAAAACCTGTAGCTGTAGTTTGCCTTTTTTTTTTGCAAAATAATTTTGTCAGATAAATACCTTAACCAAGATTAGTGTTTTGTTATTCCCTCATATTTAAAATATTTAAAAAATATATAAAATATTTTTTCTCATATTTTGATGGTTTAATCAAACTTGTAGAGTCATTAAAGACAAATATCCTACGACGATCCTACAAACAAATATCCTAAGACTCTTCAACCAAGAAGTGGATCTTAAATGTGGGAAGTGGGTCTCTCACGGTGCATCTTTCCAACATTCATTACAAGCATTTTTCCACACTTCTGCGTGTTGAGAGTGATTGAACACTCTTGGTGGGGAAAGACAGAGAGGAATGAAGCCCCTCGCTCCAACTTTTCAGACCAACAGGAACGTGCCGAGAACCAGGGTGCCTTTCTAAAAGGGAACAGTTGCATAAGGGTTCCGACGCTCCCCTCCCTTTTCAGTGAGGATGGTTTTATGAAAACACCTTTGACTGAATGACATCCTGCGAAGTGATGTTGACATTCTTGTTGCAATCAACCATCAAACCCCAATCCAACTGCTTTCATCCAACTCCTTGTTGTCTTTCATCAGTGGCACCTTATCATCTCGCTCTCTATTTTTCTTTTTTTACTCTCTGTCTCTCTTTACCTTCCTCTTGTGCTGGTTAAATTCACTCCACGGGTACATGATGTGCCCCAGTCTGTAATAGCAGAGCAAGCCCAATAAACCAGTGTTTCTCAAACTTTTTTGTCTTATGTATCCCCATCAGGAGTGCTCAAATACTCCTGCAGTTTGGTCAGAAAACTTTTGAACTTATACTGGATATAAGAAGTAAAGTACGGTTGTACTTTATTTTGATGGTCCACTTTAGGCTTTCTACTAACTATAAGTAACTTTGCAATTTCATGTCAACTAACTCTCATTAGAGTATTAGTAGACTGTTAGATTAGGGTTAGAACAAGTTGACATGTACAGTAGTTGTAAAGTTACTCATAGTCAACAGAAAGTCTGTTGGGGGAGCATCAAAATAAAGTGTTAGCAGATATTATTATTTATCAAACTACATTAAAACGTATTCTAAGTTTCATACTTTTTTAATTAACTTTAATTAAATACTTCACAGTTGTTCTGAATTCAACATATGTACACCGTTTAGAGATTAATCAATTTAATTTGATGGAAATGTTTCATGCATTTCATCCATTTTAACTAAAGTGAGAGAACAAATTCTTAATTCGTGGCCACATTTGTCCACATGTCATGTGGGGCTTCGTAATTTGAGCTTTAAAGTATAAACTACATTTTTCACGTCATGATTTGCCATATTCGGAGTGTCTATTTACACTAAGTGCAAATAGTGTCCCTTGTTGGCAAACGCTATTTACACTAGCTTCGCCCACCAATGTCTGGTTGGACCACTCAAGTTTTAAAAAAGACACTGGAATTTAATGTCTTCAGTGGTGCAACAGTAGCAAGTAAGGTTCGCAGATTCGGCTTTTAAAGCGATAGACACAAGTTCGAATCCACCTTTTACCAAGCTCACATTTATTTTCAATAAAAATGAAAATAATGTTCTAAAAGTGGAAATAAACTGTGAACGAGTGTTTAATAATATTAAAAGTGTTTATTGGGTAGGGTTAGGGGAAGGTGTAGGGAGGGTTTTTATTCTCCTAATAAGGCAGCATCCATTTAATAATTTTAATAAATATAATCATTTATACTCTATGATATTCTTGCATCCTGTTAATGTACAAAAATACTGAGGCGCAAATAGTTAATGCCAATATATAAGTATAGATAGCATTTAATTTCTATTAACACTTATTGCAAAAAACTGATACTTTTACATGGTGTAAATAGAATCTATCGTTATTTCCTAAGAAAATGCTATTTTCACTTCGTGCAAATAGCCACTGCCTTAAAAAAATTCTCTTTTTGTCTATTTTACTGGCCTAGCAAGTCAGTCAAATTACACTGCAATTCATTTTACTTAACATTTACATCCAATTAAATCTATTTTAGTGCAAGTTATTCACCTCCGCTATGGTCATCTAGTGAAGAGATATCTCATCAGTCTTTGCCTTCAAGCAATATGTTTTAACAATAGACACTGCTGGAAATTGACAAACCTAACTGAAGTGTGAATATGGTTGACAATCAGTCTACCAATAACTATTTTTAACCATCAAAGTACTATTAAATTTAAAGCTGAACAATTTCAGGTGCAAGTTTCTGTGGCTTACTGTACATACGCGCAACACTGAGAGAACTGTGATTCAATATGTTGTTTTATACAGTTTAAGGATAAAAGTTAGTTTTGCATGAAAATGTCCTCTGTATCTTGATTTATTCAAGTTCAATAGCTAAGAAAAAGTGCTTTTAAAATATTAATGATTAAAAATGGAAACTTTTTGTTTGTTTGTTTTTGGCTTGATACTTTGACCTTTAATTGACTAAAATTCTGTCCGTGGGCACAGGCGGACATCAGGATATTAGTGTCTGCTTGATCAAACTAATATCAGGCATATGAGTGTAAGTAAATGATTCACTTGCTGTGTTGCAAGTGTTGCTTAATATTTGGATAGAGACATCCAGAATCTGAATCATGCATCAGTTATATCAGGATGTTTAGGATGGCAAGATGTTTTGCTCTTTTATTAAATTTCAATTCACGGTTAAGAATGTATGGTACACAATGTACGGTAGAAAGCAGAGATGAGAATAAAAGCAAAAATAATAAAGTTAGGTGTTTTTTTTAAATAAATGTTGGTGAGTTTGATTCATCAAACTGTCTGTTTCTGTTAATTCAAAGTTAACCTTTGCATTTGTGTCATTTTACTCCAAAATTCTTCACTTTCATATAATACGAATGTTTTAGTACATGCTGCATATGGGTTAATATTGCTGTTTGTTACATTTGCTTCAATTTTTCTTTGCAGGGATTTAAAACTAGACAACATTCTGTTGGACGCAGAAGGTCACTGTAAGCTGGCAGACTTTGGCATGTGTAAGGAGGGAATCTTGGATGGCATCACGACCACAACATTCTGTGGCACACCAGATTATATTGCCCCAGAGGTACAGTATTTCACACTCTCACAGACACTAATGCCCAGTGAACACTCGAAAGTCTCATTTTCTACAGCTTGGTTCTGATCAAAGCTATGAAATATTATTATTTATATTGTTTAAAGGTACACTTTGTAACTTTTGACCCTCTAACAGTTAAAAAACAAAACTGCATGCATTTTCTGGAAGAACATTGTTTTGGTTGTGCTTTGGCTCTGCGTGATGAAAATGAGTCTTTCTCATGACCAAAAAAGACACTAACTTCTAGGCTTAAGAAATACTACAAATAGTTTAGATGGAAAGGATCTCTAGTTGATCTCAATCTGAAGACGTTACTGTCACTTTACCTATTAATAGACACGGTACTTCCTTGAAAACAGATTCCAGCACAGCGCTACAACAACCATAATGAAATATCCCTTCACAATAGATAATGCTTTAATGATCTCTGTTAGAGAGCTACACATGGCAATTTATCTGTTCAATAAAATACCTTATTCAAAAAACATATATAAAAAAAAAAACGTGTCACTTTTACAGCATTTCAAATCTCAGTTCTTGCCATCTCCAATAAGCCAATCCAATGTTGATTCTTGTTTTACTACGAGCTATTATGTTCTCTTATGGCCAGCAGACTCTGCTTTGTTCTGAGCTTTTTTTAAAAAAAATGTGTGATTCAGAGGTGCTCCATGTCAACCTTGCTCACTTGTTGTGACAACTAACCTATGCCACTCCCAAACCATAGACGTCAAATTAGCCGGAGTAACTTTCTATTTACGTATATGATGAGACACGCACGGGCGAGTGACGTATGTATGAATGTTGCAAAAGGTCTGCACTCTAAAATAAATGTTATTGATTTAAAACAGGAGATACAAGGACAAACGTTCGGCTGGTCTGCCTTCATCAGTGTAACAATTCACAATTTACTCAGTGTTTATATTAAAAACATTGAAGATCATCAGGTGATAATTATCAAATAGCTTAATTGATTAAATAACAGACTTCAGTTCAACTTCATTTGAAACAACAGGTGAGTACAATGGGAACAATAACACATCAGGAAATATGTGCCAGTCAGGGTTTGAAATTAACTTTTTCACTCACCAGCCAATTTGGCTACTAAATTTTTAAGTGACCAGCCATTCAGAACTTCTACTAGGCAAAAAAAAAAACAAAAACATAAATAAACCAGATTATCTATATCACAGCTTGTATACATTGAACAAAATTATAAACGCAACACTTTTGTTTTTGCCCCCATTTTTCATGAGCTGAACTCAAAGATCTAAGACTTTTTCTATGTACACAAAAGGCCTATTTCTCTCAAATCTTTTTCACAAATCTGTCTAAATCTGTGTTAGTGAGCACTTCTCCTTTGCCGAGATAATCCATCCACCTCACAGGTGTGGCATATCAAGATGCTGATTAGACAGCATGATTATTGCACAGGTGTGCCTTAGGCTGGTCACAATAAAAGGTCACTCTAAAATGTGTAGTTTTACTGTATTGGGGGGTCCAGGGGGGTCCGAAAACCAGTCAGTATCTGATGTGACCACCATTTGCCTCACGCAGTGCAACACATCTCCTTCGCATAGAGTTGATGAGGTTGTTGATTGTGGCCTGTGGAATGTTGGTCCACTCCTCTTCAATGGCTGTGCGAAGTTGCTGGATATTGGCAGGAACTGAAACACGCTGCCGTATACGCTGATCCAGAGCATCCCAAACATGCTCAATGGGTATGCTGGCCATGCAAGAACTGGGATGTTTTCAGCTTCCAGGAATTGTGTACAGATCCTTGCGACATGGGGCCGTGCATTATCATGCTGCAACATGAGGTGATGGTCGTGGATGAATGGCACAACAAAGGGCCTCAGGATCTTGTCACACTATCTCTGTGCATTCAAAATGCCATCAATAAAATGCACCTGTGTTCGTTGTCCATAACACCTGCCCATACCATAACCACCCCACCGCCACCATGGGCCACTCGATCCACAACGTTGTCATCAGCAAACCGCTCACCCACACAATGCCGTACACGCTGTCTGCCATCTGCCCTGTACAGTGAAAACCGGGATTCATCCGTGAAGAGAACACCTCTCCAAAGTGTCAGAGGGCTGGGCTGGTGTCGTTACACGTGTTCTGCGGTTGTGAGGCCGGTTGGATATACTGCCAAATTCTCTGAAACCCCTTTGGAGACGGCTTATGGTAGAGAAATGAACATTCAGTTCACGGGCAGCAGCTCTGGTAGACATTCCTGCAGTCAGCATGCCAATTGCACGCTCCCTCAAAACTTGCGACATCTGTGGCATTGTGCTGTGTGATAAAACTGCACATTTTAGAGTGGCCTTTTATTGTGACCAGCCTAAGGCACACCTGTGCAATAATCATGCTGTCTAATCAGCATCTTGATATGCCACACCTGTGAGGTGGATCATCCTCATCCTTTTCACATTTTTTTTTTTTTAGGTGGACAGATCAATACAGTAAAATGTACATGTTTTTCAAAGATAAAGGAAAAAACATGTTTGCAGTTACATAGTAACAAGGTCATAATCAGGTATATTTAATAAAAACAAGAGTAACACAAAAAATCTAGCTTGTATTGTGTTACTTTTGAACCTGTGTTACTTTTGTACCAACTGAAGGGTTCGAAAGTAACAATGTGCAACTTATGTTCAAAGCGAAATTACGCTGAAGTCATTCTACATTTGTATAAAATGCCACCTGGCATTGATAGACCACACTTGTGAGTTACTGACCACAGCAAAAGTATATCTCCGTCAAAAACATTATCTTTTAAAATTAAGTTTTTCTGAAAAATGGTACTCTTGCCCCTGCTCTCCCCTACACAGAACACCAAACACCACGTGGAAAAAAACAAACCTGTGGTTTTCTAGATAAGCCAGGAAGAAGATGTCTTCTTCCCTTCCTTCCTTTGGGCGCAATATGTATGAACGGCACATATTGCCTGATGTGTTATTGTTCCCATGAATGTTTCATGAATGTTGCCCAGTGAAATTTTTTTTTTCGGTTTAGTCTTAGTTTTTCATTACATTCAGATATATGGGTTTTCATATTTTGTTTACAGTAATACCCATCAGTGGCTGCAGAACTTCACTGAGAACTGCTGGTTTTTCTCACCAAATCAGCACAGAATAAGCGCTTTCATCCTCAGTTATTGTTGTAAGCTTCAAATGACATTCGCTTTGTTGTGATTTGTCCTTTGCAGATCTTGCAGGAGCTTGAGTACGGCCCATCAGTGGACTGGTGGGCTCTAGGTGTGCTGATGTATGAGATGATGGCTGGTCAGCCTCCTTTTGAAGCAGATAATGAAGACGACCTTTTTGAGTCCATTCTCCATGATGACGTCCTATATCCTGTGTGGCTCAGCAAAGAGGCCGTCAGCATTCTTAAAGCGGTATGTATCCATTCTTAGGGAATTTGCTAATAATGAATTTTGATTGCTGATTATTATTAAAGACAATGGCAAATAAAACATTTTTTGTATACATCTTGACAACTCTTAACCTTTGCTCTTACTACTCTCTGCTTGCTCTCTTACTCTTCTGGAAAGAACAGTTGTGATTGGTTAAGTAATAGAAGAGCAAAAGATGAAGACAGCTCAGAAAAATTACTCTTCTTCTGGGAAAAGAACAGATTGTTTGTGTTCTCTGCTGGATTTTTGGATTGTGTAATCTCAGTGGTCTCATTTCAGGATGAGCAGTCCACCATTGCATGGGTTCCTCTGTTTTTTAACTGTACAAATTGGTTAAGTGCATATAAAAAGAGCTGAGGAACCTTTTATTGCTCAGAGGCTCATGTTTCATTGATATATCTACTTTGTCTCCAATGTTACTCCTAAAATGCTTTCGGAAAATTAAAAAATAGACACAAATTGTTGACGGACAGTACAAGTATCAAGTTAAAAAATGAATGTGAATGGCACAGCTCAGGTCATTTGATGTTCAAGGAATTTAAAAGAGAGTTTCATTTCTGAACATCTATGGGAGACCAGAGAAAATGTTATCTTTAGATTTTATTTCTTCTGTGAAACAAATAATGTGATATTTTATATTATCTTGCAGCTCTCGTTTTCCATAAAAAAAAAAGGAAATCAAAAATACATAAAAAACAGAAGTACCACAAGTCCATACAACTGTTCTGGTTCTTTTCAATTAACTAGATGTCCCGGTTCGCATTGGACTGAACAATTAAGTCTCTTCAAAATGTCATTTTTTAGTTCCAAAGAATCAGGTAGGTCAACAAGATTGGAATGACACAAGAGTGAATAAATGATGACAGAATTTTCATTTTTAGCTGAGCCTTTTTAAATTCCTTTCAGCAAAAGTCTCAGTTTGTTCTCCATTTCATATTGTTGTCTAAGAGAAACAAATGCAATATTAAAGCAATTCCATTGGGCAGTGTCTTTTCAGTCAATGCACATTGCTCATATTTATTTGTCTGGCTAGTTTGACTTGTTTCTCTGTGTGTATTTGTATGCATGACTGCTTGTGGGTTTTTTTTTTAGCATTTTTTCTGTTTAAGGGTTTCCTGCTTTACACTCATAGCCTATGTTCAGAGTGCAGGCAAAAGTGGCCCAAATCATTCTGACTGCAGAAGAATAGGACGTAGTAGAAGAAAGTTTAATACACTTACTTCAGCAATAAAACCAAAAATTAAACACAAATGTGATATTTATCTAAAGTAATTTTTGCTTATTAGTTATGGTTGAATTGGATCACCGAAGGTCAGCAGCAAAGACATTAGTTAAAGTGAGACTAAATACATAAAGTATATTTATGTTTAACATATTTAATTATTGCAGGTTTGCATAATCTGAGTTTGCATTTCACTGTTTTTAGTATTTTTGAGGAATACTGAATCAGTTTTTGTGCAAGTGAGATGAGTGAATGCATGTTCACATTTAGTCTAGAACTATAACATCCATCATGTTCACACAGCACACACAACACCTCTGCACTTTATTTCTCTTAACATTGGGACAGTAGAGGTGTCAGTCAATAAATGGGGAAACAAAGTAAACTGCGTTACTTATTTGAAAAAGTAACTCAGATATTTTGTTGTAAATTTAAAAGTAATGTGTTACTTTACTAGTTACTTGAAAAAATTAATCTGGTTACGTAACTCGTGTTACTTGTAATGTGTTACCCCCAACACTGCTCATGAGTAATACAGTGACAGCTCTACACAAGCAAAACTTGAGAGAAAAATACAAGAACAACTTTGCTCTCTTTCTCATCTCCCTTCTCATGCTCATCTGCATCCTCCACACGAATTTACTGGCTTACACAGCACATCACCTTATAAATGAACACGTAAACGTTAACTTCAACGGCCTCTATGTTTACTTCTGTATGAAAGCGTGCTGTGTCATCTTTTTAAATGTTCTTTTGCACATACGGGTCAGTTCAGTGACCAGTTCACACTCAAATCTGATGTTGGCCAGTCTGTTTGTCTTATAGTGTCATCCACACTGCTATCTGTCTCACTGGCACTGTGGTCACATTACCTATGGTCACCCTAGGTCATCCTTCCACAGGATGCATTCTTACATCACACATACATCATCATTGACCATCCCAACTCAACATATTGCATATAAACGCAGTCTCTGTCCTCTGGTTAACATGTTTGCTGTCAGCATCTTTACCCAGTTCTTTGATTTTTTTTTTTTTTTTGCTTTTCTAATTGTTTCTTCTTTCTTCGCACCATTGTTTAGTTCATGACGAAGAGCCCCAGTAAGCGGTTGGGTTGTGTAGTGTCCCAAGGACTGGAGGAAGCCATTAAAGTACATCCATTCTTCAAAGAGATTGATTGGGTACTTCTGGAACAGAGAAAGATCAAGCCACCATTCAAACCACGTATTGTAAGTATCATAATGTGTGAGATACTGAGGACAGTCACTCTGTTACAAAACCTAGTGCGCTGCCTACGTAGGCAGCATTTAAGGCATCATAGGTGAGGTGAATGACATGGCTATGCTGCCATGCTGCAAATTTTAAGACAGACAGTGCATTTATCCTTTCTCCAGAAGTCAGAATGCTTTGTAATGTGTAAAAAAAGCAAGATATTTGTTGAATATAAATATATTAACAAAAAAAAAAGCGGAGAAGAGTCTTAGGGCCCTGTTTTAACAATCTAAGGCGCAGGTGCACTTAGGGCATGTCCAAATCCACTTTTGCTAGTTTAACGATGGTAAAAATGGTCGGCGTGCAAGGCACATGGTCCAACATTTTTACCTAGTCTCTTAATGAGTCATGGGTGTGTTTTGGGTTTAATGTGCAATAAACCAATCAGAGTCTCATCTCCCATTCCCTTTAAAAGCCAGGTCTGCTTGCACCATGGCGGATTGGTATTTAGATGGCGGAATATAGACACACTCAACCTGATAAGTCAGTTTAAATACATGTGTGTAATTGCCACGATTGGTCAAATAATTAGCCAATTTTATTTGTCATTATTGCAAATAAGTAATTCTGATACATGCAATGACTATTCATTATGACATGAAGGCAGTTTTATCTTTATGTAAACAATAATAATCTTTTACATTGTAATCCTTTTATTTTCAACATTTGGCATATTTGTGTGCTGCTGCGCATCCCTGTGTGCGTAAAAAGCAGAGTGTATCCGCGTTGTGCACCCACCTATAGGCGCATATTACTAATGCGCGCTTTAAATAACAACAACTAAAAAAAAAAAAATACTGCACCACTGACTTTAGACCAGGTTTTGTTGGTCAATGGCGCAGTCGTTTTCAGTTGCATCAAAAATAACACACCAACAATGAGCCTGAACACACCTCGTTTTCAGACCAGCACGCCCATAGGAAAACAGATGGGCACATGTGCATTTACTATTTAAACAACATGGGCGCTGGACATGAAAATGATAACTGCGTCGGGCTGAAACTAGCAAAAAACACGGTATTGCACCGGGTATATGATAGGGCTCTTACTCTGATATTTTCCGTCTAGCTGTAGTCAGTGTGCTACTGGCTTAAATATCCCGCTTTATCTATTATAATATGAGATTTTGTCCAAATGTATTCAACAACAAGAAAAACTGAGTGCCTATATAGCTACAATAAACTTTATAACCTGTAAGTTCGTGAAAAAGTACAATGCGATGCACTGACTGTCTTCCAGTGACAGACAAAATATGTCATTCGCTGGTCAAAAACTCCATCTGAGCTTGATTTTCATAAAATTTTAATATTACAATGACACATGCATGTGTATGACATATGTAAAGCCACAATACCAACTTTGATGACACTGTGTTTAATTATTTAAAAAATACGAGGTTTCCGCCCAACATCGATGATATGTAAATTTGTTGTTTTATAATCACCAACAACATCATTTAGCTACCTATATGACCTTATTGTGTTCCTTCCTGACTTAAGCTCAAGTTTCACATAAAATGTGAGTACTACTTTTTGTATAATATCCAGTTTATGCCATTTATAATTTAATATAATTAAATATGCCATTTGAAGCAATGCATGTTTGTGCAGTTTTGTTGTTTAGTGCACAGTGGTGTGCCGTGGGATTTTTTTACTTATCAAAACTGTGCTGTGGCAAGAAAAAGGTTGGGAAACACTGTCCTACAGTATGTAGAGGATTCCATTTAAATTCTGCCTTAAGGTGCAGTCACATTCTTGCAATATCACAGGCTAAAAAAGAAAGGTATATTGTCTACTGACACTAGTGTAGCGATCTATGAAGCAACGTGGTATATATGCATGACCAACTTGAACCTGTCGTGAAATCTGTGTGGGGAAATCTTTCGCCCTCATGTAAAATTCACAAACGCTTGGATTTCTATGGAAATTACTAGATTTCACCCATGAAAATATACTAAACAATGAAAAATGTGGCCGCACCTTAAGAAGCAAGGCAGCTCACCAAGTTTTTCAAATAGAGCCACTGTGTTTATGTATAACACTAACCTGGCGTGACAACACATTTGTGTGGACAAGTCATTTGTCGAAACGCAAAGTGACAAAATAACAGCCAATTATAATGTGTTTTATGTTTAATAGAGTGCAACAATTGGGTTCTAGAAGTAAAAATCCCATTCACTTTATTCAAAGAGGAAACTGATTTTGAACGATATCTTATAAACCTTGAAAGACAGACCTACTTTAAGCTATGAGGATATATAACTAATATATTTTTTGATTGAAATGTTGCCATTTTATTTAGCAAATAAATTAAGCATTGTGTGGATTTTTTGGACCAATGAAATTTCACTGTGACTGGGAACTAACCAGATGCAAAACCTAATAACCTACAATATGTCTTGTTTGCTTTTTTTTTTTTTTTTTTTTTTTTTTTGCGTTTACATCTAGTTAGGGGAATCAAAATCTGATTGACTGTATATTGGCTGGTTCACCACAGACATAAACATGGGCCACTCCAAATGCAGTTATCTAGAACATTACAGTACTTAGACCCTCATGGTTCTTTGAAGTGTTTGTGTCACATGTCTGTTTTTGGTAGTGTGAACAGTGGGATATCTGAGATGCTCTCAAACTCTCAGCACACATCAGACGCTGTACTTTGATACAGAGATGCATGCTGGCTGCTGTAAGTGTGTGTGGAATGTATCTCAGATAGTGTGAGCCTGTCTGTCCGCCCCATTCTCACGCCTGCTCACAAGGCTGATGAGAGTCCTTAGAGGGTGTGAGGGAAAGGGGAGATTGGGAGAGTTGGAAAAAAGAAAAAAAAAAAACATGCACAAATATATTTTTTGTGTGTTGTGGTTTAAACAAGGTGAAATTTCTTCACTGTGCCAGTAAGGCAAAGTGATTACCAAGAAAAACTGTCTAAATGATTGCCGATCCATGATATAAAAATATAGAAGTATGTGAATGCATGTTTGGATAGGGGCGCCTGCTTCTGAGGTTTGTTCTAGCATGTAATAGAGTCATGTGATCCCTGCACAAGCTTCCGTATATAACCATACATGATGCGCTCTATGGCTGCATCCGTAGAATCCACATTCCCTACTATATGGTAGGTGAAAAACAGTACTCATAAAACAGTTGGCAAAAAGGTATGACCGGGTATGACTTACTACTTCCGGGGAGATTCTGAAGTGTGCATACAACCGGCGACAGGGTCATGGGCGGCCAAGGCTCATTGATACACGTGGGGAGCGAAGGCTGGCCCGTGTGGTCCGATCCAACAGACGAGCCACTGTAGCTCAAATTGCTCAAGAAGGTAATGCTGGTTCTGATAGAAAGGTGTCAGAATACACAGTGCATCGCAGTTTGTTGCGTATGAGGCTGCATAGCCAAAAACAAGTCAGGGTGCCCATACTGACCCCTGTTCACCGCCGAAAGCGACAACAGTGGGCACGTGAGCATCAGAACTGGACCATGGAGCAATGGAAGAAGGTGGCCTGGTCTGATGAATCACACTTTCTTTTACATCATGTGGATGGCTGGGTGCCTTTGCATCGCTTACCTGGGGAACACATGGCACCAGGATGCACTATGGGAAGAAGGCAAGCCGGCGGAGGCAGTGTGATGCTACCACCTACCTAAGCATTGTTGCAGACCATGTCACCCTTTCATGGAAATGGTATTCCCTGGTGGCTGTGGCCTCTTTCAGCAGGATAATGCACCCTTCCACAAAGCAAAAATGGTTCAGGAATGGTTTAAGGAGCACAACAGAAAGTTTGAGGTGTTGACTTGGCCTCCAAATTCCCCAGATCTCAATCCAATCGAGCATCTGTGGGATGTGCTGAACAAACAAGTCCGATCCATGGAGGCTCCACCTCGCAACTTACAGGACTTAAAGCATCTGCTGCTAACATCTTGGTGTCAGATACCACAGCATACCTTCAGGGGTCTAGTGGAGTCCATGCCTCGACGGGTCAGGGCTGTTTTGGCAGCAAAAGAGGGACCAACACAGTATTAAGAAGGTGGTCATTGTTATGCTTGATCAGTGTATATCCCTTGAAATGTTTTAAAACAGAAAACAGCAAAAAAACAATAAAATGGTCAAAGACATTTATCTAGTGCATAGGAAAACAACTGAAAACTTTTGTTTCAAATGTTCTTCCTTAATATTTCAATACTGTGTTTTACTGAGTGAGAATTTGCTTCTGATGATTTATTAAAGGTGCAATATCTAAGAATTTTGCAGTAAAATATCCAAAAACCACTAGGCCAGTGTTATATATTTTGTTCACTTGAGTACTTACAACATCCCAAATGTTTGCAACTATTTGTAAATCGTGAGAAAATTGCAATTTTAACCAAGGCTCCAGGATGTGTGAGGAGTCGCCTGTCAATTGCGTCATACCCGCGTTACCCTGGTTTCCGGTTTTATTTTGTAGAAACCATGGAAACACCAAAGACGCTTTAATATTTACATGTTTTAATAGGCAAGGGAACAACTGTTTTGATATATTTATAGACAGAAAACTAATTATTGTTATATAGCTCAACACGTTTAATCTTATTGTTTAAATCTAATTTTCTTGATTTTTTTGAGAGTACCATGCTTTACCATGTCTCAGAGAAAAACACTATTTTGTGAAGTAGCTATCATAGCATAATCAGATGCAGCTTTATTTTTAGTAACAGTAATACAGCATTTTCTCCATCATATAATATGTTTTAAAATTAATTGCATGCCATTTATCAACACAAGCCATCCAGCATTTAATATGATATTCTAAAATCAATCTAGCTTACTGCAGTGTGCAACAGTGTCAAATGTATCTAATATAATAAACAGAGCTGCATTACCTCATACTCATGACCGGAAAAGCGGAAGCGGCTCCTGCGACTGTGGCATAATAAAAGTTCTACTGCTCGCAGCATGTTGCGCAATCGCTCCAGCGGCCTCGTTCAACTCCCACAATACTCGGTCCTGCTCTGCTTCATACTACAGTAACGTTAATAATCGCATCCATGAACATGATTTCTTCTCGAGTCCTATCCCAATTCTTTTCCACCGGCTGTTGAGGTGAAGACCACATGTCCTAAGATTCCGCGCTCAAACTTGGCATCATCAAGCTACGCCTTTGTTTTGAATAGGCCTCTAGTGACCTCTAGCGGATAGAAAATCTTACATAGTGCACCTTTAAGAGAACGGTCCCAATGGATGTGAATCGATTCAAGCCGTTTTGCAAACCAATTTGGTCAATTCACTGAAAAGAATTATTAATTCTCAAATGAATGGCATCACTGTTTCAATCGACAGAAATATGGGACACACATAATAACTGCTGAAATATTGGCAAAGAAAACATTTCTCAGGTCAGTCAGAGTGCTTATGGTGCACACAGCTGAAGGCCCCGCTGTGTTTGGATGTATGTGCAGGTGTGTTTTTGTGTGTTATTGTCCTGAAATCTCTCATGAATTACACTTTCTCCTTCTCCATCCACAGAAAACCAAAAGAGACGTCAACAATTTTGACCAGGACTTCACCCGCGAGGAGCCGGTGCTCACCCTGGTAGAAGACGCCATTATCAAGCAAATCAACCAGGATGAGTTCAAAGGCTTCTCTTACTTCGGTGATGAGACCCTGTCTTAAAACTACAACCTCCATCTCCTGCACTGTACTTCGCACACAAGTGTGCTGCGAAGGCTGTGAATGCCCACAAGCTCATCCTTAGACCATCATTTACCAAGAATTTGATGCTTTTTAAAAAAAAAAAAAGTAGAGAGTCTTTACTGCTGAACACACACCAGCCCCCCCCACGCCAAAACAAAAAGAAAAACATACACAGATCCTCACACATTTCCGCCAAATGAAACAGAGTAATATTTAATTAATGTATGTAAAAACACTGAGCTATACTTAGAGGAGCTCATGTGACATCACTAAAGCAGCTGGATAGAGCTCATTAGAATCTAATGGAAAGCCATTTTTTGTTTAATTTCTTCTCCCATAATGCAGTGTATCAGCGTAATGGTACCACTGAAGTCAACATATTTACATGAGAACTGTTTTGAAATGCAAAAACCAAATGTAAAGAACCAGTGATTGTACTGCAGATGTGATGCAGATGTGAAAGTGTGAATTGGGAGTTTTAAATCACTCAGCATTGGGATCTGATCACGTGATGGTCTGATAGCCAGAGACAGTGATTGGAGGGTACTGGGAAGGTGATGCACAGACTCAGAACTGCCTTTCATGAGACCATCGCACCGTTTCCATTTGAAACAGCAGTGTTGACATATACTCATGTCACCAAAACAAGTGTTGTGTGTGTGTGTGTGTTTGTGTGTGTGTGTGTGCGTATATACTGGAGGGAAAGGTTACAAAATGTCCCTCTTTAGTGTTACATTGTGTGTGTGTGTGTGTTTTCATTATATTACTGGATTGTTTTGTTGCTAGGATGTGGAAATTGTTGATTTCTCTACAATGCAACAAGACCCATTGTTATGATTGGATCAGGACAGTAGCCAATCATGTCTCTTCAGTCTACAGTACATACATGTCCTGATTACCCTGATTGTTAGCCTGTGAACTTTGAAAATAGACTAATCATCTACTGCATGGTTATGCCTATTATGGATATTCTTGTGTATTATTAGAATATGAGAAACAGTTAATGTGCAATATTCTCTCTCTTTCTCTCTCTCTTTCCATGCGTGTGTGTGTGTGTGTGTGTGTGTGTGTGTGTGTTGGTCTTAGCGTTAAGACCCCCTCCCCTCCCCTCCCCCTCCCTCCCTCCCTCCATCTCACCTTCTGATTCAATGTCAGTGATTTCCACTGTATGTTTTGGTTGCTACTTGTTAGGTTGTCAGGTCATGCGATTTCCAGCACAGGTCCTTTATTTCAGCTGCTACAGCCTCTGTCTTTCATATACTCTAGTTAGACAAAGAGACAAAATATTAAGCTCCTGTGGCAAAAAAGTTAAATGCAGACAAATGATCTTCCATTCTAAATATAGCACAACTTTAGACTTTCTCCCAATCTGACACCTGTGATGCAAGCAAGACTAGTAACATTTTTAAAGAAAGTCTAATCAGTTCATTTAATAATACAACCCGAATTCCGGAAATGTTGGGACGTTTTTTAAATTTGAATAAAATGAAAACTAAAAGACTTTCAAATCACATGAGCCAATATTTTATTCACAATAGATAGATAACATAAGAAATGTTTAAATTGAGAAATTTTACAATTTTATGCACAAAATGAGCTCATTTTTAAATTTGATGCCTGCTACAGGTCTCAAAATAGTTGGGATGGGGATATGTTTACCATGGTGTAGCATCTCTTCTTTTCAAAACAGTTTGAAGACGTCTGGGCATCGAGGTTATGAGTTTCTGGAGTTTTGGTGTTGGAATTTGGTCCCATTCTTGCCTAAGTTTCCAGCTGCTGAAGAGTCTGTGGTCATCTTTCGTTTAATGATGCGCCAAATGTTCTCTATAGGTGAAAGATCTGGACTGCAGGCAGGCCAGTTCAGCACCCGGACTCTTCTACAACGAAGCCATGCTGTTGTAATAGCTGCAGTATGTGGTTTTGCATTGTCCTACTGAAATACGCAAGGCCTTCCCTGAAATAGACGTCGTCTGGAGGGGAGCATATGTTGCTCTAAAACCTTTATGTACCTTTCAGCATTCATAGTGCCTTCCAAAACATGCAAGCTGCCCATACCGTATGCACTTATGCACCCCCATACCATCAGAGATGCTGACTTTTGAACTGAACGCTGATAACATGCTGGAAGGTCTCCCTCCTCTTTAGCCTGAAGGACACAGTGTCCGTGATTTCCAACAAGAATGTCAAATTTGGACTCGTCTGACCATAGGATACTTTTCCACTTTGAAACAATCCATTTTAAATGAGCCTTGGCCCACAGGACACGACGGCGCTTCTGGACCATTTTCACATATGGCTTCCTTTTTGCATGATAGAGCTTTAAGTTGGCATCTGCAGATGGCACAGCGGATTGTGTTTACCAACAGTGGTTTCTGGAAGTATTCCAGGGCCCATTTAGTAATGTCATTCACCTTGTCCCGTACGCACAGATATTTCTTGGAATCTTTTGATGATGTTATGCACTGTAGATGATGAGATTTGCAAAGCCTTTGCAATTTGACGTTGAGGAACATTGTTTTTAAAGTATTCCACAATCTTTTTACGCACTCTTTCACAGATTGGAGAGCCTCTGCACATCTTTACTTCTGAGAGACTCTGCCTCTCTAAGACATCCCTTTTATAGCTAATCATGTTACAGACCTGATATCAATTAACTTAATTAGTTGCTAGATGTTCTCCCAGCTGAATCTTTTCAAAATGTTCCTGCTTTTTCAGCCATTTTTTGCCCCCGTGCCAACTTTTTTGAGACCTGTAGCAGGCATCAAATTTGAAATGAGCTCATTTAGTGGATAAAAGTGTAAATGTTTTAAACATGTTTAAAAATGTTTAAACATTTGTTATGTTATCTATGTTCTATTGTGAATAAAATATTGGCTCATGTGATTTGAAAGTCTTTTAGTTTTCATTTTATTTAAATGTAAAACATTTACGTAATTCGGGTTGTAAACAGAATAGATAATGAGATAATCTTAATCTTTTTGTTTTAGATATTTTTTCTTAATCTTTTTGCATAGGCTCTTGCCAACACTGGGCTTTAAATTCAACATGAAATCCAAACCGATTGTTTATATTTTTTTAAAGTCACCATGAAATCAAAATAAACAATTCTTATTTTTTATGGAATATTGCAGAATATTTATATTTATTATAAATTATTTATTCATGCACATCATGATTTTTAAACAATTCACATGTCCTCGTAAACCTTAATCAAAATAACTTCCCTTCCCTCTTGCAACGACATCTCTTCTCTGATGACATGTTTACCAGCGCGAGGGCGGGACAACCTGTCACTCACATGACATCACAGCAATAGCAAACCACAACCATCCAATCAGTTCCCTATTGACAAAATCAAGTCCTGCCCTACACTTTTTTACTTTTTGTTCAAGAAGCGGTTTCACTCGTACAGAGCCCCACACATGACATACAGGGGTAAAAAATGTTACTAATTTACAATTTACTAATTCGTTCCCTCGATTTACTTAATCGTGAGCATGATTTACTAATTCGTACCTTCGATTTACTTAATCATATGCATGATTTACTAATTCGTTCCTTTGATTTACTTAATCATGCACACGATTTACTAATTCATTCCTTTGATTTACTTAATCGTTCACACCATTTACTATTTCTTTTCCTTAATTTGCTAAATTCTGTGGACGATTTACTATTTCGTTCCCCCGATTTATAACGTGCGCATGATTTAGCATATTTGAGGGAACAAATTAGTAAATCATGCGCACGATTTAGTCTACTATTTTTTTCCTGCATGTCATATGTGGGGCTCCGTACACTCGGATATACGTCACAACAGGGAAGAAAATACTAATACTATCTAAGAGAGGTTGTGAACAGTGTTTCATGTTGATTTTGAGGCTTTCACTTTTTTACTGCATATTTTACAGTTTATTTAGTTGTTTTTTTGTTAGTTTTTTTTTTTTTTTTTTTTTTTTTTTTTTGCATTACTGTTTTTTACATTTCATTTGCTTGGTTGTTTTCTCAAAGCATGTTTGGCCTTATTTGTGCCCTTCTGAACCAGCCTGGATGGAGTAAAAACGGAAACCCACACAGCTACACCTGCCAAATATCTGTGCCCTGATGCGCAATTTACAATGTTATTTTGGACTTCATGAGTGACATGTTTATTATTATTATTTTTTTTTTTTTTCTGTTTTTGAAATGACTCTAGGAAACACGTTGACATGTTCAAGCAAAATAGATGAAAAAGTACCTCTCTGGTTAAACGTGAATCTGTGTATCACAAAGGAATACATATTTGTACATACAGAGGTACAGTGCATATTAATATAAGTTATATAAGTGTTTTATGTCACTGTAAGTATCATAAATGTGTATGTATTTCTTTTTTATTGTATTTTGCAGCTTCATATGTACAGTATGTCATAAGACAAATGTTTTTTTTTTTGTTTGTTTGTTTGTTTTTACATCTGCCATTAGTCACTGTCATGTCATTATTTGCATTTTACCATGTGCCAAATGTACTGTTCTCAAAGGATGTGAATGTGCATTGTTTGGTTTGTAACCTATTAAATAAGATGTCAGAAATTAACCAAACTGTTTGAAGTCCAAATTAGTCTCCAGATGCACAGTACTGTATCTGAGACTTTTTTTTTTTTTTTTTTTTGCATGTTCTTTATTTGTACAGAGAACACAGTAGTGGCTGGTTATCATAGGCTATAATTAGATTGCAATTTTAGGGCATTATTAATTTAATCATTGTGACCCCTAATGGGAGGCAGCCGAAAGAGAGAGGGAAATAATTTAATCATTGAAATAAATAGTGAATTAATGAACGAACAAACTGTAAAGGAAATAGTTGGAAGAACAAACAGTTAAGGACGAGAAAAATGAGATAGTGACCCTACAAAGAGTTTTGGTCATCATGACCAAAACAAAGAGTGAAGGATTTGTCCTGTCACATGCTCAAATGCTCAAAACTTTCTAGAAGTTGAATAATCTGAACTGCTCTTTGAGCAACTGTTCTTAAGAACTAAATTTAAAGTTGTATTGTGTTATATTTTGAGAATAACTGACTGCTCAAGGATAGGACAGATATAGTTGTTTAAGATGTGTGTTATATTTATCCTCCTGGGACCCAGGAATAGACTTTTGTCCTCTGTAGTGACATTATATTTTAGTGATTTTCTCTGACATCATACATGTCACAGTTTTAACTCAGGAGTCCTGTGAAGAGCACATTCAGGGCTTTAGAGAGATACCAAATTTTTGGAGGTTTCACCATGACGACAACAACTCCCTGACATTAATTTAATTATCAAAATTAGCACTTTTATGGAAAATGATAATATTTTGTAATTATCATTTAAATCAGATTATTTTTCAAATTGTTTGTTATAAATCAACATCTCAGGAAAATATTATGGGATTTCTCATCAAAATATGACTTTCTTTTACAAAACAGGGCATTGATTTCATACATGTCCACTGTAGAGGACACCAGGAATCATGTTCATCAGACATTCTGGGAGACACAACAAGTGAATAGCGAAATAAATTATATATCAATATTACTATTAATTATTAGATATTATTATGAAAATGTTTCCAATTATTATTTCCATTATTACACTTCTTTTTTCATTACATGTTGCATCCAAGAACACATTAAAATGCAAATTAGGCAGTGTATAGATGTATTGTATTGGGAAAACCCATGTATGGCTATTTTACCCACATATTGTATAAAGTAAAATGGTATATCAATCAACATAGTTGAGAATCATCTTTAAACAAAAGTTTGGTTAAAAAAAAAGCCTAAAAATTGATTGGTGGATAAAAAACAAAAACAAAAACATTGTTTTTGCCTATACATGTCAGTTCATGTCATTTTATTTTTTAAACAACTTAGTCCTGGTGTCCACTACAGAGAACATAGCATAACATATGAATAAAATATAATTTTTCAAAAATGTTTTTTTTTCTTTTCTTTTTTTTTTTCATTTGTTTATTATGCGCTAAACAATGTAATGATGTGAAAAAATACTAAATTCAAAAAACTTCGTTTATTTATTTATTTATTTTTTTTTTTTTTTCCTGGGTCCCAGGAGGATATAATGAGCATAACAGTCATAATATAATATAACAGATAACAGTCTGATAACAGTCATTTCAAAATTAAGTTTTCTTCTTTTCAAATTCTTTTAATATCTTTCTCTGACTGATTGAAAACCCATTGGACAGACAGGCATATCATTGAAGCAACCTGTGTTGTTTCACAAAATAGGCAAGGACTTTACCTAAAATATGTCTGTCAAAATAGTGATGCTGTTAATGTTAGGGGTCAAAACAGAAAATACATTAATACAAATCCCAGACTGATGCTAGTCTGTCCACCATTCAGGCCTTGGAGACCCCAAACATGAGAAACTTTTTTTTTTTTTTTTTTTTTTTTTTTTTCATAGAGGACTGTGATGTTTTGTTTCTTAGAAAAGTCATACATTTCCTCTTTAATTGTAAGTGACTGATTCTTAAATTATTGCATGTGCCCCATTTAATCCTGAATAAAGCCTATTAAAATTTAGCTTTAGCTTACTTTTCTTTTCCACTCAGTCCTGCTTCAGAGACCCCTGCCATCTTGCAGAGTTTATAGTTGTAATCATATTGCTGTTATTTTCAACTAACTCATAATATTTAGCTGATTCAAATGAGTTTAATGAGAGTTCGATGCTAGCTTTTGAAGAAAGTAGACCTGCAGGAGTGAATGTCCTGTCAGCGCTGACGGTGGGCGGTTCCCAACGGCGGCTCCAGCCAATCAGAGATCTCTAATTGATTGCTCAGCTGTCAAGCGCCCTTCAGTGAGACGCTGCGGTCTGTGAACTTCACTGACCTCAAAACAAGCGAGAAACTCCCTCACCGCAACGAGCCTCACCGCGCTTGGATTTTACAAAAGTGGGTGACTGTACGATCCTTGGCAGTGTTCTGAGACTGTACAGTCACTTTTGCCCTGCTGGTGGACTTTACTGCACTTTCACGATCAATTGTGCGTCTTTCTCTGTTATTTAACGCGAGTGTTTGCGGTGGTTTGGAGCGTGTTCTATTTGAACAGAGGTCTCACTGCTGACGAACTGCGGGAATTACGAGGGGACAGAGAGATGACAGCTGAGAAAGAAAAGAAGAGGTAGGTTGAGCGGGCTGTGAGTAATATTCCCTGTGTTCACTGCAACTGTTGCGTTCAGTTCAGGTTTATGGAGCTGCAGCAACAAGTGAATCTCTGTGTGAGACTCAAACGCGCTGCTGCAGCTTGAAGCCAAAGATGGTTCATTGAGACACTCGCCGCTTATTTCCCCGCACCACACAAGAAAGAAAGAAAGTTTTATTTGTTTCATTTTTAACCAATGTGCATGAGTAGGCTCATTGTACATAGATATTTAAGTATTTCCTTATTGAATATTGAAAGAAAATATTAGTAATAATAATTTGTAAGAATTTGACAGCATGTCATTAATTTATTTTAATTATTTGTTTTCACAAATGTGCTGAAGAGAAAGGATTTATTTATTTTTTGTTTTACTCTTTAAAAAAAACAAAAAAAAACAAAAAAAAAAACAATAGAATTATGTAGAAAATATCCTCATATGCCTAAGCTTTTATTATTGATTGTTTAACTTTCTACTAGATATATCTAAAAATGATTAATAGTAGTACACTGAACATAGTACGTTATAAAAATATTTTATTTATCATTATATTATAACAAAATTTTAGTTTTCATTTAAGTTGTACAATTTGTGTAATTTTTTTCTATGAAATTTAATGAGTTTTAACTTAATTTTCTGTGTCGGTAATTAAATTCAGAGTGGTTGAAACTGCAGTTTGTGACTTTGGCACCACACTGATTTTACTTGACCAGCAATTAAACTTTTGGCTACAGTGGGTTGAAATGTATTACAGTGAACAAGATGGGTTTTTAGTGCAGCATAGACATGCATCTAATTAATTGTTTTTATTCAAGTCAAAAATAGTATTTAATACTGCTGTGTCAACTTAAATACATGAATTTAAACCAGGTATTTAAGGTAACAAATGCAGCAACCACTTTTTACAATACTTATAAGGCAGTATTTAAATATTCAATGAGTTTTACACAGCCTGGAAATCTCCGGTAACTTGAGGAAGTCATGTGTATCTTTGAAGATTGAAGACCATCAGAGTGCTAAGAGTCCCTTTAAAGAGAGAAAAATAGAGAATGTGTTTGTGCATGTGTCACGGCTCTGAGAGCGCCTTGAAGTCTGCCTCATCCTCGTGACAGTTATTCCCTAACAAGCTTTCTGCCTCTTATCTGATGAAACTCAGGGTGGCAGAACATAACCAAACATCGCTACAAAACTCAAATTAACAGAATGTATCAATCTACAGGACACAGCAGGACCGATTTAGAAAGGGGTGCAAAGACTTTAACCTCAAGACACAAGACTGTGATCCTGCCTGTCATTGATCAGACAGTGAGACACATAAGATGTCTTATAAAAAAAAACAGAAGGGGATGTGTTTACGTGTGCATACAGTAGGTTTGTGTGTGTATTTGTTTGTGTTTGTCTATACTGAACCCGTATGTTTTGGTGGTTTATTTGAGAGAGATTAGCTCAACCCTGACATGTTTCATATATATTTTGACATGTTTGTATTCATGCATGTTCTGTAGGATAGATAGCTATCCACTCCATGGCCCCTATATATCACAAGCTTCAGTAAGTTATAATTGGTGATGCACCCAAATGATTTCTTCACAAAACACAGAAACCACAAATAAAGTTTTCATTTAGTGGAAAACCAAACCAAATCAAGTTCATTTTTGGTTTCTATTTCAGTGCATCCATATGTTTTATCAGAACTGCAGTTATGTACTGTTTCCAACTACAAGGCATGACAGGAATAAGGAAGCCTCTAATGAAGTCATTGTTGTGGTAGTAATCAAGGCTCTGTCTGAACAGTGTTTGTGTTGCTCATCAATATAACTGGTTGCCTGAACTGGTCAGTTTGGACACTTTTTACTCACCATTTGTTGTAGTTCTAATTAGTTCATTATTTGTTATTGTAGTTAACTATTACGTCACCCTGAATCATCAGGCTTTGTCTGTGGTTCATTCTGTCACTGAGTTTGAAAACGGCGGAGTGGCTCATTTGCGAAAAGAAAGGCCGTGCTTTGTGATGGGCTCTATTAACTCCCTCAGGCTGAAAGCTGGCCATTAGCCTGCTGTAACTTGTGCACTGTTTCAGAGCATTGTCCTGGCTCTGCACACTAAGGGAACACAACCGCTTACCTGCACATACAGTAGTTACCTAGCCTGGGATTGGAGTATAAAAATCTTCATTCTCTTCTAAAATTCATATTTCACAAAAAAAAAAAAAAAGAAGCTAATGACCTTGGTATTAATAACTCATGTCATGAATGTTACAAAAACAGTCATGTACAACTCAGGCTCATTTAAAAAAATCTATTTTTGTAAAAAAAATATTACATTGCTTTTTGCATTTTTCTCGATACTTTCATGTCCAGTGCGTGCTGTTAAAAGCACGTTCAGTTTTATCTGAAACACGTGAATGTGACAACGTTTTATTACGTTGGTTGTTGTATACCCTTACAAAAGGTTCAAAAGGGTTCTAAATAGAACCCTAGGGTTCTTGGCTCAATTTTAAAGAAAACTTTATGTTAAAACGTTCTATATATAAGGAGAAATGTCTTAAATGATTTGATAATACTTTGATAAATGATAATCCTTTCATTTTTATTGGGTTATTTCAATTTTTTTTTTTTTTTTTTTTTTTTTTTTTTTCTGGTGATAAAGTATGTTTTCCAGCTGTTTAATTCATAAAATTTAAGTAAAATTAAAAATGAATTAAAACAAAAATAATTAATTAAAACTAAATCCATATAATGATCCCATGATGGGAACCATAACTTCTGAACTGTTAAATGTATATAGGGATGGAACGATTATTTTTCATTCGAATAATCTAATAATATTTTTTTTTCTGTATAATCAATTAATCCTTTGGTTAATTTACCAATAAATAATAACTGTAACAATTTGATGTGTGAACTTTTTCGTAATGATAATATAATCAAAAAAAGATAAGGTTTATGCAGTTTAGGACTAATTCGGAAGAGTGTTGTTTACTGTGTTCACACTCCCTTTTTGGGATTTACAACAGCAATTGCTTACAAGTGTGAATCCGGAAATGTTTTGTTCATTCAGGAGTTTAAAGTACTAACTAACCAACCATAGAGACGGTATCAAACATGGCAGTGTCCATAAAACTGTGAAGTTTTACCATGATTGACAATGATTCTACGCCTTCTGTATTCAACTTACGAAACAAGGCTTAGCGGAAGCTAGTTATTTTACGTGTTAAATATGGATATTTTCTTACACAAACGCATCACTTTGCTTCAGAAGGCCTTTATTAACCCCCCAGAGCCATGTGAAGTACGTTTATGATGGATGCACTTTTTTCGAGCTTCAAACAGGTTGTTTCCGTGCACTGCCATTATAAAGCTTTGGAGCATCAGGGTGATTATTAATATAATGCTGATTGTATTCGTCTGAAAAAAGAAAGTCATATACACCTAAGATGGCTTGAGGGTAAGTAATTAATGGGGTAATTTTCATTTTAAAGTGAACTAATCCTTTAAGAACAGTATCTATTTGAAATGAAAAAAAAAAAATCAATGTAAAAAGTCTTTACTGTCACTTTTGATTAATTTAATGCATCCTTGTTGAATAAAAGTATTGATTTCTTTAAAAAAAATAAACATCTTTGAATGGTATAGTGTAATCCATTACTAGTTGGCACCGACCCAAAGAATTAGTGTTAGAATCAATCAGCTAATTAATTAGTTGACTAGTCAGGAGTACCATATACATACTGTGGTATATTAGTCATTCAGTAACTTGGTGTGTTTCAAAGGTGGTATCAATCTGTAATTGATCGACTTGATTGAATTTTGAAAAGTAGGGTACACTTTTTTTTATTTTATTTTAATTTATTCCTTTATTTTTTGCTTGTGATTTGTGATTCATTTATGTTCAGTTCAAACGGTTTTACTGAATAAAACTCTTTTGCATCATGACTAAAAAAAATAAGCCTCAAAAGCCTCACATTCTTCATATATTAAAATGTTTTAGTGCAAATATATGTAGATACCTATTGCTGTTTATCACTATATACTGTATCGTTATATACATTTTACTTAATGCCCTTTTCTTCTTTCAAGTTCTTGACTACATTCATTGCCATTCTTGCCATTATAGCCAAAAATATTTAAAATATTTACACGTTGAAAAGATAGGTCCTCTGAAAATCAACCTTGAGGTGCTTTAAGATCATTTATATTGACATATTCAATTATCGTCAAACAACTGCAAGATTTACTGCATGCTTTCTGTCTTTTCCACTTTGTGTCATTTGTAGTTATCAGCAGCAATAGGCATTGGAGTAGATCTGGACTGATGTGGGCATTTAAGACCTTTGTTTTCATAGGAGAACCTAAGATATGAGACTTTGGTGGAGAAATTCAAAGAGCCTCCCAGCTGTAGGATTTGTCTAAACAGAAATGTCCAGTTTATTGTGACAGGATCTCTAGAGAAAGCCTGAATGGAGACTTCATAGTCCCCACCCTCCGTTAACGGCAGGGGTGCGAGGCACTGCTCTCAGTCTGGGAGCTTATTTTCTCCTTCTCTTTTTCTTGTTTTTCTCTCCCTTACTCCAGTTCCCTCTGATTCAGTATCTCTCCCATCTTCTCTTTCTTAAGGCATACTGATCTTTACTAGTGTTTTTCCACTCTTTACCTCCTCCAGACCACTGTCTCCTGACACTTCCTGTTAACCAACCCCATTCTTCCTTCTGCCGCATACTTCAATGTCACATAAATTTCTAACATCAGCTGCTTCCAGATGAGCTTTAGTCTCATTACCCTTTATTTGGTCCCCATCACTGAACTACGTCATCAACTACCACAGTAAACTCTGACCCTAATTTCCTATAATTGCGTAGAATTCCTGAAAAATTAGATCTACGAGTAAACAGTGTGGCAGCAGAAATGAAACGTCATCTGAATGATCTTAATTCATTGTGTAGCAAGTGTTTGTCCTCTCATTTACTTTAACCTGTCTTTATGTGTATAAATTTATCAACCAATGTTGTTTATTTTGTATTAACTATATTTTCAGAGGAACCATCATTTCGACTGGTTATTTTAAATATTTTTGGCTATATGGCTAGTCAAGAATATAACAGAAGTAAAGTGCAAAAAAATAAATAAATTTTACAATACAGTACGACAAACAGTAACATTTATCTATGTATATGTTCACTAAAACATTTTAATATATGAATAATGCAAGGCTTCTGTGACGCTTATTTTTGAGTGATGACACTAAGGAGTCAGTGGAACAGTTTGGACTACACTGTAAAAAATGATTTTTCAAAGTTGCAAATAAAAGATTATTGGAGTACAAACTTACAAGAAAATACTATTTCAGTTTTTCTTTAGAAAAAAAAAAAAGTGTTACTTGCTGTTTCTTCAACTTCCTAGCAATTTCTGAAAGACAATTGTTTCTACACCAAATTGTAAATGAATCAGACTTAAAATTTAGAAACTTACCAACTTACAAAAAAATAAAAAATAAATAAATAAAAATGACATTAAGCAAATATTTGTTCATGGCAACATAAATCAAGTCCACTTTTCAAAATTCAATTGATTCCTGTTTTATAAAATAAAGTTTAGACCTACAATTTTTACTCCTTAAATATTAAAAATATATATTTTATACATCTATTTTTATATGTATATGTCTATATATTTGTTTTAATGAAGATACAGATTAAATTGGTTTATTATTGTTGTTGTCGTTGTTGATGATGATGATGATTATTATTATTATTATTATTGTAAGTGTCCAATAACAATATGCTGAACTTTTTTTTTTTCCTCAAATTTTAATATTTTTTATTTCTCCTTTAAACACAGTAATTATTAGTCGTCAACATTTAAGACAAAAAATGCACATTTAATATTGTCAGGTTTTTTTTTTTTTTTAATCCATCTGAATATTTTCAGATGTGCATATTTAGGCTTAAAATGATACACATTGGGTGCTATTCTTTAGAAATCCTCAAGATGATGTCATATATTGAGAGAGCTGACATTTGAGTATTGAAAACGTGTGAATATCAGTAATTCTGAATCCTCTGAACTTCCGATGATGCTCAGATAAGACTGATGTTGTATCATTGAATCGAGCCTTTTCTGTAAAGCTGCCTTGAAATGATTTGTATTGTGAACAATCCTATAGAAGTAAACAGAATTGAATTGAATGGTCTCTTTGAAGAATCCTACATGTGCTTGAACAACTGAATGGTGTGGGCTATGCCTGTATACTTGTATATGTGTTACAATATGTCCGCCCTCCAGCTTTGCCGTCAGCATGACGTACTGTATACCCCATTCGTTTCTGTGATCTTTCCTCTTCTGGTTGAGAGGGCTGTACCGGCGATGGTTGTTTGGTTGGGTTTGAGAACGTTCTGTTCCAAAGGATCAGAGATTAGCCTAGTCCACATTGTTCTCTGTTTGTGTTTAGCAAGATGCCAAATCGAATGGAAAACAGAATGTAAGCAAGCAATGGCTTTGGTGTTTCTCATTAGAATGAGTGGACAGGCATGGGAAATCTTAACCGCTGCACCACCTCGCAGACTTCACCTCACCTCTCTGCTGCTGTGTTATACATTAACAAAGAGAGTCTGCCATGAACTTGAAGAGAATTTAAATGTGGCCAGACACTGAGTTTACATACTGGTAATGTGTTTACAACACATATGGGCTTGGAGCGTGTATTATTTTCCTCATTGATGTGTACTGAATTGAAAAAGACAGCAAAATGGAATACATAATCCAAAAATGTACTCAACCTCATTTCATTTCAAAGCGTTTTGACTATAAAAGGAGAGATTTTGAAATCCAAACTGATAGTTTTCATCCATCGAAAAATGTTTGACGTCAATGTTATCAAGCCAGATTTGAATTTGCACAAGTGTGAATGTGACCCCGAGAGCAGCCAGGACAAATACATCTGAATTAAATGGAAAAAAAAATTACTCTGTCATTGAGCAAATATTTCGTAATGGTATAAATAAGGTCAAATTTACCACTTTTCAAAATTCAATCAATTCTTGATTCATAAAGTCAAGTTTAAGACTAAAATCTTTTACCCATAAAATCAGGTTTTGGAAATGTTATGTTTTGTACTTTTTTTTTTCTAATTTATCTATATATTTTTATATTATCTATATATTTTTATTTTTATATATTTTTTTATATTATAATCTATATTTTTAAATTTTGATAACGATACAGATTTTTGTGTATTATTATTATTATTATTTTTATGTGTTAAGTGTGAAATAACCAATTTGCTGATTTTTAAAAATGATTTATTTATTTATTTTTATATATTATTTGTCTTTGTATTATATATTTTAATCCTGCTTTGGACACTGTAATAAGATGATTAGTTTGCAACAATAAAAACATAATATGCACATTTAATATGAACTTTTTATGATTTATGATAATATTATTGATTTGATTTTTATAAGACTTTTTTTGCAATCTAAACATTTTCATCTTTTGTTTTCAGTTGTGCGTAATTAAGCTTAAAATGATTGAAATTAAATTAAAATATTGAACTGAATATCGGTAATTCTGAATCCTCTCAACTTCGGTTTGAATGTGCACAGGTGTGAATGTTTCACAAAAGAACTAAAATCATGTAGATTTGGAATGACATGAGGGTGAGTAATGACAGAATTTTCTCCTTTTTTGTGAGAATAGGGTGAACAATCCTTTTAAAGGGCTAAATTGAACTGGTGAGATGTCACAACCTTGCAGCGCTGCACCTTGCACCCTGTTACCAATCAACTGTTTACTCTGTTCACAAACACTCAAGGGCCTGGGGGCTTGGGTCTGGACTTTTAGCATCTGGCTGCTGTGTCCTAAAACATGGAGCCGTTTGTTATGAAAATAGTTGTGTGAGAGGACAGCAGATGGCTGCGGCCGACGCATCTAGCTGGCTAGTTCTACCTGAGGCTACACAGTGACGTATTCTCCATTGACAATATGATTAAAATCTTAGAGCAAGCAGAGAACATGAGGAGGGGAAGGCACAATAACCCTGTCAATCAAAAAAATCAGTGACAGGTGAGGGTTGCCTTGCTAGATTCAGTCAAACTACGCTTCTTTCACTCAAAAACAAAAATTCTGTCATCATATACCCTCATTTGATGTAAAACCTGTAAGATTTGCAGAATGTCTCTTTTATATAATGTGAAATGGAAGGTGATTCACTCTGCTAAACTCCATAATGCACATTTTGTAACATTATAAATGCCTTTACAGTCACTTTTGATCAATTTATTGTATCCTTGCTGAATAAAAGTATTAATTTCTTTAATTTCTTTCCAAAAAAAAAAAAAACTTACTGACCCCAAACTTTTAATGTTAGAAAAGCTTTCTATTACACATATGCTGTTCTTTTAAACCTTTAGTTCATCAGACTTGTTAAAAAATGTGCACAACAAATCAGCATATTAGAATGATTTCTGAAGGATCATGTGACACTGAAGACTGGAGTAATGATGCTGAAAATTCAGCTTTGATCACAGGAATAAATTACATTTTAAAATATATTCATATAGAAAAGGTATTTTTAAACGGTAATAATATTTCACAATATTACTGTTTTTGCTGTATTTTGGATCAAATAAGCAGCCTTGGTGAGCATGAGTCTTTTAAAAAAAACAAAAAAATCACAGATCTAAAAATTTTGAGTGTTATTGTTAACTAAAACTATAAAAAAAAAAATCACTTGTGTTACTTGAAATACAGTTGAAATTGAAGTACTAAAAATAAAACTGAAATAAAATAAAAATAAATGAAAGCTAAATAGCAATTAAAAAAAAATGACAAACTTAAATTAAAGTGAAACTGAAAATATGAAAATAAAAGCTTATCCAAAATATGAATAAATACTACAATAGTTTAAAAATAGTACTAAAATAACACTGCTGTGCACTTTGTAACAAGGAATATCACAGTTTGATGTTATACATGTTTGGAATGGCATGAGAATGAGTAAATTATGACAATCTTGATTGTTAAGTGAACCATCCCTTTAAAGTAATAGCAGATCATATCTTGACTCTTATATCTTTAAAGTAAATTGGCTTGTCAGAGATGTGGTCTAGCAGTTAGCGCATGTGCTCTGACACAATGTGCTGCTGTGGCAATTATGCGGGTGAACCAAGTTGTATTCTGTCTAGTGACTTTTCCTGATCCTGTTCGGCATCACTCTCCATCGTTTCCTGTCTTCTGTACTTTCATCTGTAATGAAGTGGGCTAAAAATACACAATTAAAAAGTAAAATGCATCACAGTGGTTTGTAGGCATTCTAGGTTTTTTTTTTTTTTTTAAAAGCACACTAAATGTGCTTGTAAGCTGTAATTCTTTACTATTTCCCAGGTGTATAATGATGTAGTGCACTGTAAAACAATTTCTGTTGAATGTCAGTTGCAGCGTAGAGACATATGCCAAGTATGTGCTTTGTAGGGATCATTTGAAGTTACGCCTCGCTTCATTCATGCACCATTAGCATCTCACAACTTTGAGTTTCAAAATAGTATGTTCCAATGGCTGATTCTGATGCTGACTTGGATATGGTTCATGTGAAGGTTGTGTAACATTGTTGGGAGAATACGCTGATGAGAGAATCAGTATCTTGCTTCAGGTCACATATATGTGGACAATGATGATTCATTGTACAAGCCCAAAACTGCACTTTTGCTCTGTTTACCTCATGCTCTAGGAATTCCCTGAGAAAAGGCTGAATGCAGATGCCCGCATCCACAGGCTCAGTGAGGTGATTTCATGCACCAAGGGTGATTATTTTGAAAGCTGTTCCTTTCTGGTTTTACATTTTACCCTGGTCAAAGGTGGAGCACTTATGGTTTATTATCTATCTATCTTTTTCTTTTCTTTTTTTTTTCTTTTCTTTTTTTTTTTTTTTTTTTTTTTTTTTACAAATTCTTAGGTTTTTTTAGGAATTTGATTATCATTCTAAAGAAGAGAAAAAAATAATCCTGATTTTTTTTTTTTTTTCCTCACCCTTATATTAATACAGATTTTTATGTTTTATTTATATATCATATGCAGTTATATTTATATTAAAAGTATTTTGTGTATTATATAATGTTTTAATATAATACTTATAGTCTCACTCAGTTCCTCCAACTTAATTTCCGATCAAGACCATCTGCAGTTACTACTGGTGTTCTTCAGGGTTCGGCCTTGGGCCCACTTCTATTCATTAACTACTTACTCCCTCTTGACCACATTTTCAGGAAATATGGTATTTTCACTGCTATGCTGATGACACCCAGCTCTACCTGTCTTCCAAACCCTCTGGCTCTTTTCCTCCATGTTATTTGTCCAGCTGTTTAGCTGATATTAAAGATTTACTTTCATCTAACTTTTTAAAACCAAAGTCCTACTTGTAGGCATCTACTAAATCCGATTGTTTTTTGTGAATATTGATCATAACGCAATTTGTTTTTTGACGCAGGTTAAGAGTATGGGTGTGATTCTGGATAGCACATTCCTTCAAAGCTCATGTTAATAATAATACGCATACTGCATACTTTCACCTTCGTCTTGTGTTCTTTCTAGAACTCCTTCTACTGAGCACATTTCACCAATTCTCCAGCGACTAGACTGGCTTCCAGTGAAGCATCACATCAATTTCAAAATCCTGTAATTCTCCTAATTTTTATTATTATCATTATTATTTATAAAATACAGTTTTAATTTATATTACTGTTCAAAAGTTTGGGGTCAGGAAGATTAATTTATTATTTTTGAAAGAAATTAATATTCAGCAAGGATGCGTTCAGTTGTTCAAAAGTGAGAAAGACATTTATAATGTTGCAAAAAAAAAAAATCTATTTCAAATAAATGCTGTTGATTTGAACTTTCTATTCATCAAAGAATCCTGAAAAAAGAAATGTATCATGGTTTAAACATTGATGATAAGAAATGTTTGCCATCACAGCAATAAATTACATTTTAAAATATATTCAAACAGAAAACAGTTATTTGAAATAGTAATATGGTCTCTGTGGTTTTAGACCAATACTGTGGAATTATTACTATTTATTTATTTATTTATTTATTTTTTTACAAATTATATTATAAACATAATAATTTAAGTGAAAAGTTCTATTAAAAAGTACTTACATTTCATATTGTTTTAAATCATGGAACTTTGTTAAATAAACAAAAAAAGTTTATTTCCAAAAATCCTAGACTTTCAGTTTTGATGTAATTTATGTAGGTTGCTATTAAAATCCCAGGTTCCCCAGCCTTGTGCGACACAGAAGCCGTTTGTGGAGGTTTTGGACAGTGAAGGTCAGTGTTTGAGTTCCTGAAGAGTTCCGCTCACTATGGGGCTGGAATAGCTGGGGGGACAGCACTTAATTTAGTGCATTTCACACAAGGCAAATGACCATTCTTCCAGTCATAAGGTAGCATGTCATTGTTTGCATGCCTGAATAGGTCAAGACTGCTTAGTCAGGTTTCGTGTTTATGTTTATGACTGCTCCCATGCCGTGCAACCGTTTTATCATTAACCACATCTGTGAGTGCAAGGCCATTGGTCCACCTGTTCGGTCCACCTGCTAAACATAGTTCAAAGTGATTTTTCCAAGTCTGTAGCTCAGTTAAGTTTTTTAATGTATTTATTTGTGGCTTTGTTAGGATCTGAATGCAGCTCACATTTCAGCTTCAGTTGCGTGACTTCAGGAACCTCTCACAGTAGCTCATTTTTCAAACTGAAATAGATAACATCCTCATGACAGGTTGACGTCTATCACTCTTGCGTTAAATACTTTGAATTCTTAGTGTGATCTGGATGTTTCAACAGCATGTGAATCTCGGTGCAAGCTTTTGGTAAAGTGTGCTTTGGTTGAGTTTTTGATGCTCTGCTTTGAGTTTCACTGAACAAATTGACATTTGTTTGTTTGTTTTTTATTTTGTTGTTGCATTCAAGTTGGTTTGGAAATGTACCAGTGTTACTGTTTGCTTAAGTACAAAGGTGCAAGAGATGTTACAAAGTGATCTCAAACAGAAAATAAACCTTTTAACTATTAGCAGAATGTATTGCTAAAGTTTTAAATGGAGCCCAGTTAAACATGAGAGAATGGAAACGCAATCATATGTGCGGAAGTTTTGTCTTGCTGTGGACCTCATTTTGAGAAAATAATGTTTGACCAACAGAGGTTCTTGTCACAATTGTAAAAAAAAAGATCAAATATGATTTATTAGGCTTTTAAGGAACATTTATATTTACACCTCTCAATCATCATTTTAGTGGACTGCATATGGTTTGCCCTCCACAGTAAAAACCACAGAGCTTTGATCATAAAGCTACACATTTATATATTATCTTAATAAGACATATTATTGGGAGATTTACCCCTGGTTTCACAGACGAGGCTTAAGCCTAGTCCCATACTAAAATGCATATTTGAGCTGTCTTAACTGAAAGCATCTTGCACTGACATATCTTAAAATATGTCAATGCCATTGTATTGTCTCAAGATCCACACCTATGCAAGTAATGTAAGTACATAGTAAGTAAGGCATGTTTATAAAAGCTACTTCAATATCCTAATTGAACTAAGGCCTAATCTTGGCTCAATCTAAACCCCGTCTGGGAAACCAGGCCTTAGAGTGACAACTGATATTTATGTTTTGTTTTTATGTAAGTGGTCTGCTATACTGTTGTAATGTAAATCAGTGAGATCTTTATAAGCTATCAGAATTTCATCTTACTTTTTGGCCAAAGAAATAATCGCAACAGCACCAAACTGTATACTTTTGCACCATTTGTGCCTCTGGATAGAAGCCTGATGTATCAAATATGATACGCAAACTTTTGCAAACATATTTGTCAGGTTATATTTATATATGAGCAATATCGCACAAGTAGCTGTGCTGATATAGAGCCATATCACATGGCTACAAGTGTGATATTGCATTTATACAACAGTTTGATTGTATAAGTGTGTAAATAAATAAAAAACAACAACAGATTGTCTTTAAAAACCCTCTTTTGTGAGGAACTACTTCTTTCCGCCACGGATTCAAATCTCAAGTTGACAGTTTAACAGTTGAGCCCAAGCCTTCATTACTAATTCTAAAACTTCACTTTAGAATTAGTAACGAAGTAACGCTGGTTCGCTTTAATTGAAGCTCATTGTAATATGTAGAGTATTATGAGAGAGATATTGACTAAGCGAGTGCATTACCTGCATGATATTTTTCATGTCAATCTTATATTCATAATCACACAATCAGTTTGAATGTCCACTGAGAAATCTTTGTCTTTGTCCTTTTAACATTTAAGAGGATTTCTCATGACAGCGCTGGTCAATGCATTAGTCAGTTGTGTCTTGTAAGAAGTTGTTTAACGTAGCTGTAAAGATGTTCTGTGCGGGTACATGAGTGCTAAAAGGTCACTGACGGCCTGGAGCTCACATCTACGAAAGCGCCTAAACTGGTGTGTGTGTATATATATATATATATATATATGTAATCAATCGACATATTGATGACGCTTTATAGGGTTAAATGAGTGTCACTTATAAATGAATATAAATTCAGTGAATACATTGATGAAATATGGCTTCAGAGGGAAGGGTTACACATTTATCAGATTTAGTAGGGTGACTTACTGTACTGACATTTCATCAATCAATTTTAAACAAAAAGTTCTGAAAATTTAAAACCTGAATCAATAACAGTACAAGCAACTTATTGTTGCACATACTGTATTATGTGGTATTGCCTATGTAAAAAAAAGTGCAGTGTGTCTTAATGTGTCTGAATGTGATCTGAAATGTCCGATTTACTTCTGTGAGGTGACAGAAAATTACAGTGACAGCAAAAAAAAACACACCTCCCTTTGCGTTTAGAAATGTCTCAACTTATTTCAAAAAGTTTCTTTTGGGAATTTCTTCATCTTAGCTAACTAACTTGCACTGAAAGGACACGACCAGCAGTGAGCAGATTAAGTTACTGTCATGGCAACCAGATACATCGCAAGCTGAATTACTGAAAGACATTCTAGAATAAAATGATCAGCAAATCAAATTGTAGTGGCAAAAAAACAAAAAAAACCTTTTGCTTCTTCAAATCACCCTATGGAGAACCACGAATGATACTAGAGAGAAGGTGTTGAATGAGATTTGAAGATTTTCAGTCAGTTTTAAACTTTCACCGTTTAAGATGTCTAGCACTCTTGTGGTGGTGCTTTGCATGTAATATTTGGTGTGACAAGCTTTGAGGATAGCTATTCTTCGGGTCACTGCCTGTTTTCCATTGTTGGTCTTCGTATGGTCTTGTAGCCTGTATACATCCACGTCTGCTACAAAGGGTTCAGAGGGTTCACTAGATGGTTTCATGCCCTGAGTGAGTACTAGGTCTCTATTGTTTAATGTCCTGCTGAGTCTGCAATAACAATAAAGTAGACTGTCTATACTTCAGACCTGAACATATTCATCCAGAGAGCTCTATAGTCTGAACGAGTGAATGAAGCCTTTCGAGAGATGAGAACTTGAGCTTGCCTCAGACTTACCTCAGAGTGTGAGGAGAAATTGAATTTATTCATTTACTTTTGTACATGACATTGTATATGACACACTTGTGCTATCAGCATCTTTTTATAACCGATGTAGAGTGGTACAACCTGACCACTTGGATCATCTTAGCTTAAGAGGTTGTTATAAAATAAGTCTTTGGTTATTGAAATACTGTTTGATGCAAAGGCCAATAATTATCTGCACATTTGTCCTCTGCAGTCTTATTGGATGCAGGACAGGAAAATTGGACGTCAACATCCTCAACACGGTCCCCATGGAAACCAGCCCAGTATCTATTTATTTTCCTCTAAATAGGACAAGAGTAAGAATAGACAGGAGTATTGTTTCTGCTATATTATGAAGAGCAATTTGGACTGCATCACTTGTGTCCTGACGTAGGACCAAGACCAGAGAGGTGTTTTGTTTGTTTGTTTTTTAAACTATGATTAATCAATATGAATATGTCATAATTATTTTTAACCTGTAATCTCACAGAGAAGAATGACTTGGTTGACTTTTCTGTGCTGTGAAATGTCTTACTGAGTCTATATATAAGAATTGCATTAAACATCAGTCATTCTCAAGAGACAGCATCACTCAGGTCATGATTTGGTTCAATACACAATACTGATCTCATCATACGATACTCTCATGATACTTTGAACAAAGCCAAAATATAGTTAAAATGGTAGTTTTTTTGTTTGTTTGTTTGTTTGTTTTTAAATATAATTTCTAACACATATGATAAACAGTTCTAAAAAAGTACTGTTCATTAAAGTGCTACATTTGGATTTACATCGGGGTGGACTTGAATAGATTTGGACTTCGGCAATCTATAAACAATACTGCTGAAGTTCAAACTGAGTATCAGAATGGGAAAGAAAGGTGATTTAAGTGACTTTGAAATTGCTGATCTACTGGGATTTTCATGCACGACCATCTCTAGGATTTACAGAGAATGGTCAGAAAAAGAGAAAATATCCAGTTTGCGGTATTTCTGTGGGTAAAAATGCAGAGGTCAGAGGAGAATGTCCAGGTTCAAGCTGATAGAAAGGCAACAGTAACTCAAATAACCATTAGTTACAACCAAGATCTGCAGAAGAGCATCTCTAAACACACAACACGTCGAACCTTGAAGCAGATGGGCTACAGCAGCAGAAGAGCACTCTGTGTACCACTCCTGTCAGCTAAGAACAGGAAATTGAGGCTATAATTCACACTTGCTCACCAAATTTGGACAATAGAAGATTGGAAAAACGTTGCCTGGTCTGATGAGTCTCTTTCTGCTGCGATATTCAGGGTCCAAATTTGGCATTTAAACAACATGAAAGCATGAATCCATCCTGCCTTGTTTCAATGGTTTAGGATGCTGCTGGTGGTGTAATGACGTGGTTGATATTTTCTTGGCACACTTTGGGCTCCTTAGTACCAATTGAGCACAATTTAAATACCACAGCCTACCTGAGTATTGTTACTGACCATGTCCATCCCTTTATGACCACATGATGGCTTCTGATGGCTACTTCCAGCAGTATAACATGCCATGTCACAAAGCTCAAATCATTTCAAACGGGTTTCTTAACCATTACAGTGAGTTCACTATACACAAATGGCCTCCACAGTCATCAGATCTCAATATAGAGCACCTTTGGGATGTGATGGAATGAGAGATTCGCATCATGATGTGCAGCCAACAAATCTGCAGGAACTGTGTGATGCTATCATGTCATAATGGACCAAAATCTCTGAGGAATGTTTCCAGCACCTTGTTGAATCTATGCCACAAAAAATTAACACAAAACGGGTTCTAACCTGGTACTATCAAGGAAGTGACCGGTGAGTGTATATCATAGTTTAGTGACAATGACTGATGTTTAGTACTTCCTCTGAGATGGATAAAATAGAAATCTTTTTACAACATGTGGGTTTTGGTGTATCTGTGATCTTGCTTGCACATAGGGGTTGTGGTATGCCACAGTTACAGTGAATTAAAATATCACTCAGTGCTGGTGGTAATATATCTTGCCCTCTGAAGTGACCCACAAACCACAGCTCAAGGCACTGCAAGTGCATGACTAGCACAGTTTTGCCTGTCAAACTGAGCATTTTTTTTTTTTTTTTTTTTTTTTTTTTTTTTTGTCTCTTTAACTGAAAAATTATGAAAAGTATTAATATAACAATAAATGACAAGGTGTGAGTTTAATTTATTATTAATAATTTTCTATAGTAATCTTTTTCTTTATTTATTACAACACAATAGTTGTGAAAAATAATGACTTACACATTCTGATTTTTATTGTTTTCAGATAACTCTGATCATCTTTAACGAGCTTTATCTTTATTTATCAAGTCAGAAATAAATTCCACTAGTCATGGATGGATGGATGGATGGATGGATTATTGTTTTGTAATGAGAGTTGTCAACATTCAACAAGATAAATAGGAATTAAATTCTAGTTCTCGTAAATAATGTCTTGTTATGGAACAGATGTGTTCTAATTTGGGAGAATATTTTTGTTTATTAAATCCAGGATGTAGCTATAAGTGATCATTCCCATAAGCACTTGAAACAGCCAGGAATGTCCCACTTGAGATCTGGCATTGACCCATCCACTCCTGACAGTTTGGGCTGACTAGAATAAATAAAGCAGTACAATGAATGTTATAAGAGTTCCTTTTGCTGTGTCATTATTACTGTTTTATTCTGGTACACAGTTTATCTTATGTTCGGGCTGTAGCCTGTAAATTTATTCATCACCAATCCAGCAAACTGTTTTCTTTTTCTACTATTATGTTAATTAAAAGAACTGCTCTGATTGAAGGTGAAGTTCATTTCTGAAAGGATGTGTGTGTGTGTGTGTGTGTGTGTGTGTGTGTGTGTGTGTGTGTGTGGTTCAGGTAAACCCTACATTATGTCCCCACAAAGATGGCAATATCCAAAATCCTTGTCCTTGTGGACAATTAGATTTTTTTGATCCCATGAGGAAAACGGCTTTTAAGCCTATAAATTGTACTAAATGAAGGTGTTTTTAAAAAAAAAAAAAAAAAAAAAAAAAAATCTAAAAATGCAGAAAGTTTTCTGTCATGGGTAGGTTAGGGGATATAATATACAGTTTATACAGTATAAAAATCATCATGTCTAAGGAATGTCCTAATGAAATCTGTGTCTGTGCACGTGTTTTTGTGACATATCAGGACACACATTTGTATGGGTATGACACAGGTATTACAAGGAGAGGGTGACTTATGACGACATTACCCCATGTCCCCATTTTTCAAAAGGCTTATAAATCATACAGAATGAGTTTTTTTGAGAAAGTAAAAATGTGCACAGTTTTCTGTGATGGGTAGGTTTAGGGGTAGGGGTAGTGTAGGGCGATTTAAAAATACAGTTTGTACAGTATAAAAACCATTATGCCTATGGAATGTCCCCACAATTCACAAAAACAAACCTGTGTGTGTGTGTGTGTGTGTGTGTGTGTGTGTGTTTCATTCGCACCTGCCGGACACTGGCTCTTTTTCCACTGGCACAGTTTTTGGGCCTGATGTCTGATTCGGCAAGAGTGACTTGAGTTGAATAAGAAAGACAGTCAAGGGCACAAAGAGACTCTTATTCTCTTAAAAACCTCATAAATACACTGATAAATAAGTGGATTGAGCTTGTTTGTATACAGTGTGCACTTAACAACATGGAGAATATTTTATCTTTTATTTGGGATATTAAAAGCCTTTTTTGACCTTCAATTATTTTTAATCTGTTGAAGTATTTGCATATTTCACAATATAGTATCTCAGATTTCTTACACAATTTTTGTGCTGTAAAAATCTATCACCAATTAAATTATTAGAAATATATTTTTATTACATATTTCCATATTGTTCCATTTTGTAGGTGCAGCTCAGAGCGGCGTAAGGAGAAATCCCGTGATGCGGCGCGCTGCAGGCGAAGTAAGGAGACTGAGGTGTTCTACGAACTTGCTCACCAGCTGCCCCTCCCACACAGCATCAGCTCACACCTGGATAAAGCATCCATCATGAGACTGGCCATCAGCTTCCTGCGGACACGCAAACTCCTCACCTCAGGTACACGTATCCAAATGCACACGTGTGACTGGACTGGATAAAGATACCCGGTAACACATATTGGGGAACACATATTCACTATTGATTATGACTTTTGCCTCAATAAACTCTTAATTTGTTGCTTATTAATAGTTAGTAAGTTAGTTGTTGTTGTGGTTAAGTGTATGTATGGGGTAAGATTTAGGGATGTAGAATAAGGTCATGCAGAAAAAGGCATTAATACGTGCTTTATAAGTACTAATAAACAGCCAATATGCAAGCTAATAAGCACCTATTTAAAAAGTGAGAATTGTTCCCCATACTAAAGTGTTACCAGATACTGAAACGCAGACATACTGTACTGTATTTAATCATCTAATATGTAATCTTAATAATATGCTACATATCAAAAGTTTGGACATCTCAACATCAATTTGACATTGAAAGAAACTACTGAATTTAGTTTAAATGCACTTTATATTGTTAAGACAAAATGTAATAGATTTTTAATATCTGCAATTTATCAGTTATAAGCCATCTTTTTTTAACTGTGTCAGCAATAATTTTCATATTTTCTGCATCTCTAGTACTGAAGATGTTCCCATGCTTTTCCTTCAATATGTGGTCCAGCTCATCCACAAAATAACAATGACAGTAGTAATAATAACAGTGTAGTAGTAGTAGTAGTAGTAGTAGTAGTAGTAGTAGTAGTAGTAGTAAGTAGTAGTAGTAGTAGTAGTAGTAGTAGTAGTAGTAGTAGTAGTAGTTAGTAAGCAGTAAAAAAAAATGCATGAATACAATTTCAAATACCTAAATATTTTTCTACAAAAGTAATTTAGACATTACCAGCATATAGATAAACTTTGACTAGTATCTATAATATAAATTATTTTTAATTACATATAATTATTATAATGTATGATACATATTATATTAATAATTGATTATTAATTTTATATCAGTAATGTAATATTTTCATAAATTCTAGGGATAACAAAACAGAAAATCCTATTACTACAGTAGCTATGTTTACTTTCAAAGCTGCAAATTTAACTTGCGTGCAAAATCGGAATAACGCATAAAACATTTGTGAATGTTTCCGACTGTTTCCATCCCATGTGTTCAAGAGAACAAATCATAACTTCCGGGAAAATTGCCGTAAAATGATGCGCATCTGGGTGCAAAATTGGAATATCGCATAAAACATTTGCGAATGTTTCCGACATTCATCACTTCTGGGAAAATTGCCGCAAAATTATGCGCATCTTGGTGCAGAATTAGAATATCGCATAAAACACTGGCACGTTTGTGACTGTTTCCATCCCATGTGTTCAAAAGAACAAATCGTCACTTCCGGGAAAATTAGCACAAAATGATGCGCATCTTGGCATTTCCATCCAGATTTTTCTAATGGGATATTCTAAAATGCATATTAAAAATAGGTGGATGGAAACCTAGCTAGTGACTGGTGCATATTAGTGCAGGTATATTTGCCATTTGATAAATAAAGGTTATCAAATGGGTGACTCCACTGTTAGCGCAACATCACAGATGTCACGTCAAAGAAGTCACTTTGCAAATACACATTCTGATAATGATAATCAAATTCTACACCTTTAGTTTGATCTTTTATCTGGCTTCACCATTGTTAGCACTGCGCTGTTATGAGGAAACGTTTTGGTTATGTCAGACTGCGTTAAGGTTACTGTTGTATTATACAAATGAGGAGGTGCTTTATGTAAGGATATAATTGTGTTAGTGAATATTGGACCTGCTGTAACACTGTCTGGGTTAATTATCTTTAGATGTAGGTGCTAATCTTATAAATCAAAGCCTGCATGTGATGAATACAACAATTTAATGAAAACCTACAGAGTATATTTAATAATGGATACAGTTAGCTTCAAGATATGTGAGTGTGTGATTTATTTATTTATTTATTTTTTTTAAAGGGATAGTTCACCCAAAAATGAAAATTGATATCATTAACTTCCCTCATGTCGTTCCTATCAAGTTTTACTTTCTTTCTTTCTTCCCTGGAACACAAAATGAGAATTTCAGCATAATCTTGACAATGCTCCTGGTTTCTGATTCAGACAATATTTCAGTATTTAATCTTAATGTGTCAATAAAAATGAAAACAGTTTAAATCATTCTGACTACGCATGGTCTAGAGTGTGCTGGACAGTGCGCAGATGTTATGCTTTAAGTTTGGAAAATTGCGTAAGCACATTTCGTTGCCTTTTTTTGTGAGTATGCAACGTTTATACATCAGGCCCCAGGTCTTTTGAAAGTTTCTTTGTCTAAAGCAGGTATGGCAAGAGGATGTAAGCATGTTCGTGTTGTTTGTGTGTCTTGATTATAAAATTAGAATCTCCGGAAGCTGGACAAAGGAGCTCCTGCATTCGACATTCCATTCTGTGTTTGCACAGACACTAAAAGGACAGGGAACACAATTAGTACGCAGTTAGAACGCAGAATCAGCTCGGTTCCTTCAGTTTGGAGTAACTAAAAGACTTCGGACTGTTGGACTTAACATGTCTTGACAGTCAAATGCTCAGGTTCATGCTACATGCAGAAATGGAAAGAAGGAGGGAGGGAGAGAAGGAGGGGAAAGAGACATTGAAAAGCAGCCCTGTCAGTAAGAGATGGCACATCAGATAGTGTTATCAGCAGGTCTGCGAGCTCTGTGCTGGAAGCATGATTGGTGCTTTCTTTAAGGCTGGCGCTCTCCGTCTCAGGCCAGCCAAAACACAGGCAAACCCTGGCGCCGCACATCCATCCATCCCCTCCTCCTCCCGCCATCACCCTACCCATGCTGAGGGTGCATGATGGGAAACACCTTTTACATAAGATCCACACTCCCTCTGCACTGATGCTTAGAACTGATTCTGTCATTCACCCTGATATTCTCTATGTTCGCTCTTTTCGCCCATGGGCGGCTCCAAAAATATGTTATGAAATAATGGTTGACGAGATGTAATCTCATTGAAATCATTGACTCACTGCTACTTCTACAATCGTGATTCTTTACGGTCTCAAATAGGCCTAGTGTCACAACAAAGCGTGATGGTTTCATTTCATATCATTTTGGATTATATGTCATTTTAGGCTGAAATCTAGATGTCAGTAAGAGGCTTTAAAATGCCATTTTCTCCGTTTTATTCTGTTCAAAGTTCAGAGATATAAGAGGTCTGTAGATTTGTTACAAAACAAATTTCTACAAAGTTTTGTTTTTTGTTGTGTTTTTGTATTTGTGCCATTTGGTGTTTTGTTTTGTGTCGTTTGTTGTTTTTTTTGTTTTTGTGCCATTTGGTGTTTTTGGTGTGTTTTTTTTTTTTTTTGTGTGTGTGTGTGTCATTTGGTGTTTAGTTTTTGTGTCGTTTGCTGTTGGGTTTTGTGTTGTGTGTTATATTATGTCAAGCAAAACATCTTATAATCTTTGTGGGCAGAAGTGTTGCCAGATGTTCTGAATGATCTTGACATATCAGTAGTCAATATTTCTACAGAGCAGATCATCATTTTCCCTTGTAGATAGATTGAGTTAGTTGATTTCTCTTCCACATGATCAATTTCTGAAACCCCAATATGTTTCATCTCAGAACGAAAGCTGCAAGGCAAGAACCCCTTCAAAGACGTAACTCTAATTCTCCTGGGGCCACGGTCTCTAGGCTCGGCCCAAATCCAAGCCCTGGGCTCTCAATGGGCCTTGAGAAAGTTTCTTATCTGGAGGAAGCACACTGGAGCAATCACAAGCTTCCGACCCCCCAGCGTGGAGCCGCTCTGTTCTCCATGTCCTTGTCCACTCCACCTCCCTCCTGAAGCTCTGCCAGATCTACTGCAGTACTCAACCAAAGTCTGGCACCCCGTCCACATTTCAGTGGTGGTTATACCAACCATGTGGGAATTTAGGACTTTATCAACTATTTTTTTTTAATTATTTTTTTTTAACAAGCAGTTATATATTATTATTTATAATATATACAGTGGGGTCTGCTTATTGACAATGCAATGGAGTTCTTTCTTTGACATCACTTAAATATTTCTTGCTTTTTTTATGCTATAAAATGTTATTTTTAGGATTTAGAAAAAGTGTTTCAAAAAGAAAAAATAATTAAATAAAAATGTTTTCAATGTGGTCTCAGTCTTTTGGACCCCACTGTATTATTTATTTTTGTGCAGCAGAAATTGAATACGCATATATTAGAGCATGCACTTTATATTGTATATTTGCATTGCCCTGTATAAGTTTGTGTTTTTCCAAAAGTGCGTATGATCTCCGGAGAAGCATAATCACAAATATTGGCTTGGATTGCGTAACCCCTTCTCATATGTTTCTCACAGATGTGGGTTTTCCACATACAGGGTAACAGCTGGAGTTTAAGTTTTCCTCTTTAAATTGAAACGCTCAGATTTAGTGCCATCAAACAGCAGGGCATGTGGGTGTCTGTGTGTCAGTATATGTGGGTATTTGTAGCACATGTTGGTGTGTGTGTGTGTGTGTGTGTGTGTGTGTGGAGCTGAGGGCTCTGACAGAAGGGAGGTCAGTGTTGTTGGGAGGGTTCAGAGTAGCAGGATGAAGTTGCTGTTGTTTATTTTGGACATCAGCCAGGGATTTAAGAGCCAGAGCAAGACTAGCGAGTGTGCACACAATCACATGCGCACACACATTCTGAAACTCTCGTGTTTGTGCCGTTTTTCAGGCTATGTTGCTGCCACAGAGACGACAGATGTAGACAGACTGATGGACAGTTGGTATCTGAAGTCACTGGGCGGCTTCATTACCGTGGTAACATCAGACGGAGACATGATCTTCTTATCAGAGAACATCAACAAATTCATGGGTCTCACACAGGTGAGAATCAGAGGCCCGGCAACGTCTGCAGTGAAATGAATCAGATACTCACCTTTAGTCACATTACTATTAGCTGTTTGTCTGTTTGTCATTTATTTCCTCTGGGTTCACTTAATCTTAGGCAGACGAGATGCCATTATTAACCACAGCACAAGCCCGTTTCCTTCCAGCACTGTATGGGAGGAAGGATGTGTCACTTTTTTCGTACCCTTGCAGAAGCTCTTGGACTTATCTCATGGCTGCCAATTGCTTCCTTACACATGGCTGCTGTTTTGTAGAACTATGGCCTGTTATCTATTTGTTATCAGATAAATTTCCATTATAATAAAGATCAAAGATCCATAATGTTTGTGAATCTCACAAAAGTTGGCAAGAACTTGCACATGTCATATTTCACCAAAATAAAAATATATACGTTAAAAATAATGCGTAATGCAAAAAATTCTCAGTACTAAAAATAAAAAGTGGTGTATTATGTAAAAATATTATGGCAGTATTTGTTTTACTGTTTTTAATTTTTTCTTAAATCATTGTATCACAGTATTTAAACATTTACTGTATTATAGTAATATGACCTAAATGAGAATCAACCTTAAAAATAATGGGAATTACAAGAAATTTTAAGATATTAGGTATTTTAGGGCAAAAAGCTATGAAAATAATGTAAAAAATTAATGAATCATATTCATTAATTAAAGTAGGCTTAATTGTCTATTTTAATATATTTTAAAATGTAATTTATTCCTATGATGGCAAAACTGAGTTTTAGCAGTCATTAACTTAAATCTTTACTTTAATATCTTCTATATAATATATCTTATATTGTTTATTAAGCACCGTGCGATCAGCATTGATTTAAAATGGAAATCTTTTGTAGCATTATAAAAGTCTTCATTGTCACTTTTTATCACTTTAATGTGCCCTTTATGCTGAATAAAAGTATTACTTTCTTTCAAACAAAAATCTTACTGACCCCAGTCTTTTGAACCAGTAGTGTTATATAATGAGAGGTTTCATGAGATTCATCCATGTCAAAAACATTTAAAGAAATTACAGCATCTGCATGTCTTTCTTTGTAGGTGGAACTAACAGGGCACAGCATCTTTGATTTCACTCACCCCTGTGACCATGAAGAGATCCGTGAGAACCTCAGCCTCAAAGCCGGTATGTCACTTTTGTTTATTCAGCCTCACTAGTTTCAAATCCTGCTGTTTGTACATAATTTCTTTGTATGACAGCCTGGCCAAAAATTATGTCCGCACAATTTGGCATGTTTCTACAGAGCCCCGCACATGACATTCAAAAAAAAAATTGTGTAAATTCGTTCCCTCGATTTATAAATCGTGCGCACAATTTACTATTTCGTTCCCTTGATCTGCTAAATTGTGCGCACGGTTTACTAATTCATTCCCTTGATTTATAAAAAGTGTGCACGATTTAACCTAAAATGTATTTTTTTTTTTTTTTTCCTGCATGTCATGTGCGTGGCTCCGTATGTTTCATTGCATTATCACAAATAAACAATTGACTCCAAGCACAGCTACGCAATATGCTTACAAAATTTATTAAAAAAATTTAGAGAATGCCAGAGAAAAGCCAATCAAATAGAAGTAGATAAATTGAGTGATATGGAGAGGTCAGCATACCCTCTATGGGTATGCACTGACATCACTTTCCCGCCAGAACACGCTCCCTCAGCCGGACTGAGTGACAAAAGAGCCTGCTGCATGACTAGATTTAATAGGGGAAACTGCGAAAACGTGAGTAAAACACGAGTAAAACAAATGATTAAACTAAAGGTTGGACTCGATAGTGTTCCTGTTACAACTTGCCAAAGATCCAGTAATCCTGACATTTATGTGTGCCTGATTTTGACGCCGGGGGAAATACATAAAGCACATTTGCCTGTGAACGCTTTATATAAATACAATATAGGTAGGTCTAAATCCGGGTGATCATCACTTATATCAATGTTATATATATATATATATCATCCAGTCCTAAAACTTGTTTAGTTTTTGTCAGTGTTTATTTAAAAACACCCAATTATACAGAATAAAAGATGGTAAATATTTCATTGATGAGTACAAAATGTTTCCCTGCCTTGAGTCCAGTTGTTTCTGTGAATTGCAGCGATCCAATTTGCTTCTCTTTTCTATAGCTTTCAGCAGTCTTTGAAAATATACCTAAGATTTCTTGTCACATCTTTTTGTACAATCAATCGCAAAGCTCTTTGCCATTTTGAATGTGTTTTGTGTGTTTTTTGCAGCATTCATGCTGAAAACTAATGCCGCCACCCAGTTTTTTTGCCACTCGGTGCACGTGACCGCAGTCACTCTGGCCGATGGTGACATCACGTGCATATCCTCTATACAGGCCCTGACAACATCCGTTACATTTCTGCAGTGTTTTCATGGGAAAATCTGCACTGTAAAACATGTTAAATGGCAGAGTGAATTGCAAGTTTTTAGTATTTTCAGTTGGTCTTTTCAAGCCGCTTGAAGACCATTTACAGTTGATCAGTGTAATTTTAGTATCATTAAGATTGGAAAACCACATTCACACCAAACAAATGAACCAAATTCTAAATTACCAACCAAAAGCTCTTGCGTCAAACATTTCAGAACATAGTTCAGCATGGCCTCTGAGTGTAAAATTTACTTCACATGCTTTCTTATCGGCATTTCTCCTTTAAGATGAATTGGACTAAAGGCATAGAGGAAAAGGAGATGGAGCGAGGTGAACATATGTGCCTTTCAAGAAACTTTCTTATCGCTTCTACAAACAGACTTTCAGAAATACCAAAAGAAGTATGTAAAGGCCTAATGCAAAGAAAACACATAGCTTCATAGGAGAGGATTAGCTATGTGAAGAAAAAACAATCATGCCTTTCGAAAACATCAACCCACAACCCCTTCCCCTTTTATTCTGTCTCCTTTATTTGACCTCCACACTTTCATACCCCTCTTTGCATGCCTCTTGTAACCTCTCTCCTCTATGTTGTTAAGGTCAAGTTTCATTGTGCTATTTCAGGTGTTTGCCTCCTTCACTATGACAAAACTTTGCAGCATGTCGCTCCTTCTTGTTTGAGTTGTTAATAGAGCTGTTGAGAGGGTCTGGTGTCTCTTATTCAGCAGCTGCTGGTGAATGATTGGCTCATGATTTGTCTGACATTGTTATAAAGGCTGAATCATAGGCTGAGCCCAGGATGCCAATTTTTATCTTTTTAACTAACCCTATAAAGGCACAATATGTAACTTCTCGCCACTAGAGGTCACCTATTCAAAACAAAGGCGTAGCTTGATGACACTGAGATTGAGCATGGAATCATGGGAGATGTTGTCTTCACCTCACAGCCAGGGGAAAAGAATCCAAAAGGACTCGGGCAGAAATCATGTTCATGAATGAGATTATTAACATTTCTGTAGTATGAAGCATCTTCTAATGAGAGACGAGCGCGACACACGGCTCGAGAGCAGCGGAACTTTTATTATGCCACAGTCGCCACTTCCACTTCTTCCAGTCAAGTGTATGTGGGGTAACGCAGCACTGTTTTAACATATTAGATCAGGGGTGTCCAATCCAGCTCCTGGAGAGCCACTGTCCTGCAGAGTTTAGCTCCAACCCTAATTAAACACACCTGAACCAGCTGATCAAGGTCTTACTATAGGCTAGAAACCTCCAAGCAGGTGTGTTGAGGCAAGTTGGAGCTAAACTCTGCACTAGAGGTCTGCGCGGGACTGTTTTTTTCGTCCCGCTCCCGCAATGGTTCTATTCCGCACAAACCCGCTCCCAGCTAAAATTCACTCTGTGTTCACCCGCTATCGGCATATAGTGATTTTCTTCCCGACCCGACGGGTCCCGCTAAAGATCGTTTCCAGAATCTCGCGTTTAAACTTCCCCTAAAGAAAGAGAGTGATTGGGAATAACAAACATAAAATGTTGCATATATACAAGATTTGTATTTGTTATTTGTCTATGATGCTGTCAACACCCTAAAAAATGTCACAAAGAATAATAGGCTAAATATCACAGAGAAAAATAGGCTAAATTAAATAGCCTACAACATGTCACTCAAAACTATAGGCTAAGCCAAAATTACATAAACGAAAACTGTTGGCTTAGCTATACTGCAAAATGAAATATTTTTAACATCCACGCAAGAACAGAATGACGCTGACTGACGACCGTTTCAGAACGTCTCTCCTCCAAAATCCGATCACAAAGGTTGAATGTTCTCTGAAGGTGCACTCGCGCAGACCTGCAAAGATTTGTTCACTTCAAGTTCAAGCACAGATGCGCTGATGTCAAAGCATCTCGGGAGCGACCGGGTTATTGTCAGACTGCCCGCTCCCGCCTAATGCACACTATAGTTACCGACCGCAATCCGCCTTTCATTCAAACTTTAATCCCGCGCAGCAAGAAATCTTATCGGTTCCCACGGGAGAGAATGCAGCCCTCTACTCTGCACGACAGTGGCCCTCCAAGACCGAGTTTGGACACCCCTGTATTCGATACATGTGAGTGTGTTAAAAATCATGTTATAACATTACTGTGCATTCGCTCGGCAAAAAAAAAAAGGAAATCGAGGGTAACGCAGGTATGATGTCATTAATAGGTGATGCACAGACACGGTCTGTGTCCTCGTTAAAATTACTTATTTCTCTGGATTTAAACATTCTTGGAAACATTTGGGATAATTTTGGGATAATGCAAGTACACAAGAAAACAAAATATATAACACTGTTCTAGTGTTTTTTGGATATTTTAATCCAAAAATGTTACATATTGTGCCTTTAACACTTTTGTGCAAACATCAGGGAAAAAATAAGTTAAGAATAAGACGTACATAAACTGTTCAAACAGTCATATTTAGATTCAGCTTGTAATGGAACTGACACTTACAGTAGGACAACTACCTCTATTGATGAATTCATGATGAATCTCAGCTCAAAACCTATTTGTTCTCCCAATATTATCAGTCATAATGTGTATTCATGTATCTCTCACTGTGTTTATATGCTTATACAGTCTATTTGTATATGCTATCTACATGTGTTCTTTGTTATAGATTTGAATGTCTTGCACAATTTGATATAATCGCTATATGCAACTGCATCGGCTCTTGTTCTGGACTGGGCAAATGTCCATCGTCCATATGATTGTTTGTATGACTGACTGATTTATGGTAAAGCGTCCTTGAGCTTGGGAAAGGCGCTATATAAATTAAACATACATTATTATTATCATTCTAATTATTATTATTAATAATTCTGTTTGTTAGCTTACACGTTTATTTTTATAAAAGTGATAATATCAAAAGCCAAAAGTACTGTAAGATGTTTTGGAATTTGATAAACGAAGAAAAAATATTTCTGTTGAGTTTAAGCTTCCGTATGCACAGAAGAGGAATGCTTGGAATGTTTTCCTGGGATTTTTGGCCCATTTCTAACATGTGTGTATGGGTGTGTGTTTGTGTGTATAAATCTGCAGGCATGGGAAAGAAAGGCAAGGAGCTGAACACCGAGAGGGATTTCTTCATGAGAATGAAATGCACAGTCACGAATCGCGGGCGCACCGTCAACCTCAAGTCAGCCAGCTGGAAGGTGAATAACTTCTCCTTTATGATCATCGCTTACCTGGAGTCAAACTTTTTGTAACTCCTAATGGTTGTTCTTCCAGGTCCTGCACTGCACAGGGCACCTGAAGGTGTGTAACAGCTGTCCCGCACGAGTGCTCTGTGGTTTTAAAGAGCCACCGCTCACCTGTGTAGTCATGATGTGTGAGCCCATTCCCCATCCGTCAAACATCGACACACCACTCGACAGCAAGGCGTTTCTGAGTCGCCACAGCATGGACATGAAGTTTACTTACTGTGATGACAGGTACCTCCCATCTCCAAACACACAAACCTGCGTTCTTAGAGTAAATGTGCAGTTAGAGTAAACTGTATTATCAATTGATGCTGGAGTCACTCAATGATAAACATGAACACAATTCCTGTTAATGACAGGAAATTTGTGATGCTAAACACAATCAATAAAGGGTACTCTTAAAGGCAGGGTAGGTGATTTGCTTCAAAAACATTTTTTGTTATGCTGGTCGAAAAGTCTCTTCACATCCCGATCGCATTCACTAAGTTAAGTGGTCTAAATGCATTTATATGTTTTTATATCGTCTGTGGAAGCCGTAGGACCATAAAATTTTCGTCCAATCGTATTCCTCGGTCCGAGGCATACGATAGGATGTCCTACCTGCCTATCAGTGTATGTTTTACATACCCTCTCACACCCTGTTTGCGCAGACATCACACGTCATCAGTGCGTTTCATGCTATGCAGAGTTAGACAGACGTCAGTCCCCGAACACCACAACCAAAACAGCAGCCACGTTTTACAGTTCCTACCGAATCTAAACAACAAGCTTATGCTGCGTTCACGCCATAACTACCGTAATTTTAAACCCGTGACATTATACTCGGAGTGGTTCGTGACTCGAATTTATGCATTTCAGTGACAACACTATCAATGGCGAAATGAATCTGCGCAGTCAGGTGGTACAGGTCAGTGCTCTTTAAGTTGTTTGTTCATTATTATTGTAATGTTATGTGCTTAAAGACATGAGGTAGTTTAACGCCGTCTCTTGTGACGCTTTTGTTTGCTCCCTGCTGTACGCGTTTGTGTTTTGGAGGAGGCGTGGCTTTGTACAGAGCTCGAAAATGACCTATCCTACCTTTAAGATAAAAAAAAAAGTTCTAGCATAAAATTGCCTAGCAATTCATATTTACCTGGTCTTAAAAGGCCAAATTAGCTGTTTGTTTGTTTTTAAAAATATAAATCTTTTTAACAAATGTAGGGTTTGTTCTCCATACACTTACACTGATTACCCCATCCCCATTAAAAAAAAAAAAAAAAAAAAAGTGCCATGTCATTGATCTGCATGTATGTTGGATAATGGCCGGTTTGGCTGCAAAGCTTGCGTAAGGAAATGGAAAAAAAACACTGAAAAACATATTATATTAAAGACCAGATGAGACATGTTTAATGGACGTAATGATTGGTTAAATGTTGAAATGTTCCGTAGTACTTTTGAAAGTGTTCCTTGCTTTCTAGAAGAGCTCTGACTTATGTCACCTTGAGAATAAGAGAAAAGTAGAGTCATTTGACTTACTCAAGCACCTATCCAGTGGTAATTATGGTCATTATTATGATGTCAGCGCATACAAATTTAGAAAAGATTGGTCTAAACCATGGTTATTTCATTTTTGGAGTACAGCCTCTATGGAAAGGGGAGTTCAAGGCCTTCATTAAACAACCTAATTGTTGTATTTCAAAATGGCTTTTAAACAGTTTTCCCCATTTTTCTCATAGATGATGAAAAAATCACCTGGTTTTGTGTAGGTGCAGACTTTTCTCAGCCATTTGATAAGATCCACCCCGGCCCCTAGTGTGTGTGTGTGTGTGTGTGTGTGTGTGTGTGTGTCTTTTTTGCCTCATCAGCTCAGAGATGGTTAGTCGAATGAATAGAGGGCTCTTTAATGAACAGAGGCCTGCAGGCACACTCATGCATACAGAGTCAGTGACCTGCAGCTGTCTGGCATTATGTAACTTCAGTACAAGGATCAGCTCAAATACACTAAACGCACACTTTCATTACTAAATAATACTCCTGTCACATTCATTACACACAATCACACATTGCCTTGTGTTCTTGATTAAAGAGTAAAATTACTTAAACCATGACAAGGAAAATGTTATGTTTAAAAAAAAAAAAAAAAAAATTTTATATATATATATATATATATATATATATATATATATATTTTTTTTTTTTTTTTTAAAGGAAGAAAGAAACGGGCAATTAATTCTTATTAACTAAATAACAAAGAAAATAATTAACTAATCAATTATGTCGAACTACAATAATAAAAATAATAGTAAACTATAAGTTTTATTTTAATGTAGCACTTTTTTGCCTTAATGAAAAGTGTGTGTGTGTGTGTGTGTTTGAGTGCATTTATCAGAAATGAGTGTGGCTTACCAAACAATTGTGTCAGAACTATCGATTTTATTAACAGTAATAAATAGATTTATTATATTAATAGAGCATTTATAAGATAGTTAGCACATTTTATAAAGAAGTTGGTACAGAGCTAATTTTCCCTTCAGCAGATTAAATTTAATGTGTAAAATGTTCAATGTCCATTTTTGTCCATATACATTTTTGGTATATTATGTATATTATCCTTTATTATGTATATATTAAATATTTAATATATATGTAATTTCTCTACATTCTAATTATTCACCCTCAGAAAACACAAGGTTTCTGAAAACTCCAGTTCTTGATATCAGCCAAACAAATCACATGAAATGGATCATTATTAAATTGGCTTAAAAAATACTAAGCTTGTGCAGATCAAAGAAAATAGCTGAGAGCTTTAGAACAATTCTGTGTGTTAATGTGTGTGTGTTAATGTTAATTGTCTCTCACTTTTTCAGAGTTACTGAGTTGATGGGTTACAGTCCTGAAGATCTTCTCGGTCGATCTGCATATGACTTCTACCATGCTCTGGACTCAGACAACGTCACCAAAAGCCACCAGAACCGTATGTGTCATTTTTTTTTTTTTTTTTCCCCTTCAGCTCTTTGCTTGTTTAAGAGTTTCACACTTCAAGTAAGTGTTATTGGGATATAATTAAACACATTTAAGAAAAGAAAATCATATTCACATGTATAATCTTATGACTGCTACACAATACACACACACACACACACTCCTAACATCGCCTTACCATTGCGTGCATCAAATGATGCCATGTGATCGAACTGGGGAAGAGGATTATAGAGTGTGGTTAGAAAGCAAGAGCCGGCGGTCCACTTCTGAGAAAGAGCAGCGGATCAGATCAGCACAGGTGGCGAGGCTTGCGTTCCCAAGGTTTACTGTTTCAACCCTTCAACACAGAACAAGTCAGCATTAAACCACTCGGTGTGTAACTGCTATCTGATATGTACAACTTCACAGCAACATGTCTATATAGGTACAGCACATACACATATGCAGACACATGTAAGTATACATTTGCACTCTCTCTCACTCTGAATGCCTAAAGCTACTGACCTCTTTTCCACAGTGGTTTCATAATACTCTGAATCCTGTTCATTGTTCATTGTCTAATTAAACCTTTTGTTGAAAAACAATTTATTCAGAATACCACACATAAAATGTCCCTACATGACAGATATCACTGAATAGGTGAGATATCATACCTATCTCTGTGTCCTACACAAAGATAAGGGGGAGGCAGCCTCCACTTTAGCCAATCAGAAATGTTCTCTGTCTGTCAATCATTTTGCACATTCATAGAGTTTTGGTTTAAAGAAATTAATACTTTTATTAAGCAAGAATACATTAAATTGATAAAAAAAAGTGACAGTAAAGACGTTTATAATGTCACAAAATATTTATATTTGATCAAATAAATGCAGCATTGGTGAGCTTAAGATACTTCTATCAAATACATAAAAAAAAAAAAACTTACCATCTGCAAATTTTACATTTAGGCCTATATTTAAAACACAATAAAAGCAATAGTATCTTATAGGGCTGGACGATTAATCGAAAAGTAATCGAAACCGAAATTCAGAACCTCTAACAGACGTAATTTTCCCATGTCGGTTATTTCATTTTTTTAATCCTGTTAATACTTCCCCCTTAAAAACATACTACCGCGTGTGTAGCCACGTGACTCCGCCCCATCCAATCAGTGGAATAAAAGCAACACGGAGGTGAACACCGGTGGGTTCAACATATAGTGATGGCGTTTTCACCAAACTTTGTCAGTTTTATTTGTTTTAAGGTTTGCCAATTTGGACATTTAAGCAATTTTAGACGATTGGATGTATTTTATTTCAGTTTCAAATTTATTGACAAACCTTTAAGTGAACTATGAGGGCAAAAAAAAAAAAAAAAAAAAACAGAAACAAAATAATCGTTTATTAATCATAATTGAGGTAAAATGTTCAACTAATCGAGGTTTTGATTTTAGGCCATAATTGTCCAGCCCTAGTATCTTATTAATTTAGATTTTATTTATTAACATACACCACACACACACACATACAAAGTTCTGTCATGAAACTTGAGATGGCACAGTCCTTAACTCAATCTGAGTGCAATCACATTATTCTTTATACGGCACAGCTGATTGGTTCCTGCTGTATCAGCAGCCAATAAACTAATGAGCTTCAAATACTTGCTCAGCATCTGCTGTAGCAGTTTGCAGCATGGTTTCAGAAACTCTCCACCTTCCACAGCTCCACCTGTATAGATCTACTACAAGTAATTCACACTTGGAGTGTTTGGCATGGTAATGGATATGACAATGTTGATATGTTTGGTCTTGGCGGAATAGATCTGCTGCTGCAGAGCAAGTACAAGACTTGATACTGCCAATACATACATGACACGTTGCTGTGAGCAAGTAAGACATGCTGCTGCTGTACAATATAGCGTACATGAATTACCCGTAGCATATCTATACAGGTAGAGCTGGGGAAGGTGGAGGGTTTCTGAAAATATGCTGCAAACTGCTACAGCAGATGCTGACCAAGTATTCCTGCTGTATCAGCAGCCAGTAAACCAATGAAATTTTATTCTGCCAAGACCAAACATATCAACATTGTCATATCCATTACCATGACAAACACTCCAAGAGTTGTCATGACAGAAATATTTGATCCGTGCTGGCAAAATAAGTCGAATGGGCTAATTATGAGCTACAGGCAAAACAAGTGAAAAATGTAAATTTTGGTCGAAATTGAGGTTTTCTCAAAAATGAGTGCATTAAGCCCTTGTCTAGCGATCCCAATGCTCCACATAGGAATTAAACATCTAAAAGTATCTTTTTATTTGTACGTTTTCTGAGAGGAGTATCTTTCCTTTGTCTATGAAGAATGCCATTTTTCTCCGCTCACTTCTCGACGACTGGCGCTTCCCCTCAGCACAAGTTTGGTATTGTTTTAAAGCGCAGCATTCCAACTTTGTGAATATTCATAGCAAATTATGGATGGCATGAGTCTGAACCAATGAAATGTGATTTTCAAACTCATGCTGGTGTAAACAAATGATTTTACTTGCGCTGACTGAAACATTCAAAGCGTGCGCACAAAGACGCCTCAGACAGCACGCAATCCCGATATACACAGAATTACAGTATTTCAAAATGTCCGTCTTGGTGAGTATTCACACACATGTCTTAAGTAAATGTTTGGTTAACTGTTGGGTAAAAACATCTGATGTGTAACATTATATTATAACCTATCCATGTGGTACAGTAGGTCTTAATATATAGGCTGTCTGTTTCATTAATGTTAATCAAACAATTGTGGTATCATGGAAAAAAAGCTGAATATATATTTTTCTTAGATATTCGGTTTGGTGTTATTACCAGGGATTTTAAGGTATGGTTGCTATGTGATTTTGTTTTGGAACCTTCAGAAATCTTCAACTCGATTTTTCTCAAAATTGCTGACTCTATTGACTTCAAACAGGTGTAGCTCAGTCTTTTTTTTTTTTTTTTTTTTTGTCTGATTCCAACAAATCATACATCATTTTGAAGGTTTTTTTAATAGAGGATGTGAAAATAACAATAACTCATATACAACATATATACATCAGCCACTGTTACTCATCTCTCACCTTTTTACCATCAACCTGCTGCTTGCACCTAAGTGCCTTTTAAGCTTTCATTTATCTCTCTCTTTCTTGTTAAGTAGAGGTGAAACCTAATATCTGTTGACGTTCACAAACACAGACTGTCCGCACACAGCAAACAACAAGATATACACTGAGATCGGCAGCCCCCCTGAGTCAAATTGCATTTCAGACAAATTGCATTTCGAATACATGTTTGAGTTATGAATACGATTCAAAAGAGCCTTATTGGATTGGCTCTATTAAGGATGACCGGAGCAGCCATTAGGACATCTTGAACCCCATTAGGAGTGACAGAGGAGATAAGAACGCAGCAGTAGGCAGCTACGGTGCTCCTCAGCCTGGCCAGGTGTCCCAGATTGCTCCTTAATCAGATGCTGGATGTGGAGTGGCTTCTGTCCACCGTGACGTTAACATGTAATTAGAGTCATTTCAAAGTGTGTAGATGAGGGGGAAAAAAGTGTTGATCTGGATTAGGCTTGTTGAGAGGAAGAGAGTAGGGCTGCCTCGTGACTGCATTTCTGAGTTTTAATCAACCGCTTTCTTTTCGCATGTACCAGCGCTCGTTTTCATCACTTGAACTTTCTAAGAGCTTCCATCATTTATCAAACAACCAGAGGAAAAAAGAAAAAAAAAACTTTCCCATACATGAAGACAGTCTTACAGATTGTGTACTTCTCAGGAAAGAAATGCATATACGTACATTCAGAAGCACTCTTCATACAGTGTTACAGTTCTGGATTTTCTGTTACTCACTCTCATTCATTGCTGAGAGAAATTTTTCTCTGGTTTTGTCATCTCAAAATTTGCCTCACATCTACATTTTTTTGCCTGTAAAATGCCTGTAAAAAAACATGTTTTTTTACATCAAAGAATGAATAATAGGGATGTAACAATATGTCGTGTCACAATGTATCACAATACAAAAATGCAACAATATGTATTGTGGATAGTGACAAAAAGTATCGTGTATAGTTCACCCAAAATGAAAATTACTGTGTGAGGGAAAAAATTCAAGTTTACAGATTTTTAGTGTCAGTACTACTATATATAACGTTGAATATAATGTATAAAAATGCAATGTTACCAGTAAAAAAAGGGCCTACATTATTTTAAATATATCTAGTCAATGACGGAGTGCATATTTATATTTTTCTCTATTTTCAGCTTCATGAATATTTTCATCAACATTGTCCTGTGCATTGGGTTACCAGCACTAAGTCCAAGCCTATTCATTTCCACCCCCAGTGTAATACCAAATTTAGCATTTTAATCAACAGTTAATTTTTTGTTAACCTTTTACCATATGTCTTGAAGTATCGCAATAATATCGTATCGTGATATGTATCGAATCATGATATAAGGGTATTGTTACATCCCTAATGAATAACCAAAATGATTAAAATGAAGAGTAAAAAAATGAACCTAAATAAATCTAAAGACAAATGTTTTGATACGACACCCTAGCAAACTCTTTCAAGTGTGCCTAGAAACTGTAAACATGCCTCATTGCTCTGTATAATCACCAATTTTGTACAAGTTGACTTATCCTTGTGCATTGTGTAGTGCAAAACATATAGTTAGTGACTGTGAATGCTTATTAGGAATGAATTTAGTAGGTGTTATGTACCTGCTCTTTAAGTAGCGTATATCTATTAATTCATAAATAATAATAATAAAAAGGCATGTACAGTACTGTTAAAAAAATGTGGGGTAGTAAGATTTTTTTTTTAGTTAATACTTTTATTTAGTGTTTATCATTAATTGATCAAAAGTGACAGTAAAGATTAATAATGTTGCAAAAGATTTCTATATCAAATAAATGCTGTTCTTTTCAACTTTCTATTCATTAAATTATCCTGAAAAAAAAACTTAGCACTGTTTCCGAAAAAATATTAAGCAGCACAATTGTTTTTAACATTGACAATAATAAGAAATGTTTCTTGAGCAGCATATTAGAATGATTTCTGAAGGATCATGTGACATTAAAAACTGGAGTAATGATGCTGAAAATTCAGCTTTGCCATCACAAATTAAATTACATTTCAAAATATACTAACATAGAAAACAGTTCTTTTGAATTGTAATAGTATTTCACAATATTACTGTTTTTACTGTATTATTTGATCAAATACATGCAGCCTTGGTGAAGATAAGAGATGTTTTATAGGTTTTTTTCCCTATATTTTTAAATGCCATGCATAACACAGAGAAGTTTTTGACAAATCAGTGGGAAGGAATATATGCAAGTTTTAAATTGGTAGATGATGTACGACTCGGTATTTAGTGGGGCTGTTGGGAGGACCAATCTTGTTGACTCAAGGACACTTAGAACTTATATCTTTCTACGCGACTTCCTTTTCCAACCGCGTGTATGAAGTCGCAAGGCTTTCTACGACAACATTGCCGTCCTACAGAGCAGTGCAAGCACAGGCCGGGAATGAACCGTATGACCCGAAACCAATGCTTTCCCACGGCAGATCTGGACCGAGTCCAGGGTGAACGTGCCATGGAGACAGACTGTCAAAACTCAGATCAGCAATCCCTCATTGTCTGCGTCTCTCTGTTTGTCCTGTTGCTTATGTTAGCTTTCCCTTGATGGGTCTGGCTGTCTGTCCCAGTTATAGCTGCCCAAGACCCTCTTAGTCATTAGACATGTTGTTTTGGAGATCTCTGAGGAAACATTTGGACCAGCCATTTAATCAAAACATCAGTACAAAAGTGGGAAGAAAAAGTCAATTTAAAAAAATGTATGTGTTCTCAAAATGGTTTTTACTTTATTTTCTGCTCTTCCCTCTCTAGTGTGCACCAAAGGCCAGGCGGTGAGCGGTCAGTACAGGATGTTGGCTAAGAATGGGGGCTATGTGTGGGTGGAGACCCAGGGTACCGTCATCTACAACAGTCGCAACTCCCAGCCCCAGTGCATTGTGTGCGTGAACTACGTGCTGAGGTAAGGCAAAAAAATGAAAGGTGACAAAGCTTATGATGTGTTTGTACTGCATCTGCACTTTCTGTTCTCTGCTCATCGACGCTTGTGATCCAATTAAAGACAGAAAATACAACTTAAAGGGATGGTTCACCCAAAAATGAAAACTATGAAATTATTTTTTTCTGTGGAACACAAAAGGAGAAAGTTTGATGAATGTTCACACAACTCAAAACTTCACTGCAGTGTAACAGTAAAGTTTTGCATACTGTATATGGTGACACAAGAAGCCATCAACCTTCCATTGTGCTCTCTTTTCATAGTGACGTTGAGGAGAAATCCATGATATGCTCTATGGACCAGACTGAGTCTTTGTTCAAGCCTCACAACTTAAAAAGTTTCTTCAGTCCAAGCAAAAGATCCCTGGGCAGTGATCCAGGTGAAGCGCTCTTCACCAAACTCAAAGAGGAGCCTGAAGAACTCACCCAGCTGGCACCTACACCTGGTGACACCATCATCTCTCTTGACTTTGGTGAGAACAATATTCATTTTTGCAGTTTTGGGCCGATATGGGCTTTCCAATGGTACCAATATCTACACTGTAAAAGATTATTTTTTCATGATTTATCACAACATTTTTTCTTTTGTCAAATCAACTTGGATAACAAATGTGGTTCAGATAACATAATATTTTGTGTTTCTGTTAATTTAAACCAATCGCCTTCATTGTATTAACTCAATTTTTGAATTTCAATGAACTCAAAATTTTAAGGCAACCAGGTAACTTACTTTTTTTTTTTTAAGTTAAACCAACAATTTACAATTTACTTTTACAGTAGGGAATAGGGTGGCAGAAAGCAAATTAGACACAATAGCTGAATATTTTATAAATAACATACCGCTTTTCTTTTTTTCGTTTGTCATAGTTTAATTTCTTTCTTTTCCCAAAGTAAAATAATAATAATAATAATAATAATAATAATAGATATATACAGTTGTTCAGAAGTTTGGTTTTTTTTTTTTTTGTTTGTTTTTTGTTTTGTTTTGTTTTTTAAGAAATTAATACTTTTATTCTGCAATGGCACATTAAATTGATCAAAAGTGACAGTAAAGATATTTATAATGGAAAAGATTTATATTTCTAATAAATGCTGTTCTTTTGTACTTTATATCACAGTTTACACAACTGTTTTTTAACATAATTAGAAATGTTTCTTGAGCAGCAAATCAGCATATTAGAATGTTTTCTGAAGGATCATGTGACTCTGAAGACTGGAGTAATGTTGCTGAAAATTCAGCTTTGATCACAGGAATAAATTACATTTCAAAATATATTAAAAATAGAATACAGTTCATTAAAATTGTAATAATATTTCACAATATCACTTGAACTATATATTTTGATCAAATAAATGCAAGCTTTGTGAGCATAAGAGACTACTTTTAAAAACATAAAAAAAATTCTTATTGACCTCAAACCTTTGAACAGTATAGTGTATATTGCAATAAATTATTATTTTAATAATTAATAACATTATGTTGGTGGGAACATTTTTGGCATCATACTAATTTTGTATTGTATTAAAGTAATTTCTTTTTCATTTAAAAAATTATTTTTTATTAAAATAAAATACAGTAAAAAATTATATAAGAAATGTCTAACTGTCCTGACAATAATTATCTAATTAAATAATCTTTATTTTCCTATTATTATTTTCATTTTGGGATGTTTTTTTTAAGATTGACCCAACTATAACCTTAATCTTAACCTTAACCTTGTTAATCAGTCAAGCAGTTGCAGGGTTATCAGCTAGTGTAGTCTCAAAAAGGCCAAATAAAAAACAGCTAGTTAATCACGCCAGCTGATCACCGTTTATGCCACATCTAAATACCTACAATATAAATCTTTATCTACACAATTCATTATTCTTTTCTTCAGGTCAGCCCCAGTATGAGGAGCACCCAATGTTCAGCAAAGTGTCTTCTGTTGCTCCTCCTGTTTCTCACTCTATTCATGACGGCCATAACACGAGCTATGCTGGAGACATGCCCAAGATGGCCGCTACCTTCTCTGTGCCCCAAGCTCCGCCTCCCAGTAGTGCAACTCCCAGCCTAAGCAGTTGCTCTACGGTAAACTGAAATACTAAATCTTCTTATCCTCATACATTTTGTTTACATAAGAACTTGATGTCTGATCACAGTACAGTATGTCTTCAATTCATATCTTATACATTGAACAGCCCAGCAGCCCCGGAGATTACTACACCCCAGTGGACAGTGACCTGAAGGTGGAGCTGACTGAGAAACTGTTTTCATTGGACACACAAGAGACTAAGGCTTCCTGCAACCAAGAGGTTAATAAATATTTAGCCTGTAACATTAATAATATTCTATTGATATTTATTATTTAAAGGGATAGTTCACCCAAAAATGATAATTCTGTCATCATTTACTCACCCTTAAATTTTTTTCAAACCTGTTGAACACAAAAGAAGATATTTTGAAGAATATGGGTAACCGAACAGTTGATGGGCCCCATTGACTTCCATAGTTTGGAAAGAAAAAAAAATACTATGGAAGTCAGTGGGGCCCTTCAACTGTTTGAACAACTTGAGGGTGAGTAAATGATTACAGAATTTTAATTTTTGAGTGAACTATCCCTTTAAATTCTTATAATATTTTTAAACATCTGGTGATGTTGATTATGACTGCACAATTTTTTTTTTTTTTTTTTTGTAAATTTGCTAGTAAAATTACAAAGAAATGACAAGTAACTCATTAAATTACACATAAAATTTTGAAGTAGAAAGATTGAAATGGCATTTTCGTACTTTTTAAAAACGTAGTCCAGTTTTCGTACTCCAGTTTTTGGTAGAATCTGCAAAAAAAAAAAAAAAAAAAAAAATTGACCTGGAAAAAGACCTTTGTTTTCTTAATATATCTGAGTTTTAAATAAACCTGAAAGTTAACATAAGTCTTTTATCTTCAGAGATCAAGTACATTTTTTCTCATGATCCTGTCAATATTAGATTTTGAAGAAGAAAAAAAACGGTGTTGCTTGTAGATTCTAGTCTTTCTGACCTTAACCTCTTCATGACCTTCCAGACTGACTTGAGTGATCTGGACTTGGAGACTCTGGCTCCCTACATCCCCATGGATGGTGAGGACTTCCAGCTCAATCCCATCTGCCAGGAGGAGCCGGCATCTGAGATTGTAACTAACCAGCAGAGCTTCAGCAACATCACAAGCCTCTTCCAACCCTTGGGGTCACCTTCAACTGCCCACTTCCAGCCCAACATGAGTTCAGGAGGGGATAAGAAGAGCATCAACGGAGGTTCTGTAGGGTCATGGCCATCCATTCCCTATAGCAGGGGCCCCATGCAGATGCCTCCTTACCATGATCCTGCCAGCACGCCGCTGTCCTCTATGGGAGGTCGTCAGAATCTGCAGTGGCCACCTGACCCTCCATTACCCAGCAAGGCTGGAATGATGGATGCTTTAGCTGCAAAGCGCTCTTGCCAAACCGTGCCAGCAAATCGAATGACACCTTATTTGCAAAGGTAATTCTGCTTATTGCAGGATGTTTCTCTTGGTTCAGTCATAGGATAACATTGATGTGCTGCTGTCTTTGGATTTGCATTGGATGACGTGTGTTTGTTTTGCAGGCCCGTGGAGAACTTTGTGCAGAACTACAGAGATATGAGTCCAGCTCGACTTGCTCTCGCTAACAGTTTCAAGCGCTCGTTCACGCAGATGACCATGGTTTGTTTATATTTAACTTGAAATGACTTGATTTGCTGAGTTTTCAAATACTTCCAGTCAAAGGTTTGGACACTACTTATTTTTATTACTACTATTTCCACAGTTTAGAATGATAATAAATTCATACTAAAAACTACAGGAACTTTGCAGGGATGACAAACTGTTAAACAAACAAAAACTACCTCATATTTTATCTTGAAAGAGTTCCAATAGGTACATTTGACTCAATGTCAATTTGTGCACACAACTTGGATAAGTTATAACAGGTAAACATGTCAGCTGTGAAAATTTCTCATTTTTAATCGTTTCTTTTAGTCGATTCTATTGATGTGTGACAAAAAAATTATTTGTAGGGCACCTACCATTCAATAACCATTCAAAGCTTTGTGCTTTGCTGTTTTTTATATGAAACTAACTCTGAACTTTTGAATTCTGTCAATGTTATAATGAAATGATATCAATAAATGTGGTTTTGGCGTTCTTTAATGTGGCATGAGAGATCATGTAGGACTTGTAGCCATTGTAGTTGTGCTTTAAAAACAATTCAATTTTCTATACCTCATTAGTCAGCTAGAAAAAAAATAACTATAGAGAGGTGCATTTTGCTAAATATAGGCCCAATTCAAAACTGAAAAAAAACCTGCCTTACATGTGCAGTTTATTATTCTTATTTGAGTGTTGATTAAATCAATTCGGTTTTGGTTTTGAGCTAAATGAAAACTTTAATTTCAGCTTTGTTGTTTTGGTAAAGAATACATTTTGGTGCATCACTAATTTTAAGATCATGAGAAGTTCTGTCAAGTATATCCAAACCTTTGGCTGATTTTATTATATATTTTTTAATCCAATATTGGGTGTTTTTTTTGATTGGTATTATATGTTTTATATCATACTATGTTTTAGGGTGAGTCACCCTCCACTAAGTCTCAACAGACACTGTGGAAGAGACTTCGGAATGAGAGCTGTGCCGTTGTGGACAGGAAACCACTCAGCACTAGAGCTTTGTCAGGTACACTGAAAATTGATTATTAGTGGCGTTTTTAAGAACTCCTTTTGAAAAACTACATTACATATATGTGTGTATGTATATGTGTGTATATATAAGGGCTGTTGATTTAACACGTCAATTGAATGAATTAGTTTTGGGGGAAAAAAAACATGTTAAAAATATTAACGCATTTAACATACTTGCTCTGCCTCAGGCCTACGTAGGTCATCTTTCATTTCATACAATTGATTGGTGATAAACATGATGCAGGGCAACCACTTCAGTTAGAATGACTCTAAAACAGTTCAATAAATATGAAGTTAATATTGTTATATTTTAGACACAATATTATCTGCTTTTGCTCAGTTTTGCCACCAAAAATATTACCTGTAAAGCCACAGCAGAACTGTTGTGCATCTCCGAGCAACACACAGTGGTGTTTTGTTTCTGAATTAATCAGCGTTTTGAGTGAATTATTTGGGTGAACCAATGATTCAATAGCCCATTCATAAAGAGAGCCATTTACTTTGAACAAATCGAATGAATGAATGTCTTACTCATTTAGACATTTACCATACTTACTGGCAGTTTTAGTATCATTTCATAAAAAGTTAACTCATCAAAGATAAAGCTCATCCAAAAAAATTAAATTCTGTCATCATTTACTCACCCTCATGGCCGTTGAAGCTTAAAACTGTAACAAATTCTATGCTGAATTATATAAAATGTTTCTTTCTAAGGGGTTGTTCACATATCGTGTCTAAAAACGCGTGGAAAGCGCGGTCGTGCCGCTTTCTCTTCCTTTCCACAAGCACTTGCGCTCCCGTGGCGTCTGTCATTGCTTTGCAACCATGAACTGCGCAGCAAAGAATTAATTGATTTCTAGCCCTTGCATTAGGTTTACTACTAGATATATTTGTGGAGATGAGAAATAAAAACCTGCCCGGTACAGATATGATCAGCTGTTCGGCTGAGCTTTTGATGTTGTTACGGAAAGGCCGAAGCTGATTGGTTGGTTCTTGTCACATGGCTTGCGGCATTCTGAAAAGTAGAGATGTTTTCATCTCGCCACAGCATATGTGCGCCTGGAAAAAACTAGCGCACCGCATCGCTTCTATTATGAGTGCGCTTGCCGCGCGCAAGTTCGTTATTTCAAATGAAGGCGTGCGGCAAGCGCACTCATAATAGAAGCGATGTGGTGCACTAGTTTTTTCCAGGCGCGCATATGCTGTGGCGAGATGAAAACATCTCTAGACACGAAATGTGAACGGCCCCTAAAGCTACTTTTCTTAATGTCTATTTGATGCTTTTCTCATTTAACACAATAATGACTTTAAATTATCTTTTGGGGGTAATTTCTCAGCCAAATTTGATAAATTATTTGATTCGATTCATTTGCGATTAATTAATCGCCACATCATGTAATTAATTAGATTAAACATTTTAAACAGTTTATCAAGTACAAACTTTTTTGGCTTAATCTAAGTTTGTGTTGTGATTTACCTCGTAGCTGGTTGGTTTGGTTCATGGCTTTTTAACGAGGGTTTTTAAAAATGAATGGGAAAATACCCCAAAAAAGTGATTGGCTTATAGAAAAATGCTAAAAGATTTTTAGCAACTGTATTACATACAATAAATTAATAATCAAATTTATTTATACCCAGACAAAGACATAGCCCATGATAGAAGCATGGACCACCAGCACAGGAAGACCCAGTATTCGGGTAATCAGACCAGACAGGCAGCAAAGTGCTACCGAGAACAGTGTTGTAACTACAGAGAGTTCAGCATGCAGCCTTCCTCTAAAATGGATGGTAAGCTCTTAAATAATACAATCACACATCTGCACTTGTACTTCATGCACTGTTGATGCTGATTCTCAGAGCTGGTTGTGTTCACAGGAATTGCGAGTCGCCTTATCGGGCCCTCCTTCGAGACCTACTCTCTGCCTGAACTGACGCGTTACGACTGCGAGGTCAACGTCCCATTGCAAGGCAATCTTCATTTGCTGCAGGGCAGTGACCTTCTAAGAGCATTAGACCAGTCCGCTTAGACCAGTTTCTACACTAGCCCACAGAAATGCAATCCCTTTTTACCTGACCATATCACTCATCCAACCCTCACCAACCTGACAATAACCATGCCAGCTTTAGTACACCTAAGCTTGTACACAGACATGCTTATACACCCTCTTACAGTCATACCTACCTTACTGCATACATGACAAATGTAGCTTTGATTCTATTTTTATTGTCTACATCTTCATAAATTATATACATGTACTATTTTTTTTTAGTTACAAGACCGTTTCTGAATGAATTTAAGTATTTTTGGAGGAGTTTAAATGTTGTGTTGTCTTCGGCTGGCTGTGTGTTTCTCTGCTTGTCAGATGATTTCATTGAAGCTGTTTTCAGCATATTTTCCTCATCTTTTTCTGTATCAATGTCACACAAAAAAAAAAAAAAAATCTACTGTAAGCTACTTGTTTTTAAATGTTCTAATTTCTTTCATTTGTTCTAACTTTCCTACCTCTGGCACATTATTAAAGACCCCATGAAATATAAATGTCAGTTTTGAGCTTGTCTATATGCTAGTGCGGTGGTTCCCAATCTGGTGTCCAAGGTATGTGTAATTCAAGCCACTTTATTCAATAAATATTAATAATAGTTCTCCTTCCATTTCCTCACAGAAAGGTTTTCGCTCCAAATGAAGGGTTGCCAGATATCACAAAAAAGCAACCTGGTCTAATACATACAGCGACCTCAATTATTGTGCTTTCGGTAGCAGATAGTATTCTCAAAACAAGCCCCTTAAAATGCATTATAATAAGCAGAAATGACAAAACCAGTATTTTCTAGATATTAACCAGATATTACCAGTATTCTACTAAATTAAAAGGCAAGAAATGTAATATATTATGAATAAAATAGTTCAATGTAAAATATTTAAATATTATTGAAAACGATCAAATGACATGGATTATTATAATAATTCAGCACATTACTGTAGGAGTGTGGCTTTAAGGACATAAGGTTGGGAAACCACTGTGCAAGTGTACTACTAAAATCTAGACTTGTTTGGGAAAATGGAGAAAAATATTGATGACATCATCCTGTACTACAACAATTTTTGTCCAATCAGATTCTCTGAATGAGCATTTCCCTCTCTCTGCAATCAGCTAGTAAATAGCAAATCATGGTTCAAGACTGTAACATAACATAAAGCCAATTTAAAATAATAATAATCCTTCAATATTTCCAACCCAAACTTCCTTTTTCAGCAGGAAAACTGTTCCCGTAAGTCATTTCATGGGGTCTTTATACCTTGTCTTCACTGACCACTTTCAATGTTAATGTTATTCATGTGCCTTTGTTCGATTTGTGGCAATACTGTGTTTCTGTCTCTGATTTGGTTTATTGCCTTATAGTGCAGACCACTTTAAATACATATATTTTTGTCAATTTAGCTGTAAACATACATATTTAAAGGAAGATGCTCTAAGATTTCTACTATAGATTTCTACTTTGATGATAAAGTTAAGCATTTAATTGTTCTGGTACTTTGTCTTGTCTACTCAGTAGATGTGAATCAGAGTTCTTATAGAGTCTGCAGTGCTGGTGTCCTGTGTTCGTTCTTGGTGGCATTTTTCTGGAAATATGCAAATGCATATTACATTTATTGGCAGGCCAGTACAGTTGGGTTCAAAATTTGGAGTTTTAATATGTTTTAGATATGTTATGTAGCACATTGGATCCTTAATGGAGTTTAATCTTAGTGATCTCTTGCATTGTTTGAAGATGGTGCTTCATGCAGTCTGACCCAAATGCATACTTAGATAATAACATTAACTGTCTTTTTATTTGAATTACCCTGAGGTTATCTTTAAAGTTGAATCATAAAGCATCCAAATTGTCTATTAGGTATGCCCTTTGCAATATGTAGCACTGTAGCAAGAACTGTGGTTGTGGATTTTTTTTTTTTCTGTGCTGTTATGCTTAAACACATTTATAGGGAACTTTATATCTTCTGTTAGATTCTAGCGTAAACCCCTGGTGGAAAAAAAAAAAAAAAAAAAAGTGACACATTGCTAAGATTTAATGTAATTCAAGGTACAAAGATAAGGTTTGGCACACAATCCAGTATTTAAAGTAATAGCCAGTTTTGTGACCAGACTGGATATGTGTTGCTTTATGGTGGATTAGCTGTGTGAGACTGTGTTTGAGAGAGTGGCTATGCACAACTAACAAAGATAATTCATCACAGGAGTGAATGGCACAAAACCTGTCCAGGTCATATTTCACTCCAAAGAAAAAAAAACTGTAAATTGTATTATATGATTATAAGAAATTGTGCCTATTTTTAGGATTACTGTTACACCCCCAACCCCCCCAATTGAAGTCATATACATAATTTTTTAATAAATCTTTTAGCAGTATGTTCTGCTGATTTCTTTTATAAAATTTAATGAGAATTATCACTGACAAATAATGGGAATTACTGAATTTGTGACCCTGGACCACAAAACCAGTCATAAGTCGCACGGGTATATTTAGCTATTTTGGCAATAGCCAACAATACATTGTATGGGTCAAAATTATCGATTTTTCTTTTATGCCAAAAATCATTAGGATAATAAGTAAAGATCATGTTCCATGAAGATATTTTGTAAATTTCCTACCATAAATATATAAAACATTTATTTTTGTGAGTAGATATGCATTGCTAAGGACTTCATTTGGACAACTTTAAAGGCGATTTTCTCAATATTTTGATTTTTTTTTTTTTCTTCACCCTCAGATTTCAGATTTTCCAATAGTTGTATCTCGGCCAAATATTGCCCTATCCTAACAAACCATACATCAATAGATGTATAAATCTCAGTTTCAAAAAATGTACCCTTATGACTGGTTTTGTAGTCCAGGGTCACATTTAAGGGGGAAAAATGTGTTGAATTGTCATGAAAATAATGTCACAATGCTCTACATATATATACAGTGCTGGGTAGTAACTGATTATATGTAATTTGGATTACGTAATCAGATTCCAAAAATTACTAGTAGTCCAAAATTACAAGAACTCCGAAAAGTATTTGTAATTATATTAATTTTAAAATGATTTAAATCAGATTAAAGTTTTTTTGTTGTTGTTGATTTATATATTATAAACACAGTAAATTATTCATAATTTATTGATTTTTTTTTTTTTCCTATTTTACATGTCTCTTTAGATTATTATGCAGGAAAACAAATAAAATGTAGATTTTCTTAGTGAGTGTGTTTTTATTGTTTTTATTTTAAAGTGATTTATTGCTTTATTTTACATCATGATTTAATTAAGTATTAGATTTTCATCAACCCACAACCCCTAAAGCACTTTGTTGTAGAATGTTATATATTTCTCTTTGTATTTTTATGTCTTAATGAGGTACAAAATAATCTTATTCAAATCTGTGATACACGAGTTAGGTCAAAAGTAATCTAAAACTAATCAAATAGTAGTCAGATTATATTACCTTAAATGTGTAATATAAAAGATTACGTCACTAACTACAATTTCTGTCATGAAATTTGTAATCAGTAAAGCACTACAATTTGTAAGTAATCTACCCAGCACTGTGTATATATAATTTTGAGGTAAAATGTGACCTGGTCATGTTTTAGTGATATTTACTCAGACTTCAATACTTAACTGAAATGTGCATGTTCACTATAGGTTCTAACATGTCTTGAAGCTTATAGGTATTTTAACTCCTTGAACTCTCCAGATGTTACAGTAAGTCAGAGATTTAAAACTAGATTTCACAGACTAGATTTTGATGCTCAAGACTCGCATAGATTGACACTCCTATCTGGTACAGTGATAGACAGTTACAGTAGACACAATACGAGAGTAGGAGAGAGACCAGTAGACAGATAACATGTGTCCAAGCTGTGAGGGACCGACAAAGAGATAACAGATGCTCAGCCTGTCCACTGATGCCGATCTCTGCAGACTTTTCCTCATCTTGGATAAGATGGATCATTCTTTGTGTCTGGGGAAAACTATATTGTTGGGTGAAATTTTGAATATTTCCCAGAATAAACCAGATACATCTACACTGAATTGACTAAATTATATTTTATGTCTGGGTCAGAGAAATTCATATGCTTTTAAAAAGTTACGTTTTTAGTAAATGATAATAATTTCATATGTAAACTGTTACAGGTGCCTTAACAAAAGCAAATCTAGGTCACTGCCATTTAGTCACTCAAAAATTAAGCTATAAAGCAATGCAGTATACTAATTACTTGAATTTTCAGATGTTAATGCCAGCGGAGGAAATGGAATCCTTGTAATATGTAGTTTTCTCAAAGCAGTGCAGCCATAATGATGATGTTACAGTAAGAGTTGTGCTTTTGAATGTGCAGAGAGTGCTGGTACATGTATGTCTGTCTAAAACCTACTACTATGATGGTCATTCACCAGACTGAGACCCCATGAACCCATTACGGCATTTGAATTTCGAATGTTACTGCCCTTATGTGCTTGATTGGTTTTATGCTTATTCTTCAACTTTAAAGACAACATTTGGATGCTGATACATAAATTAGGCAGTTTCTCATTAAAAAATAAGCAAGTACGTACAGTACATATTTTAATATGCTAAATGTATATTGACATTATTATAATACTGTTAATATGATTATTGTTGACATTACTGTATGGGAAATTTTACCCAATAAGTTGTATCTCTGCACTGATATCTTATTAAAGCATATCAATCTTCTGTTGCTGGTTTCTTTTCCGTATTCATTCATGGTACATGGCGCTATTTATATATATATATAGGACCAGGACTAAGTTGTTTAAAAATTAAAATGACTTGAAATGACCTATATAGGCAAAAACAGTGGGATTTTTTTTTTTTTTTGTTCACCAATCATTTTTAGGCTTAAGGATTTTTTTTTAACTATGTTATGAAAGATACAGTGGAATTAATTGATATATCATTTTACTTTATGCAATATGTGGGTAAAATAGCCATACAATACAATGTATCTATACACTGTATCCAATTTGCATATTAATGCGTTCTTGGTGCAACATGTAATGAAAAAATAAGTGCAATAATGGGAGTAATAATTGGCAACATTTCAATAATAATATCTGATAAATATAATATGCCTGATAAACATGATTTAATTCCTGTTGTACTCTACAGTGGGCATGTGTGAAATCAATGACCTGTTTTGTAAAAGAAAGTCATATTTTGATTAGAAACCCCATAATATTTTCCTGAGGTTTTTGACAATTAATTTGAAAATTAATTTGATTTAAATAACTACAAAATATTATCATATTTCCATAAGAGTGCTAATTTTGATCATTAAATTAATGTCAGTCATATTTAAAGACCAAGGACTTGTTGTTGTCATGGTGAAATCTCCAAAAATTGGTATCTCTGCAAACTAAGCCCCGAATGTGCTCTTTACAGGACTCCTGAGTTAAAACTGTGACATGTATGATGTCAGAGAAAATAATAATGTCCACTACAGAGGACAAAAGTCTATTCCTGGGTGTCAGGAGGATATCTTTAATTTTAGCTTAGATTTTAGTAATTCTGTTGTGCTTTTCTTTTTTTTCCTTTTTTATTATTATTCTATTTAACTTTATTTTTTTTATTTCAGTTTTCATTTTAGTATGTTTATTAACCTACTTCAACTTATTTTCAGTTAATTTGCAAGGCAACATTTCCATTTATTTTATTTCAGCTTTATTTCAATTAATGTCAGAGGTATCTATTTTATAAAGCACCTTTAGAAAACCTTTAAAGGCACAATATGTAATATTTTTAGATGAAAATATCCAAAAACCACTAGAACAATGCTATAAATTTTGTTGACTTGTGTTTCCAACAATGTTTAAATCCAGAGAAATCAGCCATTTTAACCAGGACACGGAACGCGTCATTGTGTCGCCTGTCAATGACGTCATATACGCGCTACCTTCGATTTCCAGTTTTACTAATATGGATCTAGATGACTGCAAAGTGCAACAAGTCTCTCATAGCAGCCACCGAGCGAACGCACAGAGTAACGTTATAACAACACACTCAAATGTATTTAGTATGATTGTTTTAATCATGTAAAACAGCGCTGCGTTACCCCACATACGCAACGAAAAGAGCAGATCCAGCCGACTGCAGCAAAAGCATAACAAAAGCTCCGCTGAACTCAAGATCGGTGTGCATCGCAGGTGTCTATCATTAGCATTCACTCCAGTGGCCTCGTCCCGCTCCCACGGCTCTCGACCCATCCTACTTCATACCACCATAACGTTTGTAAAACTTTAATACATTAGCTTATCCATGAACATGATTTTTGTCAGATTGCTTTAGATTGGCTGTGAAGGTGAAGATGACAATGCCCATGATTCCACGCTCATTCACGGCATCATCAAGCTATGCCTTTTGTTTTGAATAAATGACCTCTAGCGGCGAAAATTACATATTGTGCCTTTAAAAAGTATTTGACTCAACTGTGAGCCAACTACAACATGTATACATGTATACATTTGTTACTGATGTAAAACCTGTATAAAAACCCTTCAATCATTTCAATAATGGGCCTCCAGCTTTGAAACAAATCTGCAGCTCAGCTATTCTAAAAACAAATACAGCATCAATCACTAGTAAGCTGTGTGCATTTGGCTCTGTCGGAGCTGCAGTATGTTATTTCTGTCATCTCAATGGTATGTCACGCTTAACTTGTTTAATTTTTTAAATAATGACAGGAGGACACACCTTCTAACTTCTCAGAAAAGACACAACATACAGCTATTAAAGTAACTGACAAAGAATGACAGACACATTTCACTAATGTGCTGAGTGGGTGGATACACTGCGGTTTAAATTAACTTGGGGAAAGTAACCGCATAACTCCTGGACCCTGAAATGCATGGGGGGGAGACAGACAGCCCTGCCTTAAATGTCCCCGCAAGCTATTGCTCTGCCCAGGAAAATGTCCTAATTGCCCCAGGATGTTTGCCAGTACTGACATGCTAATTAAAGGAACTTTCCATTAGCAAACTCTGTCCCTCTCAGCCATTACAACAAATAGTGGCAGATTTGATGCCAAAGGGCATTACGGCAACTTTGTAAAAACCACAGACAGTGAGAATGCAGATTATAAAGGTAAAATGTATAAGTTTTGTAACAGTCAATGTTAGTAATGATGCCAAAACGGGTCTAAAGACCAGTGCCAAACTGATTGGTGTCCCTGGCTAACCCGTAGGTTATCAAGCACACAAACTCAGCGAATGTCCTCCTCCCTCACCACCTGTGGAGTCACTTCTGTGCTGAGATGTTTGCTGGACGTTCGCCTAGCCAAACCGCCTCTCTCATTTATTTGTTATTGTCCTTGTTATTTCTGTTTGGAATATGACGCACATCCCTTCCTTGCTCTCCATCTTCCACAGACAAATGGACACAAATGGAGGTTGCCTCACGCAGCTTCCCGTCTTTGCACAGGTACTGTGTCTGAGCGTTGTATTAGCAAACACAAAAAAATTGTCAAAGAAGTCAACCTGAAACTTATGGCAAACCATTAACAACACCTCGCTTAATGTCCATTGATCCATAACACATTCTGAGCTGCTGCTCAATTCTAGACACAGCGTGTTCATTTTCAGTTCCCTATGTTTTCAAAATGTCTATATGTGGTGGCACCTTAGACGTTTGCAAGTTAAAATGAAAGGAAATTAGCAAAAAAAGTTTTTAAACTAGATTTGCAATGTTTTTTGAAGTATATTTCAGCAAAGGAAATAGTGTAAAGGTTTTGGATAAGCTTAGATTTTAGACTGTGCATACATTAAATGCCTGTTGTCAAAATATTGATTCTAAATATGTCTTGTTTTCTGTGTTTGTGAATAAACACATATTGTGACAACATACAGTATTTCCAGCAAATTACTTTGTGTGGTTAAATAGATATTGAAAAAAGAAAAGACCAATCAAAATGCAAATCGATGTAAGCAAAAAGGCCAATCTGAATTCAGTATGCAAATATGACATCATTGTTGGCGGGCAGACTTTTGGAAAGTATTCTTCTTTAATGCAAATGTAAAATAGGAACATTTTTAAACTTTAAATTTTAAATTTCTTAAATTGAATAATGAGTACTGTAATGAGTACTACTAAAAGTTTGGATGGAATCTTGTTAAATTGTAAAAATATCAATTCAATTCCATTAATGCATCCTAATTAATCTCCTTTTAAAGTAAAGCCGAATTAGTACTGTTTATTTTCTAAAACTATATATGTCATTACCATACAAAGTGATGGTATCAGATGGTAGGTGCTCTGATATACACCATGAATACTGATTGATTACCACCATAGTACTACCCCAAGGAATCTACCCCAAGATTCCTGGCCAAGCTCAGTGAAATTATTGTTGATGAACCTAGCTAAATGGTGCAATTCTGTTGTACTGACAGAGTGCCTGGGAAGCTCAAAGATGAGAAGCTCTGTCTTTGCTAGTTTGAGCTGCAGGTGATGTTCTTGTATCCATGCCGAGATGTCTGTCAGGCAGTATGAGATCCGTGCAGCTACTGTGGGATTATCAGGTTGAAATGAAAAGTAGAGCTGTGTGTCATCAGCATAGCAATAGTTGGGAGAAACCATGTGCCTTTATAATGGGTGCCAGTGATGTAGTGTATTTGGGAAAAAGAGGGGGCCTAGAACTGATCCCTGAGGTACCCCGGTGACCAGTGGATGTGCTTTGGATACCTCCCCTCCCCAGGCAACCTTGAAAGACCTACCTGTGGTGTAAGATTCAAACCAGCAAAGTGAAGTTCCAGTGATGAGAGGGTGGACAGAAGGATCTAATGATTAACAGTGTTGAAAGCCGTAGATAGATCTAGCAGAATGACAACAGATGACTTGGAATCAGCTCTCACAATCCGCAGTGCTTCATTATCTGACAGCAAGAGCAGTCTCGGATGAGGGGCTGCATTTAAATCCTGATTGGTTAACGTCCAGCTGGTTGTTCTGTGAAAGGAAAGAAGATACCTGGTAAAAACAACTTGTTCAAGTGTTTTTGCTACAAATGAGAGGAGAATGACAGACAGGCCTTTCACTTTCTTCAAGTGCAATGTTTAATGTAGGTTTTTTTAAGCAGTGGGGTTACTCAAGCCTGCTTGAATGCAGTGGAAATGCCTGTGAGGAGAGATGTGTTGATGTCTAACACATCTACAAAATACTTTTGGTAAGTGTGAGATTGACTTCTGGTTAGGTGTTTGTGGTATTTTTGGGAGAAACGGTGCATGTCAGGCTTTGTGAAAATCAGCTGAGGCTCTTATCTGGCTTCAGTGAGGGACAAACACAGTAATGAGAGTGAACCCATGCTTAATCATTATTTATTCTGGAAGCAATCTCAGGCAAAAAGAAAAACACTGGAAGAAATTATAGAAAATAAGCAAAACAGTTTAGCTATGAGAGACTTCTCTTCCTCTGCGTATTCGCTAGGGTCATTTTATCATGTGGGCCGTTTCAGCAGTGCCACTGTTTAAAGCGCTGATGCGAGCCCAAACTTCACCCTCCTCAGGGGCAAACGCATGCATCTCAATCATAACAATCCCCTCCTAGAGGCTTTGTGTGTTTCTTCCTTCCCATGGACACGGGACCAGACTCCTTACGAAAGCCAGACTTCCACTCTTTCCCCAACTACAAAGATTTCATTTTTGGATCAGTTGATTCAGAGATTTCTGATCCTTATAGTGCACAAGAAAACAAAGTGCAGGAAAATAGGAGGGTCTGCCAATTCAGACCATAGGACTTCCTCTTTCTTTAACAGTCCAAAACAGTGGCTACCAATAGTATTGCACAATTGGCTGAGAAATAAGCCTCTTAAAAATAATAAAGGTAATTTCCACACGCACACACCCAACCACACAAACATTTCCAGTCACTTCATCTTAGTGTACTTCACACTTACACAAAGCATGTTTCATATCATCATAGTTCTGATAAATAAATGGAAGCAGCTATTTACACTAAGTGAAAATAGCATATTTTCTTAGTGATAGATGCTATTTACACTAAGTGCAAATAGCTGTAGATGTTATTTACACTAAGTGAAAACAGCAAAATATTCTATTTACAATTATTGACAATAGCAGCATTTTCTTAGCGATATGCTATTTACACTAGGTGAAAATAGCGATAGATTCCATTTACTCTATGGAAAATTATTAGTTCTATGCAATAAGAGTAAATGGTAATTAGATGCTAGCTATCTATATTGGCAGGTACTATTTCCACCTCAGTATTTTTGCACATTAACAGGATGCAATAATATTATAGAGTGTCAATGATTATATTTATTAAAATTATTAAATGGATGCTGCCTTATTGAGAGAATAAAAACCCTTCCTACACCTTCCCCTAACCCTACTCAATAAACACTTTTAATATTATTAAACACTCGTTCGCAGTTTATTTCTACTTTTAGAACATTATTTTCATTTTTTTTAAAAATAAATTCAAGCTCGCCGGATTCGAACCTGCGTCGATCACGTAAAATTACTTGCTACTGCTCCACTGAAGACACTGAATTCTATTCTTTTTTAAAACTTGAGTGGTCCAACCAGACATTGGTGGGTGGAGCTAGTGCAGAGAGTGTAAATAGCATTTGCCAACAAGAGACGCTATTTGCACTTAGTGTAAATAGACACTCCGTAAATAAATACACTGTAAAAAATGTTTTGTTGGGTAACTTCTTGTGGTAATTTCTAAATTAAAGGGTTAGTTCACCTCAAATTGAATATTCTATGATCATGTACTCACCCTCATACTGTTTCGAATGCATACTGTATGACTTTCTGTATTCTGTGAATCATTAAATGTGAATTTTCAAAGAAAATCCTGGTTACTCTTTTCAATATAATGAAAGTGAATGATAAAAAAGCATTTTGGAGAATTTTCTTCAATACAAGTACTGTATATGGACATTTTCAAACTTTAAATGTTCAAATTCTTAAAATGAATAATGTTTACAAAAATCCAAAATAACAGATTTAAGTTTTAAAGCTTGCTCTTATTGTTTAAACATCCAGACACATTAGCTCAACCAATGGTACGAGTTTGGGGGTGGGACTATCTAATTGTCAGAACAATGTCAGACGGGGGAGCATTTGTGAGAAAACCTGTCTGAAAACAGTCCTTATTTTTTGCATTTCTGAGAAGGTAAGAATATCTGCCTCAGAATACCCAGAAATGTCAAATGACTCACAAACAATTCCCTAGATTTGTTAGACTTCATTTTTGTGAACTCAAAAACCTCTCCCCTGACAGAACTTTTACTAAGCTGTCTGTCTTGTGTAATTGGATCATTACAAATAGTGCAGTCAGCTGAAGCGATGTTAGCGGTGTTTGCCAGCATGTTAGGACACTGATAATTAGCTTAAGCAAGATGCTGAATTCCCTGAGCTCATTTGTAATGCATGATAATGGGTTTGGATTTATCTAGACTGCTGTACCAAGTTCCACTTGTCCTTACCATTTGCTCTTCTATCAAATGTGGCAGTGAAAGAATTGCTGAAGTCACGTATATAATTGTGCTAATAGTTCCTGCACTAACGCAGCACTCTGATTAGCTTGGACACAATGTTTTATATAGATTTCAAACATTTAAATTGGGCATTTTCTCTGTTGCATTTAGTCTGAACCCACAAAGAAGGCCACAGGAGTGCTTTAAAGTGTTTGTGTAATGCACTAACAGCATCATGACCAATAGTTTCTCTATGATGTCGTTATGGCAGGTAGGAGCAAAAATAAACACTAGATTAAACTGGCACTATCTGCTTTGGTGACATTTGGTGACATGACTTAAATGTTATTTTAGTACCATGAACCCAGATGACCTAATACTACTTCTGGCAAGATTCTGAGGTGCACATTGATGGACACTTTACTATCCCATGAGTCCACGGGAGAGGATTTGTGAATGGCAGTGACGCGGCACAACTGAACTTGGTAGGTCACATGACGATGACAACATGCCGAATATAGTAGCCTACGTCTGGATTACATTCATACTGCACGTTCATACTGTACAGAACGTTGTGAAGTACCTATTCAGAGAGTAGGCCAAATTCTTAAAATGAATATTATATATATATACATGCAATATATATATATATATATATATATATATATATTGCATGATATTATATAGTAGATGTTTTTAGCAGTAATTATTTTGGAGGCCCTTGAAAGCATGAAATGGATATACAGGTGCATCTCAATAAATTAGAATATCATGAAAAAGTTTTTTTTTTTTCTTTCAAAAAGTAAAACCTAAATATATTCTAGATTTATTAGACATAAAGTAAAATATTTCCAGACTTTTTTGTTTTCAATTTGATGATTACAGCTTGCTGCTCATCAAAATAAAAAAATCAGTATCTCAAATTATTAGAATATTTAATTTCAAGTTCTATTAAATTACCATTCTCAGGGTATAAATACTGGGTTTAGGTCAGTAATCCCAACAGCAGTCATGGGGAAGTCTGCTGACTTGACAGTTGTCCAGAAGACGATCATCAAGACCCTCTACAATGAGGGTAAGCCACAGAGGGTCACTGCTGAAAGAGCTGGCTGTTTGCAGAGTGCTGTGCTAAAGCATATTCATGGAAAGTTGACTGGATGGAAAAAGTGTGGTAGGAAAAGGTGTTCAAGTGAAAGGAATGACCGCAGGCTTGAGAAGATTGTCAGGCGAAGCCGATTTAAGAACTTAGGAGACCTTCAAAAGGAGTGGACTGAGGCTGGAGTCAGTGCATCAAGAGCCACCGCACACAGACGTCTTCAGGAAATGGGCTACAACTGTCACATTCCACGTACCGAGCCACTTCTGAACCAAAGACAACGTCAGAAGCGTCTTATCTGGGCTAAGGAGAAAAAGAACTGGACTGTTACTCAGTGGTCCAAAGTCCTCTTTTCAGATGAAAGTAAATTTTGCTTTTCATTTGGAAATCAAGGTCCCAGAGTCTGGAGGAAGAGTGGAGAGGCACAGAAACCATGTTGCTTGAAGTCCAGTGTGAAGTTTCCACAGTCAGTGATGGTTTGGGCTGCCATGTCATCTGCTGGTGTTGGTCCACTGTGTTTTCTGAAGTCCACAGTCAACGCAGCCATCTACCAGGAAATTTTAGACCACTTCATGCTTCCTTCTGCTGACAAGCTTTATGGAGATGCTGATTTCATTTTCCAGCAGGATTTGGCACCTGTCCACACTGCCAAAGGTACCAAAGCTGGTTCACTGACCATGGTGTTACTGTGCTTGACTGGCCAGCAAACTCACCTGACCTGAACCCCATAGAGAATCTATGGGGTATTGTCAAGAGGAAGATGAGAGACACCAGACCCAACAATGCAGATGACCTGAAGGCTGCTATCAAAGCAACCTGAGCTTCCATTACACCTGAGCAGTACCACAGACTGATTGCCTCCATGTCTCGCTGCATCGATACTTTTCAGAAGCCTGACATTTCTGTTTAAAATATCCTTTTTTTTTTTATTGATCTTATGAAGTATTCTAATTTATTGAGATTGGTGGGTTTTTGTTAAATGTGAGCCAAAATCTTCACAATTAAAAGAACCGAAGACTTAAAGTACTTCAGTCTGTGTGCATTGAATTTATTTAATACACGAGTTCCACAATTTGAGTTGAATTACTGAAATAAATGAACTTTTCCACTACATTCTAATTTATTGAGATGCACCTGTATATAGGCCTATATCCCCATCTGCTGCCACTGACGTCACAGATCAGGATAGTCAGTAGTGAAGGACTGTGTGTGTTCTTGTGGAGCCATCAGCCAATCAGAACCATCATGAAATCATGTACATGCAGCTCTAAGTCAGTCACATGCGGTTCAGCTTTCAAGTGGTTCGGAGATCCAGGCAACCAGCTGCCACTGAGATGAATGGGATGCTAACAGACAGCTTCCTTCAGGTATTATAGATGCCTACATACATGTTGCAAGGATTTATTGCAAACAAAGTGAATACAGCAAGATTCATGCTTTTCTGCTTTGACTTACAGCAACCTTGAAAACAGCAATGAATACTTTCCTCAAGTAAGTAAATGTTGAAGCTTTGATTCGGTGCAACTGCACGTTTCACTCAGTTCTGTTTGCTCAAGAATAGTGACAGATAGCTGCCCAAATTACATACAAAAACAACTAAATGCTTAAACTTTCACATTTATAATGTTCCAATGCTATTTCTCTCTGTTTTAAGCAAACCTGACCTTCTTTTTGTCAACAGAATGTGTTGAAATCAGCAGGACTTTGACATGAGCGAGAGTTACTCATCTCTGAGCTGCGTGACCACATGGTAACAGCTAATCAGGATGGAGGGCCTTGATCCTCTTCTGTATAAATGCTAAAATCTAGTATTGCTATAAACTCCTGATGTGTTTCACGGGGCTTATGGGATTGTCTTATGTCCCCCGGCATCATCTTGTCTCCGCCAAGGCCACACTGTCCCAGACCCGCAGTGCTTAGTGTCCCAGAAAACCCAGCAGCCTGTGGGCGGCTCTGTCCTCACCCTCAATGAGAGCCAGTGTATCCACTGAGAGTTTTCCAGTTTGAAACAAGCGGGGCGTCAGTAATTTAATTGGTACTTATAATGATGGTGTGGAGGGGTGAAGCACAGATGGAGCATAGTGCTTTTAATTAATGTCAGCCTACAATGATGTCACAATTAATTTCTTCTCTTTCAGGGTGCATTATCTCTCTCTCTCTCTCTCTCTCTCTCTCTCTCTCTCTATCTATCATCTAAAGTCTGTAATGTTCACCAAGGCTACATTTATTTAATCCAAAATACAGCAAAAATATAATATTGTGATTTTTGTGTTGTTGTGATTGTAATTTATTCCAGTAATGGTAAAGCTGAATTTTCATCAGCCATTTTTCCAGTCTTCAGTGTCACACGATCCTTCAGAAATCATTATGGTATGGTGATATGAATTTTTATTAATGTTTAGAACAGTTGTGCTGTTTTTATGGAAACCGTGATCATTTTTTGTGGAATATTATTTGTGGAAACTGTGATAAAGATTCTTTGATGAATAGATAGTCAAAAGTAAAAAAGTCAAAAGTCATTTATTTGAAATTTATATATATATTGTTTTTTTTACTGTCACTTTTGATCAATTTAATACTTTATTGTTGAATAAAAGTAATAATTTCTTAACAAAAAAAAAAAAAAAAAAAATCTACTGACCCCAAAATTTTGGATGGTAGTGTATTTTATTCTATACATTTTAGTTTACTCTGGTTAAAAATACAACAACGTATCTCATTTATTTGTGTTGTTCTGCCTTTTGGAGTGTCAGGTCCAAAGTTTGACAAAATACATTAGTCATAATTACGTGTATCCACTAATTGTTTTCACTGAGCAGCACAAAGAAATTACAGTACGTTCGCCTACACTTTGTGCCTTCTTTCGCCAATGCTCAGGCCTGTGTGTCAGGAAGAGGCCAAATATAAGTGATGAAAGCCAAAAGGTTACACTCTATCAGTATAAAAACAGAAGAACGCAGAAAGGGAGGATTTCCGCAAGGAAAGAAAACGAAACAGATAGCTCGAAATAAGGAGTTGCAGATAGAAAAGAAAGAACTACTAAGATAAAATAAACTACAGTATTTGTCTAAATGTGTGAGAAAATGGCTCCCTTCCCATTTTGTCTAGTGGTTGTTACATAAGCAGTTGTCCCGTTTAAAGAACAGACACAGACGGACAATATCCCCTCTCTGTTACCCTGTTTGCCTCCCACTCACCACCCCCTCTTCCTCACACCATCCTTCGTCATATTCAGCAGAAAGTTCTGGAACCTCTTAAGTTCAATCCTTTCCATTGATTCCTCAAAATGTCTGCAGATACCACCACATCCTCCATGATGTCCTGATTTACAAGCTTTCACTACACAGAAACAGAAAGAAATGATGTTTAGTATGAAGGAAATGGAAGAAAAAAAAATCCACTGAAGGCCTTTGGACATTCCATACACTTTTCTGTTACTTTTCTGACGTATATAAAATCAACCAAGACTTCCGTTCCAGAATCAGCACTTCCCCAATGTGTACTTTTGACCTCGTCTCTTGACCCACACTCCTCTGCTATCCTCACTGAGTGGTCATCATTTACAACGCATTCCCACACAGTCCTGACACAAGCTCACCGTTTATTCCTAATCTTGTTTGTGACTACCCTTGTGAAAAGAAGTGCAACTTAACTGAATGTAATGTTATGTATGTTTATATACAGTCAAACCAAAATGTATTCAGACACCTTGAACATTTCATTCATTATTACAGTTTATTCACTATAGTTAAAAAAAATGGTAATAAATTATGACAAGATCTCAGTTAAACTGTCAGAAAAAAAGAAGATAACACTTAAGCAAGTGTCTGAATAATTTTTGGTCCCAAATTTTTATCAATTTTACTGGTTGTCCACTGTATGAAGAATTTTTGGGTATAATATGTTACAATTTACTTTATTTTGCTATCCTCACTTACATAAATTAACTATAGTGTCCTGCACCCACTAGTAAAAAAATAAAAAATATAAAAAATTATATCTAGTGTCTGAATAATTTTTGGTTTGACTGTGTGTGTGTGTGTGTGTATATGTATATATATATATATAGTAATTGTACATATTTTTAATGAAGTTGCAATTTATTGTGTTTAAAATATATTAACTTTGAATGTAATATCAAAAAACACACTACTAAAAATGTAAAAAGTACTTTACATGTTTATGTTAGTCACCATCAAAATATGTAATTCTTTAAAGCATGACAAAATAGTATAATACATTATAAAAATATAAAAAATGATTTAAAATAATTTAATTTGACATTATTACAAAGTGCACTTTTTAAAAGTGTATGGGCCTTAGTGTGTTAAGAAACAGTCATAAAAGTTTCTGTACAGTATAGTTTTTTTTTTTTAAATATAGCCTACTTTTAAGATTTGACTACAAGTGCACATTCAATACAATCAAGCACACTTATTTTTCATAAGGGTAGGCCTAGGGAACCTTTTTTTGATTGGAGGATCTCACCCCCATTGACTACAATAGTAATTTTTTCCCCTATTATAGTAGTCAATGGGGGACGAGATCTGTTTGGTTACAAACATTCTTCCAAATATCTACCTTTGTGTTCGGCAGAACAAAGAAATTTATACAGGTTTGGAAAAACATAAGGGTGAGTAAATGATGACAAAATTTTCATTTTGGGGTGAACTATCCCTTTAAGTCAAAGTCCATTCACCCAAGCCTGGCCGCTACAATCAGCCTTCTCTGGTCAACTAGCTCCCCCATCTGTATACATGAAAGCTTAGCATACGTTTTGTTTAGAGTCAAAATTTTTCCCACTCTTCCCCCTCAGCAGAGAAACGCACTCGTAAATCATTATAAAAATATTATGATAAGTACGTTTAGACTAAACATGAATTTATTCAAGTTTCACCTATATCTGAAACACCTGCTGATATTAATGCGTCTTAAATTGTGGTCTACCTTGGTTTTTAAGAATAAAATCTGAGCAAAATTCATATAAGTTAATTTTGGTGCACTGTATTTATTCAGATATATAAACTATTTAATAATCAAAAGCTTTTAGATGAAAATAGATGGTAAATCTAAATCTCTTTTTTTTTTTTTATTTAAATAATACCATCCTACTATTACTATAACTACAAATTAATTTGTTTTCAAAACAGGGCTTGTAAAAGTTCTTACTAAAAGTTCGATCTGTAATCATGATGGCAGTCCACTAGGCTACAGAATGGATACAGAAACATAAACACAACAAATGATATTCAGATATGACATCACTTTTGTAGCTGTTAGAATCATTTTATTATGTATTCTGTATAGGGTGTTATAGCCTTTATACTTGCTGCCTCTGTTTAAGCAGATCTGCCTTTTTTCTTTTGTAATATCCCTAAATAAAGAATAGAAAAACATTCTAAAACAACAACAACAACAAAAACAACAACAACAAAAAAACAACACACACACTTTAATAGGTCTACTTAAGTTATAGGCCTACTGGTTATTTCTGAGGGTCAAGTTCATTAGCTATAAATGGCTTGTATACCCAGAATGAGTTCAGAGAACAAAACAAAACCCAGAATAATCTGGAATGCTCACAGACTATTCACCAGACTTGTTCGACTGAAAAGACTTCATTTTGTGAACTCAACAACCTGTCCTCTGTGACAGAGCTTTTAAGCTCTCTATCTAGTGTAATTAGACCATTACAAACAGTGCAGTCAACTGCAGCGCTGTGTTTGCCTTTGCCAGTATGCTGGGACACAAAACTAGCATGTAGGCCTAAGCAAGACACATAATTCCCTTTTCTCATTTGTAATATGGAAAAATTATTTTTTTATAGACCACTGAACCTATTTATTGATTGTATTGTTTTGATTGATTGTGATGTCCTTCTTTAAACATCATCAATCATGAATTCAACAGCTATTAAAGCTATTTTCAATACTATGGGAAAGCTTATATTTTTTAAATAAAACAACACAAAAATAAAAATTAATAAATAAAATATAATATAAACCAAACCTTCGCTGAAGCTTTTATTTTGCGGCAAACCTGACTTTTATTGTGAAAAATGCAGCATGTTTCCTGTTAAAGCATCTTGTCTTGCTGCAGGTTTCAAAAGTAGCTGTAATTGTACAGCAGCAAATCCGCGAAACTTCATATTGATGATAAGAATGATTTGTGAGTTCGCTTTCGTTGTCAGATAACTTTTATTTTTAACTGACTGTACTCGCAACATAGTTGCTAACCCTGGAGTATCTACAACCAGCCGTACGTCCTAACTTATGTGTGGCTACTGTTTCCATACTTAAATGGTTGATTTATGCTTGTAATCTTTACAAATAAAATGTCAACGGGTAAATATGTATATGCAAATAGATATGTGAAATCATTATATCAGCTTGTTTGCTGATGCAATTGATGCTTTTCAGGATACGTGTATTGACACATCCATGTTTCAATTGAAAGAAAATACACTAAAAGGGAGCTGAAGTTGCTGAACTAATGAGTGGAAGGAGAAGTAAACCCAACCGGGGTGGAGGACGGTTCAATAAACCCAGAGGAGGTGGAAGAGGAGGAAGAGGAAGAGGAGGAGGAGGAGGAGGAGGAGGTGGTGGTGGAAGCAGGAAAGCTGCCAGTGGAGGCTGGGATGATGGAGATGATTTCAGCCTGGATTTGGGTCCCAGTCAGTCATTCAAGCCTCCTTCATCTAGAGGTTCAAGAGGTGGAGGTGGAGGTGTCCGTGGGGCTCGTGGAGGAACTGGCAGAGGAAGATCTCTGGGACTGCCCAGAAAACATGATGAGGAGGAGAAGAGATCCAGATTTAGACCCGAGCAAGTGCAACTGCCCCTTCAAAAGATACACATGACATCAGAGAACAAACTACAGGTCAAAGAACTGCTCGGGAGCTTCAAAACCAGGAGTATCACACATCAAACAGGTGAATTTGTGTTTGTTTCTACAGAGGCAACAGTGGGCATCCACTTTTTCATTGGCCTTGGTTCTGTAAGTACCAAGTAAGTCAAGTTTTAAGACACGAACCAAACCAATTCAACCAACTCCAAGATGTATCACAACATTACACACATTGATTTTAATAATAGCAGACTGTGTATATTATGTTATGAGAAAATTGGAGATTATATTGGAGATTATATTATGTTATGAGGGAATGAACTACTCATCCCATGAAGCATTGCAAGATTTGGTTTGATATAGAATTGTTGAGCAGTCTTTGTCATTTACTTTTGTATTGTCACATTGTACAGACATTTTGAAAAAACTTTTTCTGCAAAAAAATAATTATAAAAGAACATTGAACGTGAAAGAAAGTATCTGTTATTACGACCATTTTGTAAACTTTATAATTCTGAATGACAAATTCCAAAACTCCTTCTTTTTATAAGGCTTTTTGTAACAAACTTGCTCTTTTAATGAAGTCACTTAAGGCTGTGACAAATGTTAAAGGTACATTTACTGTTAATACTATGAATCTGTAGTTTGCAACTATTCATATACTTATATCAAATTATTGACTTTATCAAACCGCATCAAAGGTCTTGAAACATATACCTAATTGTTAAAAAAAATGAATAGAGAAAATGAATGGGAGTTTTACTTCCAACCCACTCTTTTGCAATCTAAATATTACTTTATATTGGTTTACATTGGTTGTTCAGTGTTGAATAATGTATTCTTGTCAAATAGCGGCTCTGATTATGAAGGTGGAGAGGAGGACGAGAATGAAGAAGAGTATGATGAGTTGGACCATCGTGGAGAGGGTCAGTTCTGGGTAACCAATGATGATGGAGTGGAATATGCAGTGAATGAGGACTGGATGGAGGATTCGGTCGAGGAGAAGCATGCAAAGCCAGAGCCGGTGATCTCCCTGTTTGCTCTGGGCACTCTTTGCAGGTACACACTAGCTAAAACAGGCATCACTACTAATATTTCAAGATTATTGTAGTAATGGTACACTGTAAATACAAAAATCCTGTTAAATTTACAGTAAAAAAAAACAGCATAACATAATACATAATACAGGTGGTACAATTGAAAGCCACATGATAAATTAGAGATCATTGTAAGTGGCCTGTCCATAAAACATGGCCAATACTCATGTATAGACAGTGCACAAGGTCATACAAACAAAGACAAAACACCATCAAATAACAGAAAATGTAACAAAAAACACCCTAATATACATTAATGATAACATAAATGAGAAGAGCCAAAATTATTTATATAAACTCTTATGTGATGTGTCATGCAAGGATCTCTAAGAATGTCCTTTTACTGTTTTTCACCATAAAATTATACAGTAATTCATAGTTTTTACTTGCAATAACCATATATTTGACAGTATTTTACAGTAGAATTACATATAATGCAATGTTAAGTTTTTCGCTGTATATTGTTTAATTGTTTTTATATAAGTGTAAAAAGTAACATAAAATGGTAACTCAAAAAACCTAATGTATGTACTGATAATAAAAATGAGAAGAAAAAAAATATTTATATAAAATGTAATCATATGTGATGTGTCACGTGGAGACATCTGAGAATGTCTTTTTATTTATTTTTTTAACCCTAAATTATATGGTAATACATACTTTTAATTGCAATAACCATAAATTGTACAGTATTTCACAGTTAAATTACATATATTGCAATGTTAAACTATTAACAGCTTTTCACCCTACATGGTAAGGTAAGGTAACTTAAAGTTAACTAGTTAACAGGTTTTTACCATAGCATTTTTACAGTTTATTTTCTTTTTTAATATTTTAGTATATTAGTATATATTTTTTTCTTTATACAGTGTATTATAGCATAACGTGTGCCAATAGTTTATGTCTGGATGGTAGTGTACTTTTTAGCTTCTATAAAGTACTAAATCTGGTTGTTCACGTAATATATTAGTAACTCAGGATTTCCTGTGTTTCAGGTATGGGTTTGACCGTGAGCGCAGTAGACAAGCTTTGGAGGCTGGAGAAAGAAGTGGATGTGGTGAGGTTGGAGCAACATTAGAGCTCCTCCTATCCCAGATGTTCACTGAACGTTTTGGCTCTAGTGCCCTCAGCCCCCAGTCGTCCGACCTCCCTTCACAAGGGGAATGTTTAGCTTTGCGACAGGAAGAGGCCCTCGCTTTGACCGCGATCTATGGGGAGCGGTTCTGTGAGCGCATCAGCAGTCGTGTTTGGACTGTTCAGCTTGATTTGCTATGGTTGGATGAAAGCCGGATCAAAATTTCAGACTCTGCGAATTGTAAAAAGCAGTCGGGGTCCAATCAGATTTGCAAGTTTTACCTAAAGGGGGCAGGTTGTAAGTTTGGCAACCGCTGCAAGTTCAAGCACCAAACTCATGAATCGAGCTCTTCCAGAGATTTTTGTACGGCAAGTCAACCAGGGTTTAGCAGCATAGAAGCTCCCGTTTACCAGCTGGAGATTCGTTTCCAACCAGGTAGTTTTTATCCTTTTCAACCTCCATTTGTGGCCTTCAGTAGCACTGATGAATCGCTTTCAGGGCCGGGCCGCCTTAATGTTACAGAGTACCTGTTCGGTCAGTCACTCAGTGCTGCGCAGGAAGGTGAGCCGGTGGTCTACACCCTCATTTCCTGTCTGGAGGAGGATGGACCTGTCAGAGAGCTGCTGTCAGCTGCTCATCACAAGTACAGTTCTCCACCCCAGTTCTGGCTCCACCCACTGTCACTCCGGCAAGGAATCAGAGCAGTAGGAACACCGTAGACAGCATTACGAATGGTACAGCAACTAGAGATCGATCAACCAAGACCACCGAGACCACAAACCACAGACTGAATCAAAAGGAAGGTGAGGGATTGGACATATCAAAACTTGTCATACCATACTTAACCCAAAATTGAAAATTCTGTTATCATTTACTCACTGTGTGTTCAATTAGATGCTTCATTCCTAAGAGACGATATTGATGAAGAACAAGATGAGGATGATTATGAAGATGAAGAGGAATGTATCCCAGTGGTAAACGAAAGCTATGTTAACTTGAGGAAGAAGATGGTGAAGAAGCCCGAGATCAAAACTGAGCAAATACAGCAAGAGAACAAGAAGCTGTGCAGAGAGTTCAAGAGGAAACAGGTAACACATATGACGATTGTGCAAGACCTACCCTGCCCTCATTGGCTTGGATGGGTCTGATTGTTTTTGGGGTAGTAAATTACGATTATTTGCTATCATTGCCATCATTTACACACCATCATATGTTTTCAAACCTGTATAGAGTGCTGCAGGGATGACATATTTTTGTAGGCCAACTCTGAAGTTAACATCACCCTGGTTCTCTCGACAAAAAATAATAATAGGATTTTCCCATTGAGTTATGGATTATTGCAGATATATGAAATATGCTCTGTGGCCAAAAGTTTTTTATCCTTACACATTTTGTTCATTAAGATAATCTTCAGAAATTAATACAGCTTTGGAGCCTAAATACATTTGGCAGAAGCAAAAAGATAAAATTAGGCTATAAACAAAACTACACCATGGTTGCATGACTTCAACTTCACCACCACTAAGCTTCTAACAACTCTTTCAATATTTATTTAAAATCTACAAGTTGGAAAGTTTGAGTTTGAATAGTTTGTAAGAGAGCAAGTAGATTAGTTTATCTGTTCGCTGTGATGACATTTAATGTCCCCCACAACCTCTGGAGTCCCATTTAACCACTTGTTAGCAACCATCTTTTTCAAGAAACATAATAGGTTTAAAAATCACGAGTATGGTATTACTGATGCATTTTATGTCATAGAATAATATAAATATTTTAAGCTTGTGTTAACCACAGACCAAAAACCCATTCAAAAAAACCACTGACTTCAGGACAAAGGCAATGAAAGTGCAAAATGCCAACTTGTTTCTGGGTTTTAGGACTTCACAACCTTCTTTCATATATAGTATAGTAGGGAACATATAGTACTCAAAAAATGCTTTGAAAAAGCTTTATAAAAATAGTCTGAAAACATAAGATAGTTTTACGTATCATACAGACTGAAATTTAAGTTATATTCACTGAAAATCTTGCCGCCTTTTAACAAATTTTTTTCAGTAAATTTCTCAAACTTCATTTGTTCTCCTATTGCTTGTGACCAAACCTTATTATAAAGCACTTTTGGAGTGATTTCTTTGTTATTTTGGAGCTTGACAACACTCATCAGTTTCATTATATATGGAAGAGAGCAGCCAGGATATTGTTCAAATTTTCACCTTTTGTGTTACACAGAAGAAATTGATTGAAATTGATTTTTTCAGTATCATCATTTGGGTTAACCGATCCTTGTGTGTTCTCTCTGTCAGTCTTCGAGGCGGTATATATCGATGCAGGAGCAGAGGCAGAAGCTACCTGCATGGCAGAAGAAAGAGGCCATATTGGAGTGTTTGGATAAGAATCAGGTTCTCGTCATCAGCGGGATGACTGGGTAGGACTATGATCTGCAGCATTTATATTCTGTTAACCAATTTTTCTTTTTCTTTGACGTTCTTAACATCTCTTGATGTCTGAATGAATGTAACTTCAGGTGCGGAAAAACAACTCAGATTCCTCAGTTTATCCTGGATAATTTCCTCCAGACTGGGCGGCCGGATAGAGTGGCCAACATTATTTGCACTCAGCCACGCAGAATCTCTGCCATCACTGTGGCGACCCGAGTGGCCCAGGAACGAGCAGAGGCCCTGGGTCACTCTACAGGCTACCAGATCCGTCTGGAGACCGTCAGGGTAACACAGTTTTTACATACCAACCACATTTACTGCTGCTACTTGAGACTGAGCAATACATCAGATGTTTACAATATATTCTTAAAGCTTTTCTTTATCATTTGATTATCATTTGTTAAATTACTACTGCCATAATTGCTTGAAAATGCACACAAATAAGTGATTTGATTGATTATTAGATGTGTTCACACTTCGCAGGTTTGGTTCAATTAAAACAAACTCTGGTGCGATTGCTCTGTAGTGCAGATCATTTGAATGTTCAATTTGAAGTGTAAATGCTGCCATCTGAACCTTGGTGCGCACCAAACAATCTTCCAAGCAAACTCTGGTGCGGTTCGACTGAAGTATGAGTGCAACATGGACCAAATACATCTAAACTAACCAAAAACAGGACTGGATGTCACAACAGAACAGAACAGCATTTATTATAGAAAGCCTTTGTACCACTGTAAATGTCTTTTACTGTCACTTTTGACAAATTTAATGCATCCTTGCTGAATTTTTAATTTCTATAAAAAAAATTCCTAATGGTATTGTATGTTTTCTTGTATCCAGTCCTCCAGCACAAGGCTGATGTTCTGCACCACCGGCGTCATTTTGCGGAGGCTAGAAGGTGACTCTGAGCTCAGCGGCATTACACATGTGATCGTGGATGAGGTCCATGAACGGACAGAAGAGAGGTTTGTGGAAAGCATACATGTACATAAACAACAGTCACATGATGCGAGTCTGACAGTAAAATGATTCCTGTCTCGCAGTGATTTCCTATTGCTGGTTCTGAAGGATTTGATTAGAAAAAGGACGGATCTGAAAATAATTATGATGAGTGCAACCCTAAATGCTGAGCTCTTCTCACAGTACTTCAACAACTGCCCCAGCATCCATATACCAGGTACTCCACTCCATTACCGACAAAGAAAGAAAGCATAATTTAGCCTTTTCATTAAAGAGGACCTATTATACTCTTTTACAAAGTCTTAATTTTGTTTTTGGGGTCTACTAGAATAGATTTTCATGCTTAAATGTTCAAAAAACACATTATTTTCCACATATTTTACATTGTTGCAGCACCTCTCTTTCCTGTCTGTTAGTAACGCTCTGTTTAGTTCCTGTCTCTGTGAAGCCACTCCTTCTGAAAAGCCCAGTGTGCTCTGATTGGTTGGCTGGACCAGTGTGTTATGTTTGGTTAAACGCTTTGAGCGAGTTTGAAATGTCACACCCTTACCATAACAGCAGGTTTCAATGCACTAGGCCTCGCCCCATTTTTTGCGCATGCCTTGGGTGGGAATTATTTAAATGAGGAATATTGTGACGTGTATGTTCCCAGAAGAAAATTCAAGACTACAAGCGAGTAACTTTGCAGACCTTTTCATGCTCAAACAGCAACAATACACACCAAAGAAAGTTGAAAATGTAAAAAAAGCATAATATGTTCTCTTTAAACATTCACAGATTTATGTTCCGGATACTTTTTTACCATGAAAAAAAGATTATTAGTGTAAACTGATATGTATGTAAACTGTAGATGTAACCTATTCCACATTTCTTACTTGTTTTTTCGAAACTGACTTTCCTATCTAAAGGACGTACATTCCCAGTGGAGCAGTTCTTCCTTGAAGATGCCATCGCTAAGACCAGGTATTAACATAAAATACATATCGCTTAGTCTACAGTTATTTTTCTATGTGTATTCTTCACACAATAATATAAATACTGTCATTACAACACGTTTTGTTCATTTGATGTGAAGGTATGTAATTGAAGATGGTAGTCCATACCGACGCTCCACAAAGCAGAATCGTCCCCCTGGTCAGGGTGGTGCCGCTGGGAAGGGCCGGGCTCCTATTGAAGACTTTGATGATGATGGTGGTGGCTGGTCCTTTACCTCCTTAATGAAAAAGGATTCGATCAAAGACTCCATCCCTGATCAGCAGCTCAGTCAACAGGAGCTCACTGTCCGATATTCCAGTAAGAACACTAGAATTCTGTTATTTGTTTTTAACTCAGTTTAACCCTTGTGTTTTGAAAATTCTTTACCTTATTTGATGTTTCCAATTGCTTGCAAATCTCTCATTAGTTTTGACTTACAACTATTTCAACTAAATGCAGATAATTCAGTTGTGGTGGCACTAATTTATCACCCTCCTAAATCTACAAAGGAGTTTAATCAGTTTATTGATGAGTTCGCCAAACTTTTAAGTAGATTTATTACAAATTATGATAGATTGTTAATTCTTGGTGATTTTAATATTCACGTTTGCTTTGGAAATTTTATGTCTGGTGGAATCATTCATCCTCTCCAAGTCAAAACATGAGGGTTAAACTCATTTCTGTCTTTAGTATTTGCAAAAAGTTCAACATGCTTGTTGAATGCATTCTTTGTATTAGATCTCTGTGTAATCTGATATAACACACTGAACTCTAGTGAGTGAAATATCTTTGTGCATCTCTTGTTAAGATTGCTCAAAGTCTGTGGTGAAAACGTTGGCTGCTATGGATCTTGACAAAATCAACATGGACCTGGTGGAGAGTCTGTTGGAGTGGATTGTTGATGGAGACCACAGCTACCCACCAGGTAAAGAGCACAATAACCCCCTGCACTACATGCCTGTTTAAAATAATTACAGCTCCCTTATCAAGGTTAAAAAGGTCACAGTGATTGACTCTTTTTTTTTTATGTGTGAATGCACAGGGGCTGTTTTGGTCTTCCTACCAGGACTGGCAGAAATAAAGCAATTATATGAACAGCTGCAGTCTAATAGGATGTTCAATAATAGACGAACAAACAGGTACATTTTTATAATGGGGCCAGTAGTTCAGTTATTGTTGTTCATGTAAATTGGCAGATTTTTTTTTTTGATTTTTTTAAAAAGAGTCTATGAGTGAATTTACAAAGAACATGTCCTGTACATTAAATCTGAAATCAAAGGTCTTCTCATTACTATGACGTAATGACTATGTTTGTATTTATAATGGTAGTATGTGTACTACTGTATCTGTAATTTATGCTAATTAACTGGTAAATAAAAGAGTTTAGGGAGAATCACCATTAAAAAATGAAAAACACATTGAAAAACATAAATTGCAGTGAATAAAAAATTATCAAGAAAATAATGTCATGGTCCAAACAAAAATTTTATTGATCTTAAAAATAAACATATTTTTATATCATATTGATATTATAATATTATACACTATCATTCATAAGATTGGGGTCAGTAAGATCAGTAAGAAAGAAATTAATAGTTTTATTCAACAAGGATGCATTAAATTGGTCAAAAGGAAAGTAAAGAAATTCATAATGTTACAAAAGATTTCTATTTCACAGAAATGCTGTTCTTTTGAACTTTCTATTTATCAAAGAATCCTGTAATAATGTATCACGGTTTACACAGGACTTTTTTTTATAACAACAATAATAATGTTCCTTAAGCATCAAATCAGCATATTAGAATGATTTCTGAAGGATCACGTGACTCTGAAGACTGAAGCAATGCTGCTGAAGATTCAGCTTTGCCATCACAGGAATAAATTACATTCAAATTAGTTACTTTGAATTGTAATAATATTTCACAATATTACTGTTTTTACTGTATTTTTGATCAAATAAATGCAGCCTTAGTGAACATAAAATTGTAACCAATCCCAAACTTTTGAACAATAGTGTATATTATTATAAAACTAATAAAACATAACAAATAATAACATTTGGGCTGAGATGTGACTTGGACATGTTTTTGTCAGATTCACCTGTAAAAGGCGGATGATAATATTTAGTTATGTTTGTGTGTAAAATTTCCAGGTGTGCAGTGTATCCTCTACACTCATCCCTGTCCAATGAGGAGCAGCAGGCAGTCTTTACCCGCCCACCTGAGGGTGTGACCAAAATCATCATCTCCACCAACATTGCTGAAACTTCTGTAACCATTGATGATGTGGTGTATGTCATAGACTCTGGCCGGATGAAGGAGAAGAGGTTTGACTCACTGTTTACTGCATATTGGTGCTGAAGCTTGCATTTGTTAAACCCTGTCAAAAAAACTAGATGTTTAATTTTCCTGGATAACATTCAGTGTTCTTTGTGGATTTGGATGCATTATCATAAATTTGCGCATGCACGTTAGGTACGATGCCAGTCGCAGTATGGAGAGTCTAGAGGACGTGTGGGAGTCTCGTGCCAACGCTCTTCAGAGAAAAGGCCGTGCTGGTCGTGTGGCGTCAGGCGTCTGCTTCCATCTGTTTACGAGCCACCGCTTCGCACACCACCTGAGCCAACAGCAGCTGCCTGAGATCCAGAGAGTTCCTCTGGAGCAGCTCTGTCTAAGGTAACCATCTTCATATTGGGTAGTCGTGGCCTAATGGTTAGAGAGTCAGACTTGTATCTCGAAGTTTGCGGGTTCGATTCTCAATACCAGCAGGGAAATGTGGGCTGGGGAGTGTATGAACAGCGCTCTCTTCCACCCTCAAAACCCATGACTGAGGTTCCCTTGAACTAGGCACCGAACCCCCAATCGCTCCCCGAGCGCCACAGCAAAATGACTGCCCGCTGCTCTGGGTGTTTGTGTGTCCACTACTCACTACTCCTAATGTGTGTGTACTAAGTTGGATGGGTTAAATGCAGGGAGTATGTGTATGTGGACAAATTGTAATGCTATTTCATGCATTCTGACTTATTTACATTGTTAAAGAGTTGCATTCTCATGCTAAACATGGCCAAAGTTTCAAAACACGAGTTGGATGTATGATGGAGTATTTCTGTCCCAAATACACTACTTCTGGTTTTGGAGAGTTTTTTTCGAGTATGGCATTTATGACGTCAAAAGAGAGCGGAATTCCTTGTATAGGCACTTCTCCCTGATAAGCGTGCACACATGCATCACCCAGAGAAAGAACAAGAGCACGCCCATCAACACGCTTTGTTCGGGATACGGAAGCCGAGAGATTTCTCAACAGTGGCTGTGTCCCAATTCAGGAGCTGCACCCTTTGAAGGCTGCATACATCATCGAGGCAGTCTCATTTAAGAAAAATAAGCGTTAGATTGCAACGTAAGAAAGAAATTACAGTATTTTACACCTCACAATGAATATCAGTCAGTTTTATTACGGTTACTTTTCTTAAATATGACATCCTTGATGAAGTATTCAGCCTTCAAATGCGACCTCCGGAGGACGCAGCCTCCGAAATGAGACACAGCTCCTGTCACCAAAAGAGTGCGTTTTTGGTTGTGAGGGAAAGATTACCTTTTTCAGCTTCCCAAAGAACACAGCGTTAAGGGAACAGTGGATGAAGTTTGTTTTTCTGGGGTTGTGCACGTATGTTTGTTTGTTCCTGGGATTTTGGTGATGAATACTTTGTAAACAAGTCCCAGTTCAGCGCTGGATTTGCAGATCGCGGGTGGTGAGTAAAGCTGCATCAGATGTCTGTGTTTTGTTGGCAATCAGCGCGCAAGTGCATAAAATGTAAACGCCACAAACGTTTTTGTTCCCTTTGTATTTATAATGATGTCGCAGCTAGCAGACGATCTCTACGCAAAAGCTGCGCGCGCTCGTGACTCTTTAGCTCTGCCCACGGCACTGACGGCAGGCACGCCTCCAGGAGCTCGGCTTTTTCGGAAAGACTCGGTTTAGCGTATCTATCTTTTATACATATGATAAAACTAAAGACTTTTTGGGGATATGAAGGATGCACTTTTACTCTAGATGTACTCAAGATTAACATGAGACTGGCAGAAACTGTGTGTGATACACCCCCTTTAATCCCTGTCTTCCAAAGAGACGTGAGCCCTCTATGTGATGAACAGATTTAATTTATTATTCACATATAAACAAATAGAAACTCAAGCTTTTGAGTTTCCACAAGAAACCAATGAGGGTTGTTCTCATGCATCAAGCAAGTACGATTGAGCTTCCTTTTACCATATTTGAGTGCTCTGTATGTTCACTGATCAATGTTTATATGTGAATAAAATTAAATCCTATGAAGCGATTGTGTCTATTCAGAAGTATAAACCGCTCAATTAATATGGATATATTTTACAATCCCTTTATCGATCCCTTTATGGGACAGAAATCACTTAGATTGCATTAAAAATATTCTCATTTGTGTGTCAAAGAAGAAGTCTTGTGGGCTGGAACGACATAAGATTGAGTAACTGATGACAGAATTTGATTGTTTTGTGTGAAATAACCCTTTAATAGTTTAAACTTGACCCCGTTTCTGCTCTTCTCTCTCAGGGTTAAGGTGCTGGATGTGTTTGCGGAGCGTCCTCTGGACTCCGTTTTCTCCCAGCTGATTGAGCCGCCCACAGAAGGCAGTCTGGAGTCTGCTAAACAGCGCCTGTGTGCCCTGGGCGCCCTGACAGTTGAGGAGTCTCTTACTCCACTGGGCTGGCATTTGGCCTGTCTGCCCGTGGACGTCCGCATCGGTAAACTCATGCTGCTGGGAGCCATCTTCCGCTGCCTGGACCCTGCTCTCACCATCGCCGCCAGCCTGGCCTTCAAGAGTCCATTCGTAAGTCTCTAGACAAATATAGTAGATGATAATACTCCAATGTAGTACTATGTTAGCTGAGATCCATGCTCTCTTGGTGGCTACACTCACAGGTGTCTCCCTGGGATAAACGAGAGGAAGCTAATGAGAAGAAGTTGGGTTTCTCTTTGGCGAACAGTGACCATCTAGCTTTGCTGCAGGCGTACAAGGTCAGTACAGGCTCTGATTAAGTTAAAGACTAGAGATACACAATTCATTATGAAATACACATCCATTACCATTTGCTTTCCTTTTTTTTTTTTTTTTAAAAAAGCTATTAGATAATTATATTTTACAGTATTTATTATATTTGGCCTTTAAATATATCCACAGACTTTTGCAACTCGTTCCATTGCTGATTCCACAAACAAACACACACACACACACACACACACACTCACAATCAGTGTGAAATAAAATATACTGTGTATATACTGTATACATATACTGTGAAATAAAAAAAACACAAAATCTATCTTTTCATTTCATTGTTTACTTAAAATTCACAGAATGTTTTTTCAGTATATTGAAATAGTTTATTTTCCGTTTACAAGACTGTCAGAAGTTTTTGTATTTGATGCAAGCAACACTTCTGCTAATTAGCCCAGCAGACATTTTATAAGCCAGTTCTAATAATTAAAAAATAATTAGTCTTCCCAATATATTGATCTACTACTGATCGTCATATCAGTCAGGATGTCTTTATTTATGCATTTCTGAAAAGAGCTGATGAAGATCTGGGCCTAGTTCATTATTCAATACATGTTCATTTATAGTTCATGTTCATGAAATGTGCTGTTTGATATAATCATAAAGACTTGTGTTGTGTTCAGGGTTGGTGTAACGCAGCACAGAACGGCTTTAAGGCTGGTTACCAGTACTGCAGAGAGAACTTCCTCTCGATCCGGGGCTTACAGGTGAGACTGGTCTCTGATCAGCTCAGCAAAGATGTCAAAAGCAAACATTTTGGCACACTTGTATAACCTTTGTTTTGTGTGTGTTCTCTCAGGAGATAGCGTCTCTTAAAAGGCAGTTTGCAGAGCTTCTGTCTGACATTGGCTTTATGAAGGATGGACTGAAAGCCAGGGTCATTGAAAAAATGAGCTCAAAAGGAAGTGATGGGGTGCTGGAGGCCACAGGTTATGAGGTAACAGTGATTTTTGAGTGCTGGGACAAAACAGACTTGTTTATGCACTAAGATCATAGAAATATGGAAAGAAGATCTTCTAGATATTGCCTTGTTTACATGTTTTCATGAATATCTGAAAGTGTTGAAAAGTAGAAGGGACACAGCTTTGAAAGGATTTTTAATTGTAAAATTAATGTAAAATATTTTTGTTTTTCTTAAATTAAATATTTATTTTTAAATTAGTTATTTAATTATTACTGGTCTGAGACAGCTGGTTTTAAATGTAACAAGTTTTTAATGTAATATCATAATTTTGTTAAAATAACTTTAATTTAAATAAAATTAATTTAAATGGTGCATTTTTGTTAAGAACATTCTAGTGATTGTCTCTGATTAATATCAGTTTGGAAATTATGCTATTTTCAAAACTAATGGCAGGTAAATTATTTAAGATGTTTTATCCTATTTCTTCTGGATAGTGAGTGTTTTTTTGACAGCAGTAATATGTGAGATTGTTGAGTGCTGGGTTTGAGACTGTTCGAAAGGCGGTGTGATATGGAACAACCTAACGATCCTAAATGTTGTACTTTTGTTTGTATTGTTATGCTGTTGTCAAACTCATGCAAATCTACGTAACTGTTTTTATTAAGAAATATTAGGGCACATTACAAGAACACATTAAATTGATCAAAATGAAATAAAATGCATTTATAATGTTAAAATGATTTCTATAAAAAAAAAAAAAAATGCTGTTCTTCAAACTGTTCATACCCATTTTAAGTTGGGATGCACCAAAATGAAAATTCTGGGCTGAATGCAAAAAATCTTGCACTTGGCTAAAAAAAACTGAAACCGAAAATAAATAATAAATTAATGATCAATTAATTAATCAAATGTAAGCTGTTCGGTAGCCAAAATTTTGATGCATCCCAGGTAAAAATGATAAAAAAATATATAAAACAGCAAAATATTCCAAGGCTCATGTTGTTAAGCATAAAAGGCCTTTAGTAAATTAGGCTAAATCATTTTGATTTACATCGCTTTGGCTTAACACAGCCTTCCATATAATGAGCACCAGTGGCTACACATGAGCTTATACCCCTGCAGCACACCCAGTAGTCTTGTTATAGATAAAAACACGTTAAAAACACGTTCATCATATAAAGCAATTAAGTCTCTTCAGAAAATGTGGACTAAATCACTCAATTCAAATGGATTAGTTTTACGATCTCTTTATGAACTTTATAAAAGTGTCAAAGTCGTAGTTATGTAGCTGTCAAGGGAGGGACAGAAAGCTCTCAGATTTCATCAAAAAGATCTTCATTTGTGTTCCAAAGATGAACAAAAGTCTTATGGGTTTGGAAAGAAATGAGGGAGAGTAATAAATGGCAGAATTTTTATTTTTGGGTGAACTAACCCTTAAGTAGCAGTAATTATTTATGAACTCTGTACCCACAGCATGTGACCTGTTTCTTTTAAAAAACTGGTTTTCTGTCCCTCAACAGGCCAACCTGAACTCTGATAATACAAAGCTGATGTCAGCCATGTTGTGTGCAGCCCTCTACCCTAATGTAGTCCAGGTCAGTGTCGCAAAATTTGTCTAGTCTATCTAGAATGAATGTGTGTAATAAAGCGTGCCATGTTGTGTTTAGGTGAGATCTCCTCAGGGGAAGTATAAGATCACTAGTAAAGGGGCTATGAAGATGCAGCCCAAAGCAGAAGAGCTGCGCTTCCTGACCAAGAATGACGGAGCCGTCCACATACACCCTTCATCTGTCAACTTCTCAGTAACTATCACACATAAACTACATTCGCTATGGACTTAGCATCTAAAATCATGTATTTACTAGTGAAAATTAATATTCAGGGCAGGATTTTGTCCATCAGGATTTGATTGAAATGTGAAAAATGTGTACTGGTAGGCTGCGATATTATTGGTAATATTATTTCTAAATATTACTAGTATAAAAATATTATTTGTACTGTCTGCATATCCTTGGTTACATCATCTGTAAATTTGTTTTAAAGGCAGAGAAAGTTATTACATTTTCAGTAATGATAATGACAACAAAAAAATATATATTAAAATTATTAAAAGTATTATGTAAATATATATGAAATATTTAAAAAATATATGTGTGCGTGTTTACATAATATATTTATAAATATACTTACATTTAAATTAAATAAAAATAATAAATAATATATTATTTTTAATTAAATATAAAACATTTCAATTGTTTTATCAAGTGTACTTCAGACTGCAGGCAAATTGGATTTTTTTTTTTTCAAATCAGATCTTTTCAGCCAGACTTATCCACACTATTAATAGCAAGTGATCTTATCAAATAAGATTTGTATGTCGGACATAACCAACCTATCTGCACAGGTTGCTTTGGTAACAGCGTAGGCTTACTTTCGTATCTGACAAGGCTTTCAAAATGGATGCTGGTAAAATTGAGGTGCAACATCTCACTCTCCAAATAAGTGCCCTAAGGAGTTGCAGTGCAGAACGGGAAAATCTTTGGACCATTTGAACACCGAATTAATACTCCCGGCATTTCCATCACCAGTTTCGTGTTAAGAGTGACGCAAAAGACAGTTTGAAATCCAATTTGAGCATCCAGACTGGGACCCATCTGTAAAAATCTGATTGGAATCACATTTCAAACCACCTCCATATGATTTGAAAATCAGATTTTGTGTTTTTTTGCTGTCCAGACTTTCAAAAACCCATCTGGATATGCAAAAAATCTGATTTTTGCTGGCAGTCTGAACGTGGCCTAAGTTTCCCTCATGTGCTGTCAAATCTGAGAAGTTTCATTCGTTGTAGGTGCGCCACTATGACAGCCCATACCTGGTGTACCACGAGAAAGTGAAGACCAGTCGAGTGTTTATCCGTGACTGTAGCATGGTGTGCGTATATCCCATGGTGCTGTTTGGTGGGGGGCAAGTGAGCGTGGAGCTGCAGCGTGGAGAGTTCGTTATCTCTCTGGATGATGGCTGGATCAAATTTTCTGCTGCGTCTCATGAGGTAAAACAGACTTACTCTAGTTTATTATTGCTATGCTAGTTGTATACTGTGCTAGTATTTCATTAGAAACTGTTTATGTACTGTAGGTGGCTGAGCTGGTGAAAGAGCTGCGGTGGGAGTTGGATCAGCTCTTAGAGGAGAAGATAAAAAATCCCAGCATTGATCTGATCACCTGTCCTCGAGGATCTCGCATCATACACACGATAGTGTCACTTATCTCGACGCAGTGACACACATTCATCCAGTACACAGAATGTCAATTTACACATCCACTCATGCTATTCACAATTAAATGAAAATGGGATGTTCACCAGAAAAAGCCTTATGACATGTCAGATTTTGTTGAACTGTGGAAGCACTTTTAATACATTTTCAGTTTAGTTTAATTTTCTTTCATAAAATAAATGAATGTACTTTGACATTGTGTGATTCCACACAAACAGCCCATGAATGCCAGAGTCCATATTGGACTACTTTAATGTAATATTTCAGAAATAAGCACTAACAGCAGGCACGTGCATGAATTTAAATGTATGGCATGAGGTATATGCGAGTATGAATTGTCACAAAAAAAAAAGACATGGTGTTTTGAATGATCACCTTCTATGATGATGTGGGACTACTATGAAATGTGTCATATTTTGCCAAAAGATGCATTATCAAATGTATTTAAAAATAAAATATTAAATATGTGGATATACTTATTTGAAAATAAACAAGTTTTTTTCCTCAATTATTTTTGGCACTTGTGTTACAAAATAACATTTGTTCTATTATATTATGTTGATATAATTTGTGCAAAATGTTATATTTGTCTCATTACATGACTACGTTTTTGGGTAACTATAGTATTCACCCAGATATCTCTGTTGCACCTTTATAAGATTGTTCAAAGTTAAAGGGGGGTATTCTGACTTATTTACACTGTTAAAGAGTTGGATTCTCATGCTAAACATGGCCAAAGTTTCAAAACACGAGTTGGACGAATGACGGAGTATTTCTGTGCCAAAAATTCTCTTCCAAATCCTTACAGGATTCGGGGTCTTTTTTTTCGAGTATGGGCCTGAGTGACGTAAAAGGGGGGCGGAATACGTCGACCAGAGCGAGAGAGCAAGAGCACGCCCATCAACGCGCATTCGGCTTTACGGAAGTTGTCGGCAGCGCTGCACAGGTCACAGGACTTAACGAAATCAACAATGTCACCAATGTTTTTGGTTGTGAGGGAAAGATAACCTTGCTTCCCAAGAACCCAGCGTTAAGTAGAGCTGAGATTTTTGTGCTCACGCAATACATTGATGCGCTTTTGACATTTGTTATTAAAATAACCATAGAAACTGATAGTTGCAATCACTTTTTTTATTGGTTAAAATGAATGGAGAATATCTCGTGTTTTTCGTGGCTGCTCGAGCCCTCAGGATCGGCGCTAACCTTTTATAAAGTGAGTGGTGAGTAAAACTGCTTCAAATGTCTGTTTTGTTGACAATAGGGGCCTAAGTGCATATAATGTAAACAACATGAACGTATTCATCATTCACTAGACGCTATATTCATTATAGTGACTCAAAAGTTATCCAGGGATAACGCAATGTTGTATTGCGTGTGTTTAAATATATTTGTTTAGCTGACCATTGATAGCTTGCAGATGATCGCTACGCAAAAGCTGCGCATGCTCGTGATAGCTCGTCACTCTATCTCCGCTCACACATCACGCCTCCAGGCGCTCGGCTGTTTTCGGAAATGCTCGGTACAGTGTATGTATCTTTTATAAATATGATAAAACTAAAGACTTTTTGGAGATATGAAGGATGCACTACTACTCTATATGCACTTAAAGGAGCACTCCACTTTTTTTGAAAATAGGCTCATTTTCAAACAGTTGAGTTTTACCGTTTTTGAGTTCATTCAGCCGATCTCCGGGTCTGGCGGTACCACTTTTAGCATAGCTTAGCATAATTCATTGAATCGGATTAGACCGTTAGCATCTCGTTTAAAAACGACCAAAGAGTTTTGATATTTTTCCTATTTAAAACTTGACTCTTCTGCAGTTACATCGTGTACTAAGACCGACGGAAAATGAAAAGTTGTGATTTTCTAGGCCGATATGGCTAGGAACTATACTCTCATTCTGGCGTAATAATCAAGGAACTTTGATGCCGTACAATGGGTGCAGCAGGCGCAATGATATTACGCAGCGGCTGTGACCCCCTGCTTGCATAGGGAGCATGCCTTGCAACCATGGAGACATTTGTGAGAGGCGTTGCGTAATATCATTGCGCCTGCTGCACCCATGGTAAATTGTTTCCTTGTTTGCTTCATTCAAGAATGAATCAGCATTTTTTTTTTTTATTGAATGGTCTACTTAATAACAGCCAGCTTGAATTTTTTTTTTGGGTCATATCCTAATGACAATGATGAATTAATTAAATTAAGAAGAGGATCTATGACTTCTGGAAGGATCTCTTTGGAGTAGCTTAGTCAGTATAGGGTCTAACATGTTGATTTTGATTATTCAACAGTTCTTCCTCTCCTATAACAACAACAACAACAACAACAACAAAAATGATTAGAATTGTTCCTCAGGGTGTCTACAATGCACCTTCTGATGCGATACTGTAGTAGACGCTGTCATGTTTATAATTTTCTCTCTGATAGTATCAATCTTGCAAGTAAAGAAATTCATAAAGTCATTGCTGCTGTACTGTTGAGAAATGTCTGAACTTGTTGAAGCTTTATTTCTTATTAATTTAGCCACCGCATCGAATGAATTCCGAGGGTTGTGTTTGTTTTCTTCTAAAAAAGTAGCAAAGTAACCAGATCTAGCAGTTTTTTAAGGCCTTATATGCAGAAACACTATCCTTCCATGCAATGCAAAATACCTCTAGTTTTTCTTTTTCCATTTTCTGAGCTGCTCTCTTGAGGGTGCGATTGTGCTCGTTATACCATGGTGTCTGACTGTTCTACTTAATCTTCTTAAAATGCAAAGGAGCAACCTTGTCTACAGTGCTAGAAAACCGAGAGTCCATAGTTTCTGTTGCAACATCAAGTTTTTCTGAGCTATCGGGTATGCTGATGAGTTAAGACGAGTCAAGAAGATTCTTTATAAAGCAAGTGATAGTTCTATCATGTTTGTAACAAGGAGAGTTTTTTAAATGCTAAAGAAGCATTTGTGTAAAAAAAAAAAAAAAAAGAAAAGTTGTTGCTTCCCAATAACAGGCTTATTTAACAGCGCATAATCTCTATGAGCCTTTCCAGTCTGGCTTCCGTCCTTTAAACAGGACTGAAACAGCCCTGGTTAAGGTTCTTAATGATCTCCTCCTAGCTTGTGATTCTGGTGCTCTTATTCTGGTGCTCAAGGTTCTGTCTTAGGCCCTCTTCTATTCACTATTTAATCTAAATAATCAGACAGTATGAGTTTAACTTCCACTGTTATATGCTGATGACATACAGGAACCCAGGAGGAATTTCTGAGGGAAGTAAACAATCAGGGCACTTTTGATCATCACTTTAAACCACACAAGGTAGTTTGTATCTCCATAATATACAGTGGTTTTAATTCATGCACAAGCAATTTAATTTAATTCAGGATATTTTGGTTTTAGCTCCCTAAGGGATATTAGAGGATTGAAGTTTAGAAATAGATCTCTTAAACTCAGTCTAATAACCATGAATGAAAACTTGAGTTCATTAACTTATTTTTGCCACAAGGTGGTGCTGGAGTCCAAGAATGAATCATTTTACTGTCTATATTGTGTAGCCAAACAGTATGTTTTTTGTTATTATTGAGCATAAATGTGTGATGTAATATTAAAAGCAATTAAGAGCTATTGTGTTTTTGTTGTTGTTGTTGTTGTTAAAATAGGCCTTTCCCTTATCTCGTTTTAATGCAGAACAAACTATAAGTAAGTCATTTGTAGGCTGAATCCTCTGAAGACAAAACAGGGGAAGTGGTCAGGAAATCTGTTTGAAAATCACTGCAGTTTCATTTGATGAGGCACAGAAAGTACAGGCCATCATGCACCTTATTGTTTGAGTGATATAAGTGAAGGTCAGTTAGGGGAATTCATTTATGTAGCTCAAAATGAGAACTGACAATTAATTGTTATATTGTGTTCTTTCTGGCAGCCAGATAAGCTCCTTTAATAGGATTTATGTAATTAGCAAAGACGTCTTAGACCTGATCATTTTGGGGCTTAAAGGGATCATTTAGCATGCGAGGTGTAATCTGTTTGTGTTTTTTTGTTTGTTTATTACATTACGTGCTAAACTTCTTTCAGGTCTCACGCTAAAGAATGTGACAGAAAATCAGACCCCATAATAACTTTTATTTATAGAATATAAAAATTAATCAAAGTTATCTTCAGTTGCCAAGTAATTCTGCTAATATTCAACTCGAAGGCCCCCACTGTATAACACAATATTTGAAGGCCCCCTATATAATAAAAATGAGAAAATATCCAGTGAGGGGCAGGTCTGTGGGTGAAAATGTCTTGTGGAATCCAGAGGAGAATGGCCAGACTGGTTTGTGCTGAAAGAAAGGCAACAGTAACTCAAATAACCACTTGTTACAACCGAGGTCTGCAGAAGAGTATCTATTAGTGTGCAACACATCAAACCTTGAAGCAGATGGGCTACAGCAGCAGAAGTCCACACTGAGTGCCATTCCTGTCAGTTAACAGGAAACGGAGGAAAAAATTCACAAATTTCTCAAGCATGTTTTACTAAGTTGTAAGTTGTTAATACAAAGACATACAGAGTAAGAGTGTTGAGACAACGATAGACCATTTCTTTTGAAGTCACCATTATGGAGATTAGTGTTTGCTTTAGTTGGGCACTTGACCCTTGCCTTTTTAATGTTAGTCTTTTTCTTGCTGCTGTAACTGTGTGTCTGTAAGGCATATTTACTATGGAAAGAAAGTCAAGGAAAATTTTGTGGATGATCAGTTGGTTATGTACTGATGATGACATCATTATGCAGCCTGATTCATAGATCTCATAGGGTTTATCACTAATTAAAAATATACAATAGGTCAATACTTTTATATATTGCTCTACCAACACATTCCATTGAACCCTATTCTAATGTGTATTTAATCTCTTTCCCACTGACGGTCTTGTTGTTCTCTAGATTGCACTTTAATTTAGAGTTTTTCTTTGGTGCAATTTGTGATTCGTGCCTCCAGGGGGAAACACAGAAGGTGTTTATAAAACTGTTCATGTCTGTGTGATGTGCTTTATTTTTCCTGGAGGCTTTTTTTCCCGTTTCCGTGCAGTCATCACACCCTCAAACTGGAGCGACTGTTTCTCTTTCTGCCTCAGCATTAATTTAACCGTGTTGTGTTCTCTCACCACTTATTAAAATTCTTGGCTTCTGTGGGCCTGATCTAGCTTACATTATGCTGTGGGGTAGCTGACAGGTCTGAACGGGGCGACCTGGACATGTGACAGATACAGGACAGCCTCTGCCGTCTAATGATCTGCTGGCACGCAATGTGGTCACTAACTAGGCTAAATTAGCAGGTTGCATGCAAAAAGTGTTGAGTTTGAGCCAAATCGAAGAATATTGTTTTTTCCCCCCTTCTTGCTTTTCAAACACTTTCTTTCCCCTGGGAAGCACAGAATCAGATAATCTCATTAGTCTAAACAAAACATTTCAAAGAATGTCAAAATCTTTGGCCACAGATTTTTTTTTTTTTACAGAGGCTTAAAGCTACAATATGTTCCATGCAGTGTTTCAAATGTATAAACCAACTGAACCCATGGCCATCTGAAAGTTCAAGCTTTAGTTTATATTCACATTATATTTTTATATTGAGGTTTGTATATTGAGACAGGCCTGAATGTAGAGCAATTTTGAACATGAAAATTGGTCCAGGGTTGTAATTGAAACTTTAGTGGCACCAAGGTCAGAGTTCAACTTTTTCCATTGTGTCCAACTCAGAAGACATTCCACTAGCTGGAAAAGTCAATCATTGACAAAGGTTAAAGATCATGGTCCTCCCTGAAATAATTTATTATTAAAAGACTGCATTCAGTCACTGCTGTTTATCTGACTGATGATTTAATTACATTTATAAAACTGTTAGTTCCTGTCCTTGATTCTGATTGGTCAATAGCTGTGTTTTATTCACGATAAAACACGGCTATGACTGCTTCACCCAACGGTTCTGTGTATCACTACACAACACCCTTAGCAACCACTCTTAGCAACATAAACTGTTTGTTCTCAGTTGATATTGTTCATTGAAGCTTACTGTATTATGTAGAACTAAAAGAGTATTGTGAGAAAGAGATCGATTGATCGAGTTTATTACCTGCATTCAGATTTAGCATTTTCCTTCAGGTCAGTCCTATGTTCATAATAAAAAATCTTTTTAAATGTCCAATGTATTATCTTGTCCTTTTAACAGTTAAGGGGTTTTCCCATGACTGACAGCGATAGTCAAATCATTTGTCAGTTGCGTCTTGTTCCATGTTACGGTGTGAAAATGTAACTTCTGTTGCTGTTCACGATCAGGGACTATTTTTTCCGGCGGAAGGAAGGCTTTTAGTGAAAGTTTACTTCATGAAAGTTGCATTGATACATATTTTGGGCTTATATATTCGTATTGTGTGGTAACCGTTTTATAAAAGCAATAAGGTACTCGAGCCTAGTGCTGTATCGTGAATAAGTCACGGCTGAAGGGGTTGCAGGCACTAACAATGCCCTTCAGCCGTGACTTATTCACGATGCAGCACAGCCTCTCATACCTTATTGCTTACATAGATATTCTGAAAATTAAAAAGACAGTTTTCTCAACCTTCGAAATTAATGTCCAAAAAGCTGACGAAGCATCAATCAATCAATCAATCAATAAGGGTATTCAGACATGTAAAATACTGTAATTCTTTTAGTAAAGTAAGTATTAGTTGTAGTAATTCTAATAGTAAGGATAAATACATCTGAAAAATAGACGTCAGGTAAGTATTTTCATACAGATAAAAAAATAAAAAAATATATATATATATATATTTCATGACATTTCATTCATCATTTCACTGCAGATTTCGGTAGCACTTTTCAATAAGGTCTAATTGGTTAACATTAGTCAATGCATTAACTAGCATTAACTACCAATTAGCAATATATTTGTTTACAGCATTTATTCATGTTAGATAATAAAAAATGTTCTTTTTCATGTTAGTTCATAGTACATTAATGTTAACATATGCAATTTTTCATCTTAAAAATGTGTAAATGTTGAGAATAACATTAGCTAAGATTCTGTAGAATTCATTGTTAGTTCATGCTAACTAATGTAGTTAACTAATGATAACAAATGAACCCTTATTGTAAAGTGTTACCCAGATTTCATAACAGATTCTTCCAATGGGATCCATTTTAGAAATTAAATTATGAAAATCCTTGAAAGTTGCAGTGAGAGACTGTTAAAGCCTGATGCTGGTGCAATACTGTATTAACCCCACAGGGGGCTCATGAGCTCAATTATTAAAGGTTTAAAGCTTCAATTGTAAAACTCCAATAACTGATCTTAGTCTCAGTGGAATTTTGAATCATACTGCAGCTTACATGAAAATTGAAATGATGTGAAAAATGAATGTATTACCAAATGCTTGTACCTACCGAAGCATTAGGACAAAAATAGTTCTGAGGTTACAATGCAGGTACAATATTCTAAGAAAACTCTTTCCAAATAATATTGCCTCGCTGATTCATACTCACGCCTTGTGTCATTAAATGAATGATGTGCACTGAAGGTGCGTTCGAGGAAGAAGTTCTGCCTTAAATGGGTATATTTACTTGTGTAGTTCATGGCCTCTGCCACAGGTTTATTAAAGTGGCTGAAACTCCTCTAAACAAAACATAAAGTGACATGCTGGCAGCCGATCCAGAAACGTGCCTGTATAACAAACCATTTACAGCTTATTAAACTAGAGAGAGGAACACTAATAGAGAGAGAAGGCATTGGTTATAATGGAGACAAAAACATTCCTGCATAGAAGAGTCTTGGTGGAAGCTCTATTACCGTCTGGTCTGTTTCATGCTCTCTGATGCGCCTCTTCTTCAGCCTGTAGACCTGTGACCTTTGACCTATCCTCAAAACTGCTCCCATGTGCCAGAGATACAGACCCTAGTTTCCAAGGCAACAGTCAACAAACATCAGTAAATGTTTAAAAAAAATTCATGCTCAGCACATCACACTCCAGTTCTATGTTATATGTGCTTGTATGTAGCTATGCGCTACTTAATATTTTTGTGGAAACCGTGATTTTTTTTTTTTTTCAGGATTCTATGAAGAATGGAAAGTTTAAAAGAACAGAACTTATTTGAGATTTATTCACTGAAATAAAGATTATTTGGAAATCTTTTGTAGCATTATAAACTGACTTGCCTTAAAGGATTAGTTCACTTTAATGAAAATTACCCTAAGATTTACTCACCTCAAGCCATCCTAAGTATATATGACTTTCTTCTTTCTGATGAACACAGTTATATTAATAAATATCCTGACGTATCCAAGGTTTATAATGGCAGTGAACGGGACCAATGAGTATGAAGCTCAAGAAAGTGCATCCATCCATCATAAACATACTCCACACGGCTCCGAGGGGTTAATAAAGGCCCTCTGAAGTAAAGCGATGCATTTGTTTAAGAAAAATATCCATATTTAACAAATAAAATATCTAGCTTCCGCCAGAGTGCCTTCCGTATTCAACTTACGAAGAAAGTGTAACGCCTCTCGCAGTTCAAAACGCTTATACTACGTCCTACGCCTTCCGTATCTGGCGGAAGCTAGATATTTTACTTTATAACTTGTTAAATATGGATATTTTTCTTACACAAACGCATCGCTTCACTTCAGAGGGCCTTTATTAACACATCACTTCGCTTCAGAAGGCCTTTATTAACCCCCCGGAGCCATGTGGAGTATGTTTATGATAGATGGATGCACTTTTTTGAGCTTCATACTCGTTGGTCCCGTTCACTGCCATTATAAAGCTTAGATACATCAGGATATTTATTAATATAACTCTGATTGTGTTCATCACAAAGAAGAAAGTCATATACACCTAGGATGGCTTGAGGGTGAGTAAATCTTGGGGTAATTTTCATTTTAAAGTGAACTAATCCTTTAAAATGACATTGGAATTAGTTGAAGTCTGTGACACTCTGAAAGATATTTGATTCCAGTATTCTCTCCCCATCACAACGTGCCCTTCCTGTAACCGGAACATTATCCAGACATCGACTAACACCATTCCAAACCTTTCCCTGTTTTAAAACGCATTCTGTCTTTTTATTTGCTTCCTCACCAGGATGTATGAGAGGTTTCCCCTGTGTAACACCCTCATGTCAAAGACACTGGCGGCTTTATAGCAAGCGCTGCTCTGGACCAGGTGGAAAATCCTTCAGTTTGAATTATGCTTTCTTTGGCACCTCCGTATCATGAGCCAAAGTATATTTATCAAGAGTCTGACAGTCTCACCTTATTCCAGGAAATAGAGGTTTGCTGCTTTTGTGTTTCTTACAGTGTATTGTTTGGCATGGAGACAAGTTGGAAACACTCTATGATATCTTACAAAGTTTAACTAAAATAAAACTTTAATTATAAATATTATTAATTAAATTAAAATGTATCACAGTTTCCAGAAAATATTAATGACAACTGTTTTAAACATTGATAATAAGAAATGTTTCGGTAACACTTTAGTATAGGGAACATATATAAACTATTAACTACGACTTTTCCCTCAAAAAACTCATAATTTACTGCTTATTAATAGTTCGTAAGGTAGTTGTTAAGTTTAGGTATTGGGTAGAACTAAGAATGTAGAATATGGTCATGCAGAATAAAGCATTAATATGTGCTTAATAAGTACTAATAAATAGCCAATATTCTATTAATATGCATGCTAATAAGCAACTAGTTAAAAGACCCTAAAATAAAGTGTTACCAATGTTTCTTGAGCAGCAAATCAGCATATTAGAATGATTTCTGAAGGATCATGTGACACTGAAGACTGGAGTAATGATGCTGAAAATTCAGCTTTGAATCACAGGAATGAATAAATTACATAATTTTAAAATGTATTAAAATAATAATCAGTTCTTCACAATATTACTGTTTTCATGCATTTTGATCAAATAAATGCAGTCTTGGTGAAAATAAAAGACTTCTTTAAAAACATTATAAAATAAATAAAAAATGATTTTAAACTTGTCAATGGTAGTGTGTTTTAATATTGGATTTTTCAAGTTCTATTCAGTCCCATGTGACTCACAACAGAGCACATACACCATATAAAAAAATCTTTCTGGGGGAAAAATATCTTTCTGAGATATACTTTTCATTATCTCCAGTAATATTTGCTTGGATTCAACTTTCTTAAGGTGTGTGTGAGAGGAAAAAGAAAATAAGCCTGTCTCTCACTTCCATGTTTGCTTTATTAGTTCAGCCTGAGTGAGACTGAAACAGCAGAACTGAGTGATGCAGATAGTGAGACATTTTGCAGAGATGTGAGAAATCTGAGAACATTTAGTTTTAGAGATAAAATATTTTTTTGTACAGAATACAAGATTGGCTGTTATGTGATCTGGCTAAAAGTGTAAACTTATATGACGTTTTCAGCTTCTCACATTTAGGCTAATCTTAAAACTGTGGGGCTTAAAACCAATAAAGTTCGTTACCGTCTTGTATGCGTCCTCTTCAAAGCAGAGTAGAAAGAAATAGGATGAAGTTACAGGCACAATCTTAGAAACCCTGATGAAAATGAAAATTGTAACATGGCCTTTATTTGAAATGAAAGTTACGCAACAGGACGCAATACATCCCAGCTCTCACTGAGGTTGTGCCGGTTTATAGTGATTCCAGTTATGCAAGTGAATGCTTACTAACTTCACAAACCTGAGATCTATATTTTGTTATGCATTTGAAATACTACATTGCAAAGAAGTGTTAAATGGTGAACAACAGGTGTGTTCTTACAAATCATCTTCATGGTTATTAACGTTAACCATGGTTAAACAGTTAAAAACCATCTTTAACTCCTAGCATTAAGGTCTCTTTTGAAAGGTATGTGTACCATGAGTGGTACAGTGGAACGCTAACCTGTCTTTTAAAAACACGCTGTTTGACTAAGAGCTAGTAAATACAGTAATTGACCTAACAGCACATCACAGACTCCAGCGTTGTGTTTACCTTGGGCAAAAAATGTTTCCACTGGAGTACAAACTCTAACATGGATGACTTCAGCTCTTCAGCATCAAAAAGTTTTTGCTTAAAACATGACTTTCATAGGTCTTCTTGGAAATTTCCAGTGGTTTCATGTTCAGTCAGAGAACAGGTCTCTTCTTTTTTAGAGACAAAATGCATTTCTCTCCTGTTGAAGGTTAATTTGCATACAGAGCTAAATAAATATACTACTAGTATTAGTGCTAGTTTACTAGTTTACTAGTACTAGTACTAGTAAAGGCCCAATGAAGTAGTGATGGGCGCTTTGATACGTAAAGATTTCAAAGCTTTTGTTTGTTTGTTGGGAATAATAGACTCTTATTGGCCTGTTTAGCTGAGCCGTCCATAGAACAAACAAAACAAGCCTGAAAATTGATAAAAAGAACACATTATACAGACACTTAATATTTAATGATATTAGATAATTAGTTAATTGCATTTGATAGATTATACATTTGCAAAGGGTTTGTAAAAGCTGTTTTTATGCATGTTTGTCTGGAGTTTTTGTTGAATTTACATGGTTATGACCAGCAGGGGTCACCAGCTTGTGGTGTTTTGAACGCTTCGAAACAAAAAATTTTGCCAAGCAATTGGTTCAGTTGATTCGAAGCTTTGAAAAGCTTTATTTCTCCCATCACTAGTGCTTTGAAACACGCAGTGTTATTCAATGTGTTGATGTATTTTCCACTGAAACAGGAAGATAGGGTGGGACATATCGAACAGCTCCTCCTCTTTTTAAAAATAACCAATAGCGTTTTATTTTTATCACACGAAAGTGAGAGATTGTAAGTTTTGAATGCTTATATCTTCTAAATGTGAATTTTGTCATTGTTTTGGAACACACAAGCTTATAGATAACAGTAAGGCTAACATATTCATACTAAAAGGAAAAAAACAAACGTTCTTGGGGATTTCATGGGGACTTTAAGATTTTTTAATGTTTTTTTTTAAGTCTCTTGCTCACCAAGGCTGCATTTATTTCATCAAAAATACAATAATTTATTCAAATGATGGCAAAGATTAATTTTCAGCTGTCATGATCATATTACAATGATTTCTGAAGGATCATGTGACATTGAAAACTGGAGTAATGGCTGCTAAAAATTTTGCTTTCCCATCACAGAAATAAATTACATTTTAAAATATATTTAAATAGAAAACATTTCTTTTAAATTTGAATATTTAACAATATAACTGTTTCTAGTTTTGATCAAATAAATGCTGCTTTGGTGAGCATTAGAGACTTCTTTCAAAAACATTAAAAAATCTTAATGATTCTAAACTTAGAGTGGGACTATCTGTTTGTCCAACAAATGACAGACAGTGGGAGTGTTCAGGAAACCTGTTTGAAAACAGTAAATGATTTTGAAATTTGGCAAAAGACAAAGTATGATGCTAATATGCTATTCCGAATTAAGTCATTATTTTTTGCAATTCCACGTAGTGCCAAAATGGCACATTTCACCTTTAGTAAGCGATCAGTCAAAGAGCAGTAGATAAATATAGTTTTCTTAAGGACAGGTGTTCCATTTCTGTGGACTTCTGCTGGAACAGATTCCATGGAAAGTTTGCAACCTGCACAAAAAAAAGCTTAATTTTCAAGGACAAAGCTGAATTATGTTGCAGCTGTCTGGCACTCAACTTCAGCATTGCTGCATACAAATCTTTGCGTCGCCAAGACACTGCAGCAGTCAGATCAACTTGTACAGGACAAAGTTTGTCTTCAGGCTGTTAGCTTTTACGACCATGTAGAGCATGACCCTCTGCCTCAGTCCAATGGCTTTATTTATGGCCGTGCTCTTTGTTTTCTCATAGGAATGCTGAGAATGCTAAAGGCTGTTCTCTCTCTGTCTCAACAAGACACAAACGAATAGTACTGGCATCTCCTTTTAGACACAATCTCACCCACGTCCACTCCCACAGCAGGACACAATCTTAGGAATGCAAGATGCTTACAAGAAAAGTCAATTTCTCTTTGTTTTTCTCCTTCTCCCTCTTTTTTTTTCACTCTCCACCTACAGTCAAATATCTGCTGCAGTATCTGACTGATGTTTTAAACTAACACACATCCAGCATTATGTGTTTTAAACATGACATTTATATCTTCATTTAACACATGCTGACCTTTTGTGATAACATGCCCCAATACTTGTTCTTATACTATATGGGGCAAGTTGTCACGGTTGAAACCTGTCATTAAATAACCTATTATAGGCTTTTCAGCATAACTGAAACAGTAAACTACAGTAGTCAACATTTGAAGTGGATCAAAAAAGTTAATCAAAGTTGTCCTAAGAACTAAGCTGCCCTAAGAAGAAGGTTTTAGGACAACTTTGATGAAAAGTTTTGATCCACTTCAAATGTTGACTACTGTATTTATAAGGCACAAAACAACCCCCATTCTTCCCTATTCCAAAGAATTTAAAAAGAATTACAAAATAACCAAACAATAATAATAATAATAATAATCTAAAAGAGAGTTGTTTAATTCATTTATTTATTTCATATTTAGCTTCACAACGTAAAAACATATATGCTGTCGGTATATGCCTTTAAGGTTTGGTAGTGTGGTTAATGAAACTGTCAATCTAAACATATCTGTGCGTGAAAGGTATTGTGATGGGAACATTGTATATGTTTGCAGAAATGTACACGTTATCACACTGACTTTTGTATGATGTTGTGGATCTTGTGCATGAACAACAGTAAACAGAATAAGCCTAATTTGATCTGCATGTACAACATCAGTGGCTATGCATGCTTAAACTTAAAAGGCACAAAGGCTGTGTGTCAGTCGCATAATTTTTGGTGTGCAAGACACTCGGAAGCTAAAGACAAAAAACTTACTCTGGGAAAGAAAGTTCAGCCTCTTCAGTTCAATATTGCCATTTCATGTTGATGGGCTCAAAACAAATAGATTCCCTTTTGGTTCTCTGTGAAAGTCATGGCCTAAGACACTGGCTTATTCATGATATTGAGTACGTCATCCAAAATGGATGGGCCCAAGTCGAGTTCGAGAGAGAAAAGGGATCCTGTGATTTGTGTGAGCGACTCCTGTGAGTGGCTTTTGCTTTTGGAGATTTCAAAGTCCGAATCACATAGACGACCCTCTTCCACGCCACTATCTCTGTCCGCCCAGTCGCCCTTGATGCCGAACATCTCCTGTTCATATTGGAAGACTGAATCGCCGTTGTTACCATTGTTAAAGTTCCCATTGGCGTCGCCGTTCCCATTAACGAAGACGGACAAAAATGTTTCAAGCTCGTTTTCACTGTTGTGCATCTTCTTTTTTGCAAGAGGTTTCTCAGGCATCTCCATGCAGTCGATCAAAGGTTCGTCCTCCTCCGGGACAGGGCTGGGGTCACTCCTGAAGACGCTGATGGACTGAAGAAGGGTCTCCATCTGCAGGAATTCCAGATCTTCTGAACTGGCTTGAGGAGTAGATGGCTCAGACAGGTGGTCCTGGTTCATGGGAAACACGGTGGTGGAGATCAAAGGTAGAGTCAGTGCTTGGCTGCCCCCGATGGTTGGGAGCGAGATTGCGTTCTTCAGGACTGGTGATGGAGTTTCGACGCAAGATGCATCAGAGGCACTATTAGCTCTCATGAACTCCCCGTGGATGCCATATTGAGGTCGAGTAAGACCACCTTTCCCTGGTAGAAGCTCAAACTTTCCTTGTAGGAACGACATGTCACCGAAGGCGTCGCACTCGCCACCCTTTCCAATGTGGATAGTGTGTCGAAAGTCTCCAAGAGGTGGGCTGATCATATCCGGTGATAAAATGTCCCTCAGACGACATTTCTTCCCCTTCTTACTGTAGTTGGATTTCAGGTAGATTGGCGTTTTGGCAGGCATCCCTGCTATAGAGTCCAGTGGGTATGGAGAGGAACCAAGACCGCTGTGGAAGTTCAGATCTCCTCAGCTGTGTGATAAACTTGCTGGAGTCTCGCAAAGTAAAAAGGCAGGGGTTACATTCTCAGAGAGAAGCTGTTTTAAATGTGTCCTCAATCCTCACTGAAGATAATCCAGCTCCAATGTTTGAATTAATGTCCTTTACCTGGATAGATGGGAAAAAAAAAAAAAAATTAGTTTTCTTTGTACTCAGCATCAGAGAGCTTTATTCAAGTAAGCAGCTTCACAGTGATTATTTTGGCTTTACAGCAGATCTAGGAAAAAAGTTATTATCTAACTAAAGTTTTTGATTGAATCACTTCCATTGTAAAAATCGTTAATTATTAAACTTAGGAGCTGCTTAAATGATGCCTTTTTAACTGAAAACAGAAGACATTTAAATGGGTTCTTGCCGTTCATTTATGTGTTTAGTCGATAGGTATGCACATTTGAATGTGTGAGTGCGCAGACGCTTAATCTTTTTTTACAAAGTGATATCACCAAATTACTTGTCTGGCCCGCACAATACAGAATTATTAGTCGTTTCCGTGGATCCATGCGAACTGGAATCATTTTGATAACGTTTTATCTATACATAGGGAAAGGAAAGGAAGCCTTTGCAGGGGATAGTTTAGTTGACACTTCAGGGCTGCGTTTTTGTCGTGTCTAGGTGCAGGTCCTTCATCTCATCTGGATACAGCCTGGATCTGGCAGACTATGGTAAACCTTGGAATAAAGAGATAGACTAATATTAGCGTAGACGCCATTCTTCTTATGATGTAGTGAGTATACCAGGTGTTACGGGAAGTGTTCCTGGTTCTGGCTGACCTAATTTATGCAGCCTAACAATTTACATGATTTGAATTAAAGAAGTAGATAATGTGTTATGTGTATGCCAGGTTAAAGAGATGTGTTTTTAGTCTAGATTTAAACTGACAGAGTGTGTGTGCTTCCCGAACAATGCTAGGAAGACTGTTACAAAGTTTAGGTGCTAAATAGGAGAATTTTGAGATCGCAATAGACGTGAAGGACTATAATGTGTTAAGAGCTTGCACAAGTACTGGGGAGCTAAACCATTTAGTGCTTTGTAAGTAATTAGCAAGATTTTAAAATTTATACTATATTTTTAATAGGGAGCCAACACAGTGTTGACAGAACCAGGCTAATATGGTCATACTTCCTGGTTCTAGTAAGAACTCTAGCTGCTGCATTTTGGAACAACTGGAGTTTGTTTATTAGGTGTGCAGGGCAACCACCCAGTAGAGCATTACAGTAATCTAGCCTTGAACGCATGAACTAACAGTTCCGCATTTGTCACTGAAAGCATATGTTGTAATTTAGATATATTTTTGAGATGGAAGAATGTGGTTTTACAGATGCTAGAAATTATTATATTGTATTATGTTGTATTCATAAATAAAATATTTGATTTGTTTAAATGCGAAAGTAAATTTCACATGTATCTGAGTGTAGTCTTTCTGTGGAAAATGCAAAGAGAGATCAAAGAAAATATTTATCTCTGTCTGAAACCGTCTTTTGAAGTTGAAATAATACATTTACTAAAACTAAAACTCAAATACAAATAAATTACTAAACACAAATATGAAAATTAAAACTGAAAGTATATAAAATAAAACTAAATAAATACTAAATTAAATACTATAATCATGTATAAATAATACTAAAAGAACACTGAGCCAAGGTTGCTGATGGATGGACAGACAGGATTTTGAAAAGAAAAAACTAACCCAAATAAATACAATAACAGTATGTTCCTTTGTAAAGCCAGTATAATGAGAGTATCTGTTGTTGTCATTTATTTCAAAATGACCATGTTTACATGTTTTAATTAACTCCACTTGAGTCAAGAAGCTTTAAAGATAAATAAAAGATTTCTAGAGATAAAGTAGAAATTGCAGAGAGTTTAGAGAGGCTTAAAGAGAGGAGGGCAGGGATAAAGAGATAGGAGAGCGAGAGAAGGGTGACCACTTATCATAAGAGAGAGAGAGACTTCTTGCCATTTATGGACATATTTCCTTTTGAGAGGCCTTTAAACATTGACCCTCAACGACAGACTGCAAACAATCTCTAAAGCAGCGACTGGGCCACAGCAGGCCAAATATGTACGACTGAAAAAACATCCACATTCCCTCGGCAGCAGAGCCCAATGTCCTTTCACTCCTTTAAGACCTGCTTCACTAGACCGTTCAAGACCTGAGGCCTTTTTCATTTCAACAGAGAACCTTTTGCAAAACTGTATCTATGGTGATGAAAAAACAACATAACGGTGCTGTAAGCATTTAAAAAAAAAAAAAAATAATAATAATAACACACATAAAATATCCCTATTATGTGAAAGATATCACTGAAATAGGTGCTTTGAGAAATCTTAACCATCTCAGTCCCGAAAAAAAAAAAACAGGAGAGTGCCCTTCTGAAAGGCCAATCAGTAACGTTCTGTGCCTGTCAATCAATGAGTATTCTGACATGGGTTTGGAGGGCAGGTTTTGTTGATATGGCATGTGATTGTATAATGTCTAATACATGTCTAAAGGCCCATTCACACCAATATACACTCACCGGCCACTTTTTTATGTACACCTGTTCAACTGCTCGTTAATGCAAATATCTAATCAGCCAATCACATGGCAGCAACTCAGGGTACGTTTACAGGACAACAATGTAATAAAAACGAAAAAAGTTTTTCCTGTGCGTTTTGCATGCAGACGAAGTTGTCAAAACAATCCCCCTTCACACAGATCCGCGAAAACGCTGTATTATGCTGCCAGACCAGTAGTTGGCGATGTAAACCCCAGTATAAACTGCCCCTCAATGCATTCAGGCTATGTTCACACTGTCAGTCCAAATCCGATTATTTGTGTATTCAATTGGAATCTGATCTAAATTACTACCTGTTCATACTGTGTATCGCAACTGTTTGGACCTGGTTTGTGTGTCCCGTGCCGCTCTTTAGTTTTCCAGAATATCTGCATTGGTTTCTATGATAATGACGTTGCATTAGTAGGTATACACTAAAAACAACAACAACAACAGCAGCAATGTGGAGGGGTTTGCAATATAGATATTGTCCTATTTACAGCTTGACAATATGTAGCCACCGCGCTGGACTGCTGTGTCTTCTGAGGCAGCGGCAGAAACGTAGAAGGCTGGTATGTACAGTTTTATTCTGTGCTGTTGTCTCTTCCAGTCTCATAATTCAACATTCCATTATATTGTAATTTTCTGCTCAACTGGCACTTCACAACAACAAAACCTTGTTTCTGCAGCATTAGTCAGTATGTTTCCTATAACAACGTCTGATATGTTTACCTTTTAAGTGGTGTGAGAAAGTGACATAAACCACACAAAATCCAATTAGAGCGGTCAGACTGTAACGGATTTCCAGAAATGAGATGTGAATAGGATTTCAAACCATCTCAAAACGGATTTGTAAAAATCGCATTTCATGTGATTTTTTTGCTGTTCACACTAAAAAATGCTAAAAATGATTGGATTTCAATCAGATATGCACAAAAATCAGATATGGACTGACAGTCTAAACAAGGCTTTAGGCATGTAGACATAGTCATGATGATCTGCTAAAGTTCAAACTGAGCATCAGAATAAGGAAGAAAGGTGATTTAAAGGGTTAGTTCACCCAAAAATGAAAATTCTGTCATTTATTACTCACCCTCATGTCGTTCCACATCCATAAGACCTTCGTTCATCTTCGAAACACAAATTAAGATCTTTTTGATGAAGTCTGAGAGGTTTTCTGAGAGGTAGGAAAAACTCCAGTGACTCCAGTGGCTTAAACTCAATTTTATGAAGCGCAAAAAAACATAATTTATTTACAAAAAAACAAAACAAAATAATATTATCCAAAGCGTGTTTACGCAACAATGCCAGCTCTGTGATGCTATCGTGAACACTTGCGCATGTGTGTTGAGTTGACGTGCGATTCTGAACAAAACACGCATGAAGCTCTCGTGAACACGCATTGCAGATCAATATTTCTGTAAGTAAGGTAGTAAATTATGTTTTTGGGGCAAACAAAGCACTCACGTTGCTTCATACAATTGAGTTTAAGCCACTGGAGTCATATAGAGTACTTTAATTATGTCTTTTTTCCTACCTTTCTGGACCTTTGCGTGTTAGTTGTGTTGGATCTCTATGGAGGGAAAGAATCCTCTCAGACTTCATCAAAAAGATCTTAATTTGTGTCCCGAAGATGAACTAAGGTCTTATGGATGTGGAACGACATGAGGGTGAGTAATAAATGACAGAATTTTCATTTTTGGGTGAACTAACCCTTTAAGTGCCTTTGAACGTGGCATGGTTGTTGGTGCCAGACGAGTTGGTCTGAGTATTTCAGAAACTGCTGATCTACAGGCACAACCATCTCTGGAGTTTACAGGGAATGGTCAGAAAAAGAGAAAATATCCATTGAGCGGCAGTTCTGTGGGTGAAAATGCCTTGTTGATGCCAGAGGTTGGTTCGAGCTGATAGAAAGGCAACAGTAACTCAAATAACCACTCGTTACAACCGAGGTCTGCAGAAGAGCATCTCTGAATGCACAACACATTAAATCTTGAAGCAGATGGGCTACAGCAGCAGCATATTTATTTAAGCCACAAAAACAAAACTGTTACTGAAAAATGGACAATACACAATCTTATAGGGTGATGTCAGTACGTACATATATTTGTCCTAAATAATTGCATTTTAATGGAAAACTATGTGAGTGACGCTGTGGTGCAGCATGATTTTGAACAGCCGGAGTGGACGTTATCAAGTGCACTCATTCAGTCCCTTAGGGTTAGCTTACCCAAAAATGAATTTCCTGTCATTTATTACTCACCCTCATGTCGTTCCACACCCATAAGACCTTCATTCATCTTCGGAACACAAATTAAGATATTTTTGATGAAATCCGAGGGTATCTGATTCACACATAGGCAGCAACATCATTGCACCTTTTGATGTTGTAGTCACGTAGACTATTTTAACCATGTATTTAACTACCTTTCTGGATGTCAAAAGGTGCAATGACATTGCTGCCTATGTGTGGAACGACATGAGGGTCAGTACTTAATGACAAAAATTTCATTTTTGGGTGAACTAATGCTTTAATGCACCGCAATAACAAGTATACAACCAATGTACGCTCAACCAGAGATTGTCTTATTATTGGGAGATACAAGGGTCCGTGGCTCTACCATTGGAGAAAGCGTAATGGCTAACTTGGATCACATGTACCTTAATAACTAGTCACATTACAGTCTTGACATCATTAAATTTCATTCAGATTTGAGTGACAGTCAATCACTGTTTGCAGATACCATATGAATGAGAAATGCCATAAACTGAATCATACCTGTCGCGCAATGTGTTTAAGAGCAAACATGTTGAAGATTAGCCGATGGGCTAATGATTCATTAAATGATAAGCCATTTTCCGACGGCTTGCCTTCAAGTAGCTTTGACTCAGAGAATACCCATAATGCACTGTAAGAGTCGTGCCGAACGCATTCCCATGTCTCGCCATAAGATGGTGCCCCCAGCTGAATCATTCGTCCATCTATTTTCCAACCCGCTGGTCCAATGTGGGTACAATAGTTCAATTAAGGTTTATATACGCTAGTTTCCATGACAGAGTTCAATATCAATATTTTCATTACTACTGGAGCTGCCAGTTTGCTAAGTTATGCCAAATGCTAAACATGCTCATGAAATATGTGGATGCATTTATAGTCACATTTAGTCACATTTTCAAATGTCTATATGACTGTCTGCTTTTGCTTATTATCTGCTTTTGACGGTCCCCCAACAGGCATTCTACTATAAGTAACTTTGCAACTACATGTCAACTTATACTAACCCAAACACCTAACCTTAACCTAACAAGTCTACTAACAGTCTACTATGATCTACTAATACTCTAATGACTCAATGAGAGTTAGTTGACATGTAGTTGCAAAGTTACTTAGTTAGTAGAAAGGTGGACCATCGAAATATACCACTGTCTATACTACAATATCAAACCAAGTAGCATCTGTGTCCAAATACGGTTTGAGGCCACTGTATATTAAAATACCACAGCATTACCATCTGATAACATGGAGCCACCACAGTACTAAAGATGACAGTCTGAATGATGCCACAGCTCAAAGTTCTACATCCCCTGAAGATCCCAGTTAGAGACAGTCGAGAGGACACTGTTTACAAAACACTAGAAATTCCATTTCCTAGCAATACATGACTCCCCTGTGGTAACGTCCTAACAAATCACAGCTGATAAACAACAGGAGCGAGATGAAGGTGAGCAGCAGTACAAACCTTGACAACGATGTAGTCTGTTTTAGTCTGCATGAATGGCATTATTCTGGTCATTTTACAATCTGTGTTTTTGCACCAGCTCAAAGGTTGCTGTGTGAGCTGACAGGGCTTTAAAAGCATTTTTGGACACTGATGCAGTGAAACACAAATAAACTACTGGAGCGCTGAACGGAAAACTATTTTTAGACGTGACAAGCATCATCGGGGTGGCTTGAAGAATGTGTGGCTGCATGAGTGTGTCAGTGATAGAGGAAAATATATGTGTGTTAAACGTCCTGGTAAACCCTACGTTATGGGGACAAAATGTCCTCACAAAGATGGCAATATCCAAAATCCTTGTCCTTATGGGGAAATTTTTTGGTCCCTACAAGGAAAACAGCTTATAAATCATACAAAGTGATGTTTAGAATTAGAAATATTGCAACTAAACTGAAATAATTAAGTTTAATCTGTAGTACTAAAATAAATACAACTAAAAATGAAATAAAAATAAATTTTATTAAAAAAAATTATATTAAAAATGACAAAAACACACCAGATTTAGAATTAAAATTAGAAAAATATATTAAATATAAAAATATACAAAATATTAATAAACACTATAATAATATATAAATAATAATAAAATATCACTGAATCAAACCCATTTGACTTTAAGCTTGAGTGCTGTTTGCAGATGCATAAACAGCAACATCTAGAAATTTGCTTGTTTGATTACACTGATGAAAAAGTTCACATAAGGTCTGCTGTCACGGCATGATCAAAGCAAGCAGATGTCTGAACCCCTGGACCGGGTGAAATAAATCTCAAAGGGAAGTCTAAATAATGCTTAGGTTAGGTTAAGGGGTTAGAGTTAAAGCTATGGTTAGTCTTCAACTTAAACCCCAGCAGGTGTGAGATGTATTTGAATAAATTGTTTAATGCCATGACTTGTTAAACAACAACAAACAATGCCATTCAGTGCAACAATCTACCACACTCAGGTTTAGAAGTTGAGCAGCTGCCTCTCACACCCTCTTGATATGGATTTATCTCGGGGCCATATCCTGCCTTCATTTTAGATCTGGAATGAGTCCACAGGCAAATGTTGCACTTCCAAGTGCCCTGACGCCCTTGCTGAGATGGATCTGTCTACCCCCTTCCCTGGGGGGACGTATCATCACACACCCCTCAGAAGTGCATGTCAGCAAGTCGGCAGCGTGTCTCCCATCTGACAGACTGAATAAGCTGAAGACTGGGCTCCATTCAGAAAGGGACAAAATAGGAGAGAATTGAGGCTGAATAAGAATTAAAAAATGAGGATATTCCACCGAAAAATTAAAATTGTCGTCATTTAGTCACACACATTTATTTCTTCTGAAAAACAAAAAAGATATTTCAAAGAATGTTGGGAACCAAACAACATTGGAGACAACTGACTTCCATTGAATGAAAAAAAAAAAAAAAATCTTCTTTTATGCTCCACAGAAGAAAGTCATACAGTTTTGGAATGACATGAAGGTGAGCAAATAATGACAGAATATTCATTTTTGGGTGAACTATCCCTTTAAGAATGAATAAATGAGACTGAATAAGAAAACAAATTAAACTGAAAGTTGCTAAATGTACCAGAAGAATGTCAGAAGAATGTCAGACTCAGATTGAACTAGGTAGAATAAATGAGACTGAATACAGAAGAAAGCCATACAGTTTTGCAACTGTTTTTAATTTTCTGAGAGCTATGTACCACCTGACCACTGCAGATTTAAAGGGATAGTTCACCCCAAAATGAAAATTCTGTCATCATTTACTAACCCTCAGTTTGTTCCAAACCTGTATACATTTATTTGTTCTGTTGAACACAAAGGAATATATTTTGAAGAATGTGAGAAACTGAACAGTTCTGGGCCACCATTTTTTTTCCTACTATGGAAGTCAATGGTGCCCCAAAGCAGCCTGGTTACAAACCTTCTTCAAAATATCTTCCTTTGTGTTCAGCAGAACAAAGAAATTTACACAGATTTGGAACAACTTGGGGGTGAGTAAATGATGACAGAATTTTCATTTTTGGGTGAACTATCCCTTTAAGGTGTGTTTGGCTTGAAGCGGCGCTGTGCAGACCGATTGGTGTATGACATCAAGTACTGCGAGAGTGATTTGAAAGCATACAGAGCTTTATTTACCGTAATTACGACATGGCTTGAACACAGAGAAATTTTATTTTTGGGTGGACTATCCCTTTAAGACTTAACTAGATGGAATTAATGAGACTGACAAAGAATGAATAAGACTGAATAAATCACTGAATAAGAAGAAAATAGATTGAATGTTACTGAACAAGCCAGACTGAACTAAGCAGAATAAAATGATACCGAGTTAGTGCTATCAAAATTATCGCGTTAACGCATGTGATTAATTTTTAAAAAAATATTTAACGCAATTAACGCAGCATCCATTTTTTTCGTCATGATTTGGCTAACGTTAAATTATATGATCACGCACTTATTCACACAAATGATTTTAAACCATTCAAGTACCACAAGACAAAGGAGAAAGCGCTGTCTGTTAATGTCATGTCTGTGTCACACACACATTACTTGTGTACAGAAAGACGTGCGCCAGTATCGAGTTCTCTTTCAGTTACATAACGTCTTAAATGAACTTAAAGAGTTGTGAGAAAATGAGATGTGAGTCAGATCCACGTCATGTTCGGCAGTGGCAGGTCTTAAAGGGTTAGTTCACCCAAAAATGAAAATAATGTAATTTATTACTCACCCTCATGTCATTCTACACCTGTAAGACTTTCGTTAATCTTCGGAACGCAAATTAAGATATTTTTGTTGAAATCCGATGGCTCAGTGAGGTTTGCATAGCCAGCAATGACATTTCCTCTCTCAAGATCCATTAATGTACTAAAAACATATTTAAATCAGTTCAGTTCATGTGAGTACAGTGGTTCAATATTAATATTATAAAGCGACGAGAATAAAAAAAACAAAATAATGACTTATATAGTGATGGCCGATTTCAAAACACTGCTTCATGAAGCTTCGGAGCGTTATGAATCAGCATGTCGAATCAGCGGTTCAAAGCGCCAAAGTCACGTGACTTCAGCTGTTTGGCGGTTTGAAACGCGATCCGAATCATGATTCGATAACGCTCCGAAGCTTAATGAAGCAGTGTTTTGAAATCGGCCATCACTAGTGCTGGGCGGTATACCGGTTCATACCGAATACCGGTATTTATTTTTGTTATGATATGAATTTTGATGATACCGCAATACCGGTATGTGTCGCTTAACCAACGTTCGGAACGCGGCGCAGCCCGTCACTGTTTGAGGGGGGTCCCGTTTCACTGTTGCATTGTAGTGACAGCACAGCTGAGATCGCATCACATCCTATGGTAAGTCCGAAATCACCCCCTAAAGCCTCATTCACTATTCCCTACGTTATCCACTTATAATGTTCACTTGAAAGAGTGAATGAAAACGAGTAAGTGAATTCGGACAGCCGTTGTGTGTACATCGGCTGTACACTCGTTATTGCGGTGCAATGTGAGATTGAATGAGTGCACTCAATAACGTCCACTATGGTTTCGGACACCACTACAGATGGCTGTCGCCTCAAATAATGCCCTATTTGAGGTTATAGGGGGCGATTTCGGATTCAGCCTTGATTACAGCGGAGAATTCAAACTACACGCGGCGCGCGAGATAGAGCGGTTTCTGCGCTGAGCGCTGTGATGAGATTAACAACGTTCTCCACATGGATCATATTGTATAGACCGGAGCGAGCGTGTTTAAGTTTTTTATGGACCTATTCATATACTCTAGTGCTCTAAACATTAACCAGCAGCGTGTATGCGCACATATTTCATCACGTCTTCTTCAAATGAAATGTAACGTTATGCAAAGGACACTGAACTGTACGTCTGATCACGACCGTGATGACACGATGGGTTATTCTGCTTTATTCTTTCTGTGTTAAACTTACGTGTGTCATTTGTTCAGAGACTGTAGTGCTCTTAAATGTGCTGAAAATATCCTTAGACAGTTTAAATGTTCTTCCGCGTTTCTCCCTCGTTTTGGCGGTTTGTTGTTATATAGGGTTAGATTTTTTAAATGCTTAAGGTGCCCTCAACTCTTTTTTTTTTTTTCTATCTCCACGGTCATATTTTAATATTCATGTGTCTGTAATGAGTGTGTTGCAGGTCTGTGTTTTATTGGTTGTTGTCTCCCCATAGCATCATTTTGTGGGGCTTTGTAAACCTGTATTAACTCTAGTGTGGAATTTTTCTACAATATTCACTCATCATGACAGTCAAACAGGGCATTCTAGTCAATCTACTGCAGTATTTCCTCTCTCAATCAGTAGAAAATGTGGTTAATGCCCGGTCATGCATAGGGGAAAAAAATACCGTCATATACCGTGAAACCGATATAATTTTGAAAAATACCGTGATATAAATTTTTGGTCATAACGCCCAGCACTAGCCATCACTATATAAGTCGTTATTTCGGTTTGTTTTGGCGCACCAAAAATATTCTTGTCGCTTTATAATATTAATATTGAACCACTGTACTCACATGAACTGATTTAAATATGTTTTTAGTACATTAATGGATCTTGAGAGAGGAAATGTCATTGCTGGCTTTTAATTGATTGACAGCACTAGACCGACTATGACAAAATGTTAGAAAATAAGACTGGAGATGCCAGAACGAGACAGAAAAAGACCAAATTGGGTGAGAGGTAAGAGCAGGGGTCTGAAGACGGATCTTATTGCATACTGCTGGCAGTCAGGAAATAACTCATGTGTGAGTATGTGGGTCACATTATTATTAGAGAAAGTGTGAGCAGTGATCTAAACAAGTGCAATGATGACATTCCCACTGTAGACAGTGTTAAGGCTCTCTTCAGCCCTGCAACTGTGCCACTTTTGATTCTCCCTCTGATCCATTTTAGCCATAGCCTTTTTTGGCTGAAAACCCAACCACCCAGACCCATCTAAGAAGTTGCTGCTGCAGATGATGAAGCTTAAAGCACATCTGCATAATTTGGATGTTTTTGGCTGTTCTTTTTAGATGTGCAATCTCACACAGCATGCAGGCTATTTCATCTGAGCTGGTCAAGCTCTCCTCGTGGGTGGTTCAGGTTTTTCCTCTACTCTTGGGTGTTTCAGGCCTAAGCTTTCAATCTTTCAAATTCCTCCGACCACAAACGACCCTTTTGGACAATGTTCTAAATGATTAAAGACAAATACCGCACTCTGCCCAATTTGAGGTTTCCAGTGTGTTACATAAAGCAACCCTTAATTACACTCTGGGATTGCTGCTGCTTTTGGAGGAACCGGGGTGGAGCGAGGTCTCTTTCGCCTCAAATTCATGCTTTTTACACCCTGCTATCCACCTCCAATGCTTCTGTTCTCAAGCTGCTATTGTCTTTGGCTTTATGCGTGCAGGAGTCAAGTTGACTTTCCAAGTTCTGTTGGATGGAGGAATGTATCTGAGGAATTTCAGAAGCTCACTTCTGGTCAAACAGTTGAGTATGTGCTTGAAGAACAGAGAAGAGCCAGGTGTCGGGTTGCTTTGCGCTTCTCAGCCCTTGTTTTGTGGTGTGTAGGAATTGCTCAACATATTCTGCAGCGCCAAATCTCACATGTCATAATGACAGCCATGTGCATAAGTGGAAAGAGGTTTCACAAGCCTAACTAGCAAATAACAGCCACATGCTCTGTGAATACAACAATTTCTCAATCTTATGTCATCTATCAGAGGTTGCACTCAAGAAACATACCCTTAAGAAATCATTCTATGACATCTGCATGTAATACAAATAATCGTTTGTTATCAAGCACATATACCTGCAAAAATCCAGCCATATCTATTTTTACCTGCTTGTGTGTCTTTGCAGATTAATGTCCCTGTTTTCTTCGCTCTGTGTTTGCTGTCCTGGAGGTGCCTTGACTCAAACTGTTAGTCAGCTTCTGGGTGGTGCTGGTGTGGTGCAGCGTGTTGCAGTTTTCGTCTTCTCTCTCTCACTCTCTCTCTCTTTCTGCCCTTGAGGGTTTGCTTCTCGCAGGCAGGACGTCTGCTGGACAGCCGTTTCAGAATTCCTCCTCTGAAGCGGTTCGGCTTGTCTCCACTTTGCTTTGCTCCTCCTTTCTCCGCCTGCAGCACCTGTCCCTGCCTGTCTGTGGACGGCGGCGTTGAAATCCAATTCTCTCGATCTCTGTAGTGTCGACCCGCCGGAGCTGCGGCAGTGTTTCCTGGGGATACAGACAGCGTTCAGTCATGGGAGGAGGGAAATGAAGAGCGTGGAGTCTCTCCGACTGTGCTTCCCAGCTGCTGAACGTCAAAGTCCTTCCCTTCCAAAACAGAGTGGAAGAAATACAACCCCATTCTCTCTCTTTTTCATCTTCTCGCTCCCCACCTCCCTTCTCGTGCTTTTTTTCACACATCTCATTTCTCACACTCTTTTACCTTCCCTGATTCCCTTTCTATTCTCTCATTCTGCATTTTATTTCGCTGACTTCAGCATCTCTACCTCATTTGTTTGCTCAGCATTTACCATTTACCATTATAACATACGAGAGATACAATGCAACCTGGATGGATGGATGGATGGATGGATAGATAGATGGATGGATAGATAGATAGACAGACAGACAGATAAATACTGATTACTTATAGAGAAAAGCTGTTTCTTTTTGCAGCTGCACTCTAAACCTCTGTAGAGCTTCTCGTCACCTCATCCTCAACCTAAAATAGGTTTCCTTGGCAACATACAGTACAGTGCTCTGCAGTGAGCTCACGTTTGACAGGGATTAGGAGGGGGTGCAGGGAGTCTATCCTACCCTTGTGTGTGTGCGTGTGTGTGTGCGTGTAATTTTGTGACATATCAGGACACAAATTTGTATAATGACATGGGTATGACATAGGTATTACAAGGAGAGGGTGACTTATGACGACATTACCCCATGTCCCCATTTTTCAAAAGGCTTATAAATCATACAGAATGAGTTTTTTTGAGAAAGTAAAAATGTGCACAGTTTTCTGTGATGGTTTAGGGGTAGGGGTAGTGTAGGGCGATAGAAAATACGGTTTGTACAGTATAAAAACCATTACGCCTATGGAATGTCCCCACAATTCACAAAAACAAACCTGTGTGTGTGTGTGTGCACGTGAGAGAGAGAGAGAGAGAGAGAGAGAGAGAATTAGCTCTGTTCCAAAAGCTATCTATAGTGAGCTTCCTACCTAGAGAGCATTTTAAGGAAGTTCCTAAAAATAAGATACCTCAATATGGGCAACCTATAAAGGAACATCACATGTATGCTTTGAAAACATCCTAAAATGAATTAATTTAAAATAATAATAATAATAATTTCAAGATGGTGTATAAAGCAGGAGAAATGTTTCTATGTTTACCTCATAAAATAGTTTAATAAAAAAAATACTAAAATTTACAATAATGTAATCTAGTTAAAACAGTATAATAATATAACACTTTACCCAATATTTGTGTGTGCTATGTATTTTTATGAGACTATCAGAGTATCACAACGTTAGCTATTAGCAACATGCTCACGTCAAATTTAAATATATTTAAAGTCAAGTGTGCTTTGCAGACAAGAGCTATTTGTGTGGTTCACAGAATACCTGGCTATATAGAGCTTTCCAAATCAGTATCTTATGAGGTTCCAGATCAGTTTAAATGCTGCCTTAGAAGGAAGCTACCTAGGCAGTAGGCAGCAATGCCGCTCACTACATTGAAAAAAGTTATATTCTTAAGAACTGTCTTATTTTTCATTTAAAATATCTAAAAATCTTTTTTTTCATGTGTTAAAGCTGCAGTCCGTAAGTTTTGCCTCTTTGTCGCCATCTCTGTTTGAAACCTGCAATTGCAGTTGTTTGTGGAATTATCATCTTTACATGGGTTGTGCATCAGCACGGCTCCTCAGCGCGGATGAATCTAATGTTTGCTGTCAGTCACCACATTGATGTGGATACTGTACTTCGGAATCACAGATTCTACATCTTAGAAGGATGACCAAAATAAGAATTTTTGCCGGAAAATGTCATCTGAACAAGTAAGTAACATGTCTGCCACTTTTGTTCTGGCCAACTGAGAAAAAACTCATTACAATAAATTGCTCTGCCAATGGTGATTAAATCTAACGATCGCTTAGCTCGGATCATGTCAAACCGTGCAAATTATTGTTGTTATACTTTGTTCTCAAATTGTTAAAGTTAACAACATCAGCATTGCGTGACTATGTGTATTTAGTGTGTATTAGTGTTAACTGTAGATTTCAATTTCTGTAGTCACTTCACAGTGTGAAGTCTTTTGCTTTTGACTACTAGTGAATCTCCAGCTGTCACTGATGATTGTCATTTGGACCTTTCTGGGTTACAATCCGCCATCAAAATGATAAGTTTAATTATTCCAGCTGCTGTGAGAAAAAGGCTATAAATGATCCGCTACCAACAACATCCTCACATGCCATATAGCCTACTAGCTGGGATTCCTTTTTTTATGTAAACAGACGTGACGTAATGACGAACGGTGGCATGCTCAAATTTCCTGAGGAAACCCACCAGTAGTACCTGAATTAGAAATCATTATTACAGTTGTGAATCAGGCTAAGGTAAGGAGATAGTTTTGAACACGGCTGGTTATGTACTTGCTCAAAAATTTATTTTAGATAATTTTTAACCAAAAAAAGTTATGAACTGCAGCTTTAAGTATAAACAATTTAAAGTCACTTAAATTCATTTAAACTCCCCTCCAGCAACCTGTCACTCACATTAGATTGCATCAATTGACAAAAGACAATGATCCAATCAATTCCCGATGGACAAAATCAAGTCTGCCCTGATTTTTTTCTTCGAGAAGCCATTTCAATCAAATTCTTATGCAGTTTAAATTTATTTAACTCTTTTTAAAAAGATATTTTTAGGTCAAATATCTAACTCAGTAATTGTTTGGAACAGAGCTGTACTTAACTATGGTATGGTGTTGCCTCCAGGCAACATGGTCTATTTTAGTTTGTTTTTAATAAAATAAGGCAACAATTGATTGATCAAATGTATCTCAGGACAGAATAACTCAAATACTAATCAATAAAAGTGCAAAAAAGACCAAAACATGACCAACAGGGGTCCATTTTGTGTCCTGTTTCAGCACATGTGCACGTCATCATATTTTCTCCAATGAAAAGTGCTTTTTTCACTTGTTTGTATCCATTTAATCACCCACAAAAAATACAAGTCACCTTCACTGGCAAGTAAAGAAGTATTTTCAAAAACTTTACATTAGATATCATCAATTGTTTTAGAGAAAATAACAAAAAACTGTGTGTTGCCTCAAGGCAACATTGTACCATAATGGAATCGCATAAGGCCATACAGGCATAATAGGTTTGAATACAAATGTATTATATTTGTAAGGAAAAGAGTTAGAATTATCTAAATATATTTGCATTTTCACATGATTTTATAATGCACTTATAAGAATAATAATTCACATATATATCTGCATATATTATGATCTGCACATTTTCTGTAGCACTTCAAAAATGTATAAAACACAGGTTGATGAGGGTAATGATAAGGGGTCATGCTGTGATGAGGAAGATGAAATCATAGTGACAATCCGTCAGGGAGAGAGTGAGGGTGAGAGAGAAGATGGAGATGAGGATGAAGATGGATATGATAACTTGATATAATAGCATAATAATATGATGGTTTGGTAATACTTGTGTTCCACTATGGTACAGTGTTGCCTAAGGGCAACAGCTGGATATAAAATGTTGCTTTTTATTAAATATGAAACTTTTAATACATTAAAAACTGGATAAATTTGTTTGTTCAAGTGTCTAGTTAAAGAAATTGATGTTTTCAATAAATATATTTCTTTTTTTTTTTTTTTTTTACATGAAAATGCCAAATGTTTAAATTTTTCCAATTTCCAAAAATTTATGAAAATGTTTATTGATATTGTTAAAGTGTCCAATTTTAAGCAGGAAAAACAACACAAATAATTTTTTCCTCATTGATATCATATTGCATACCATAGAGGGTTAAAACATCATATGCATGATGTCAAATTTACATTTACATTTGTGGATTTTGTCCAAAGCGACTTCTTTCAAGTTAAACATACAGTATGTTCCCTTGGATCATCTGCTTCTTGATCCAGTGCCATGCTCCTCCGTAACACATCTGACCCTTTATTGACCGCCCACAGAGAAAACAGAGGTAGATCTTACACTTGTGGATGGTCTGTTAAATTTGAACAATCATTCAGTTAAGTGAAACAGCCACTATTTGACAACAAGCTTTATGAATGAAGTCTTTTTGTGTTTTGTAGGCATGATGTCACATGTGGAGAGCACATGGTCTCAGGAAGAATACTGAGTATTGTCCTGATGTTTGCCAAGCTCCAATCACCATATAAATGCCACCAATGTGCTTGTAGACTCTACAGTTTAGAGGAATCTGAGAGAAACACCTCCAGTTCTTTCCACAAAAAAAGATCACATGAGTGCAGAAGTGGAAATGCTGTGCTGTTTATGAAAAAATTATCTGATTTTCCAAGTTTCAAATGAGTTTGTTTTGGACCTTATGACAATCCGAGCCTGTGAGGGTTTGTTTGGTAGCTGACTAACTGCTGCCGCTGAAGTCACTTCCTCTAATGTCAGCGTGTTTTGAGCAGTTACACAGACAGTGATCCTTTGATAAAAAAACAGGAAAATTTAACTATTTGAGCCAAATCAAACATTGCATGTGATGGAAGTAACAATATATGGGAGCCCTAACTTTTACACTTTTTTTTTTTTTTTTTTTAACTTTTACTCTGTTAGTAATTCACAGTACATAGGCTACATTTGGCAACATGATGATCCATCACAGCTAGGTACTGTACAAAGTTGATTGATAGTATCTTCACTTCCAACCATCACAACTTTAAAGTCAGCATTAAATCAAAATTGACCCCATTTACTTTTAGTGCACATTACTAGTCTTGTGGTGAACAATTTATCTGAGCAAGTTTATTCTCTCTCTCTCACTCACACACACACACACACAAATCGTCTTTGCAATCTTTGATTAAAATCTGAAAATGTACTTCCACTCTAGAATGGCCTTCCTTCTCTGATGACGTCAGTTTGATGGCTTGGGTAGAACATCCCCCCAACTGTCAGCGGGGGAAAAAAAACAAGCCACATCCTCTATTTTTCTCATTCAATATTCAATTTCACTCTGAAAATGTCACAATACTGAAGTCAGTCACGGTGACTTTAAAGAAACAGCAGAAGACACCTGCTTATATGGATTTCATAACAATAAAAAAAACACTTGCAATATAAATACACACACACGTACATATATACCGATGAGCCAAAACATTATGACCACTTGTCTAATATGCTGTTGGTCCTCTGCGTGCTGCCAAAACACCACCAACCTGCTGAGGCATGGACTCTACAAAACCCCTGAAGTTGTCCTGTGGTATCTGGCACCAAGATGTTAGCAGCAGATCCTTCAAGTCCTGTGGGTTGCAAGATGGAGCTGCCATGGATCGAACTTGTTGGCCCAGCACATCCCACAGATGCTCAATTGAATTGAGATCTGGGGAATTTGGAGGCCAGAGCAACACCTTGAACTCTTCATCATGTTCCTCAAACCAATCCTGAACAATGTGTGCAGTGTGGCAGGGTGCTTTATACTGCTGAAAAAGGCCACTTCCAACAGGGAACACCATTGTCATGAAGGGGTGTACCTGGTCTGCAACAATGTTTAGGTAGGTGGCAAATTTACATCCACATTAATGGCTGGACCGAGGGTTTCCCAGCAGAACACTGCCCAGGGCATCACACTCCCTCCACCGGCTTGTTGTCCCCCCACGGTGAACGTGATTTCACCAAGTACAACATGTTCTTGGATCAACATCTTTGTTGATCCTGGAACAACATTCCAGTCGACCAATCAGATTTGAGGGACAAGTTTACCATTTATGTCAAGTTTAGGCTTACAACCAGGATTAGGTGCTTCCACAACTATCATTAGTTATGATAGTTATTCAACTATCATTTCCCTCTGATTTTAGGGATAAGTTATGGGTAGGGTTAGGTTTAGGGGTTGGGAAAAGGTTAGCACTAAATTTTCGGATAGGAATGTTGTTCCAGGATCAACAAAATATGTTGATCCAGGAACATGTCTTACTTGGCAAAATCACGGTGACCGTCATCCCACAGGATAAACATCACCAGGTAAACGGCGCACACATACATGGCTGTCCACGTGATGGAAAAGAAAACGGGATCCATCGGACCAGGCAACCTTCTTCCACTGCTCCAAGGTCTAGATAGGAGTCATCATAGGCACTCTGATCTGTCTGCGGTTACACAGCAAAGTGTGATGCACTGTGTGTTGTGACACATTCCTCCCATAACCATCATTAAAATTTTGTGCTACAGTAGACTTTCTGTTGGCTTGGACCAGACGGGATAGCCTTAGTTGCCCTCAATGAGCCTTGGGTGCCCAACACTCTGTTGCCAGATTGTGGTTTGTCCCTCCTCGGACCTCTGTTGGTAAATTCTCACCAATGCTGACCGGGAGTAACCCACAAGCCTTGCCGCTTCAGAGATACTCAGACCCAGTTGCCTTGCCATGACAATTTGGCCCTTGTCAAGGTTACTCATTATTCCTGCCAATTTCTCATGCATCCATCATGTTGATTATGAGAACTGATAGTTTGCTTACCATCTAATCTACCCAGACCATAATATTTATATACTGTATGTATGTGTGTGTTTCTCTATTTTTCCAGAGTTACATAAAGAAAGTTAAATATTCCCTATTCTGTTATATACTGATAATCAACTGATAACGATTTACCTGCTGTAGAGCTGGGCTTCACAACCCAGGGTTAAAAGCAGTATTAATCAGTGTAATCTGGGTCGCTTAACCAAGAGTTTAAGTGGCTTTTAAATAAAGTTTCACATGTCCTGCTTCTGTAGAGTGTTAGTGAAGCAGCAGCTTAACTGCAAACACTGAACAGTTTTCCTTGTTGGAGAGTTGTTGAATTTATAAATACATGTAATGTCAGGAGTAAATGTGTAAATGAATGTTGCTAGCGATACTAAACCTTTCAGATAAACAATATGGACATTGTCTTGTCCTTTGATTTGTGTGGTTCTCGGTAAAAGCGCTGGGCATTGATCTCTCTCTTTCTTGTAAGAAGAGGCAAATATTTACGAAACTTTCCATCTGTTTCTTTTAATGAATTTTGAATTTCTGCATTTCCAACCAGTTACATCACACATGCTCTTTTTCCCCTGACCTTTCAAAAACTTCCTGAAGCCTTTGAAGGTGAGTAAGGGACTGTTTGAGGTTCTGTTTGGGTCATGATTTTTCCATCTTCCTCTCCAAGAGAGAAAGAGAGAGAGAGAGAAAATAAAGAAATATCAGGTGGGTGATGTTTTCTGTGCTCCCAAATTTAATGCCACACACACAGTGTAACACGTTCCTACTGAAAAAAAAAAAAAAAGTCTTAGAACAGGGGTCTCAAACTCAAATTGGCTGGGGGCCGTTGCTGTGATTGACACCTCATAGGAGGGCCATTTTAATATTCAAGCACAAGAACGTGCAAAATTTCTGAAAATTTACTTTCCTTTGCATTATTTCTCATTTACTTCAAATTTCATTACTAAAATATTTTTGCCATACTTAACTAAAAATGTAAACAGCAGTGTCTCTATCATTGTTACATACAGTATTAGTTTTTAACAATTAGTGCAAATATTTTCCCTTACTTTATTTTAGCTTAAATAACATCAACATCTTGCACTGAACAACACTGTACTGAACAAATGCAATCCCTGAATACATGTACACTATTCTATTTCTTGCCAGACACCTGGCAACGCTTCTGCTCATACAGGCGTTGCCGAACTGAATTGTGGGTTCCATCGCGTCGCTTCACTCGCGTTGCAAGCGGCAGAAGTTGAAGATTTCTCAACTTTTCAAGTGCCAACGCAGGCGCCAGCCAATCAGATCGCCTTATGCAAAGACTGTAGAGCAGTCGCTAGCCAATTGCATTCATGCAACACCGGAAAGTAATGTGATTGGCTATTATCACTATAACGGTCGCGTCAACACAAGCTTCAGACATGCCCTCCGTCAAGCATTAACGCCGACGCCCCGTGTGAATGCAGCGTGAAGCCTTGTTTACACTGCACACGTCTGTGGTGCATCACGGCTCTGGTGAGGTTTTGTTCCGTCCTCTAGGTGCTGTCAATTTACACCAGGAGCATTTTAGGTGTGAAGCGACAGGATTCACGAGGCCTGTCCTATGTTATTTTTCTCAAATTTTTTGTGTTCTAAAATGGGTAAGTTAAATGTTTGTTTTGTCCAGTTTAATTCTGTTTATTAATGTGTTTTTGCTATCCCACATGAGTCTGCACTGGATGTTTATTTTGAAATTGACAGGTTTTTGATCTTTTATTTTGTATTACTGCGCGGCTTCGACGTGGCGTCCGTCAAAAATAGGTGAGGCACCTATCTTTAGCGAAGCAGTGCAGCGAGCCGCTTCTGGGACGCTTCTGAAACGTGCTGCGGCGCGGCTGGTGTAAACACAAGCATTGACTAGAGTGGCCGCAGATCAGCTCCATTAGCCACGTCACAGCCGTGTGCAGTGTAAATAAGGGGTTACACTGCATGCGTCTGCGGTGTGTTACGGCTGCGATGCGGCTACCGGAGCTGATCCGCGCAGATCCTGTATTACTGCCATGCAGTAATACAAAATAAAAGATCAAAAACCTGTCAATTTCAAAATAAAAATCCAGTGCAGACTCATGTGGGATAGCAAAAACACAACAATAAACAGAAATAAACTGGACAAAACATTTACCTAACATTTAACTAACCCATTTTAGAACACAAAAAATTCGAGAAAAACAACATAGGCAAATTACGTGGTCTCGCGAATCCTGTTGCTTCACTCCTAAAATGCTCCTGGTGTAAATTGGCGCCGCCTAGAGGACGGAACAAAACCTTGCCAGAGCCATGATGCACCGCAGACGTGTGCAGTGTAAACAAGGCTTAAAGCCTTGTTTACACCGCATGCGTCTGCGGCGCGTTACGTCTGCAATGCGGATACCGGAGCTGATCCGCGGCCACTCTAGTCAATGGTCTAGTCAACTCTAGTCACTCTAGTCTTAGGCTGGTTTAAGCTGTTTTTCAGAAGCGTATCTTACTATAGTTGCATGTCCCACTAACATTTGGCATCTCAGATGATCTTTATATCTGTTGTTTGAGCACGCTGAGAGTGGACACATGAAAAAACAGATGGAAAGCAAATATGTCAGTATTGTCAGATTCAACACTGTAAATAGTTGAAAAAAAAATACACACATATATATATATATATTTTTTTTTTTTGAAGACGTCATGGCAGACTTGCACACTGTATTTAATTAAGTATTAAGTATTTAATTTGATATAAGCTTCTAGAAATTGACATTGATATTATACTTGTGAAATGAAATGGCTTTTTAAACATAAGAATGAAACTCACTCATTAACACTTTTCAGAGGGCACTAGGCACTTCCTCTTCAAATAATGGAGGCTAATGAAGGGAGTCAGTGCTCTATTCCCAAAAGAATTCCAGTAGCCATTTCCAAGAGCATGTCGTCTTGTAATCAGATTGTGGTATGGTGAAAAGAACTGTCCAGAAAGAACAACCCCAGAACGCATCTATTTATTTCATGAGAATAGGCTGCACACACAGTTTATTACAGGGCGTGTGCGGTCACAGAGTGGGAGTCGCACTGATTAAAGGCTATGACTGCTGTCAGATCCCAGAGTGCACTTCTGCAAGAGGAGGACTCAACATTGTACTTTAGAATAAAGAGTTGGAATATATGTTAAACATAAATAAATACAGATTGAGAAAGTATCTACATAGGTCACATTCTTGGCTAGATGAATAATAAATACAGTAGGCATATTGTATAGTTGAGGTTTCTAAAGTATGTTAGAGCATTTTTTCCTAAACCTTAGTGGCCACACGTCTTTCAGAGTGGGTTTATTTTTCTTCTGTATCTTTGAGGTCATTCCTGTAATGATGTGCCTTTTGAACTCTGTTAAAAACAAACAAACACATATTTCTCTAAAAGAAATATGCTATTTTAATGTTCAGACATATCTTTATTCATTCATAACTTGATTATTTATTAATTATTGTTTATTTATTGATAATTAACATGAGGCCTAAACCAACTGGATGAAACTAAAGAACTAAATTATTCATTGCTATATATGAATATATATTTTTTAGACTTTTTTTGCCAGCTACTACCATAAAACATTGCAGAATTCATCAAATCCATTGCTATTACTAAAGGCAGGCTCTCACTATACATTTGGCTGGATTTTGCTGTCACGGACAGATTTCCAAGGTCTGCGACAAAACCCTTGGATCACGGCCAAATTGGTGTTCGTTGTGGTCGTCGATGCTCATTAATTACAAACAGGTCAGCGTTGAGGGCTGCCCCCTCATAGTCGACTAAACATTAGTCGATGAGAAAAGGCTTAGTCGACCAAAACTGTATTAGTCGCTTAGTCGCAGGGGAAAAAAACACAGGAAGTGGGGAAGTCACGCAGTCTGTGACGGACAGATCGTCAACAGCTGGCCTATGTGGTAATTACAGTACATTGGGCAGGACATCCAAAGACTTGCCTATCATTCATTGACATCAAATATGGCTTATCATTTGAAACATGTAAGTAGCAGCAACTTTACATGGCCGCTCGCCATAACGTTAACTTTGATTATTTGTGTGCACTGACAGTGCGAAACAAAATGTGCTTTTGTAAAATAATGAAAGCAAACAGTCTCTCTCTGTGAACTTGAGCACACCAAAAAAGAAAAAGAAAACAAAGAACCTAAACTCCATGTAAACTTGCCTCACATGAAAAATATATCTAAAAATATATCTATAGAAAGCAAAATGACTACTTTTAAATGAACCAATTCAAATGGAAAACAAATATTCTTAGGTTATGTGATTCATATGAAACGTGCATATAGGCGCGTCCACTACTGCGGAGATGACGAGTCAGCATCGTCAGCTTCATCACTGCAGCTGAAAATACAGAAAACACTAGTTTGTCAATTAATTATTAAAATGTTAAAGCAGTCTCCTTACTGTTTTCCCCCGATGCATTCATAATCATTACTTCTGCCGGTGCGCTGTGGCAAAGCTTTATGCATGCGCTTGAACGCTGATTAGGCTATGTAGGCATTAAAGGCTCTTTATTATGATTTATAAGGTTTATTAATTAACATGCAATAGGTCGACTGATCGCTTAAAATTAAACAACTACTAGTCAACCAGAAAAATCTTCAGTCAAGGGCAGCCCTATTGTGATCTGTGAAATTTTCAAACCTGTTTGGTATTATCGCCATGTGATCTTGTAGTGTGTGCAATGCAACAAGGTGGAGTGGAACTAATCCAGCCGATCACAGTGCAACGGAAAAAACTCGTAATCACTTGCATAAATTTCTCGCGTAAATTTTTTCAGCTATTGGTCAAGACTGTCTCTTGACTAAATGTCTTGTAGTTTGTGCACCTCACCAGTGTTGTTTTGTGTAGTATGCGAGCTGCTCTGACAAGACGACGGATGACAAGAATCCTTGTTGTGTAGTGCGAACACCACAACAATTCAGCTAGTCTACAGTCCTGTAGTGTGAGCTTGCCCTTACTGATATTTGTGATGTTGTCGTAACACTTTAGTTTGGGGACCAATTCTCACTATTAACTAGTTGCTTACAATGTAAACCCTAAAGCTCAAAATAATTAATTGGATTGAATATGACAAATTTAAATTAAACAAATTAGTTCAGTCAAATCAACTTTTATGAGTATTTAGCACTTTCTTTTTCTTTCAAGTTCACAGAACTGATATTTTTAAGTAAACTGAAATGTTTCATTGTTTCATTGTCAACTTATTTCTTTTAATTTAGACAAACTTAAGAGTAACTGAAACTGGGCTGTGATTTCTATTTCCCAGCATGCTTTGCCAATGGCACTCGAAAGGGAGAGTAAATGCTAAAATGAAGTGTTATATAATGTTTTTTTTTATGAGTTTCTGTTAATGTGGGTTTTTGGAGAGTTACCATCATGGTGACAAGTGGTGCATGCGGCTTGGTTTGAGAGCAAGTAGGTTAAATGTTTTACATTGCTGTACTTATTCAGCAAGTGCTATACCATGCTATTAACATGTTGGCAAATTAGCAAGTTAGCATTTTCTGAATTAGCTTGTTATAGTTAGCTTAGTTTATCAGTTTACACTGATAAAAACGTTAAATGCATGAGTTAGTGTACTCAAACATTTCAAGTTAAGAACAATTAAAATGTACAAGTACAAAATAAAAAATCTTCCAGTTCTGCTTACTTAAATGTTAAATTTCTTCAATCAGTCGCCTCAAATTTTTTAAGTTTTGCCAACTACCCCAAATCTAAACTTAACCACTACAGCAACTACCTTACTAACTAATAATAAGCAGTATATAAGGAGTTTAATGAGCCAAAAGTCACAGTTAATGATGAATTAATTATTTTGAGCTTTAGGGTTTACAGTGTAAGCAACTAGTGAGAATTGGTCCCCAAACTAAAGAGTGACCGATGTTGTTTTCCCTCCAAAATTGTCACTTCCTGTAGGATGATGGCATTAAGGAACTATCTTTTAAAGGAAAAAAAAAAAAAAAAAGACAAAATGGAAGATGAAATTAAGGACAGAAAAAATAGAATGTATTATACTACTAACAAGAATATTGAAACAATATAATTACAATAATTAAAACGATATTCAAAAGAAAAGAAATAGAATTGAAAAAATAAGAAACACTTAGAATATTTCTTAATAAATTGCCAGGTTTTCATTTTTGAAGTTAATGAAGCACCCAAAAATTACAACATCAGCTCAATTCTAATTATATAAGCCTAAAATTCACAATTATGTTCACTTAATTGTGATACTGTGATTAAAAACACAATAAAAACTTATCATTTCCATCTTCCAAATAGTGAATCTAATATTTTATCCAATACATATGAAAATGGGTAACACTTTATTTTAGGGTCTTTTAACTAGTTGCTTATTAGCATGCATATTACTAGAATATTGGCTGTTTATTAGTACTTATTAAGCACATATTAATGCCTTATTCTGCATGACCATATTCTACATTCTTAATCCTACCCAATACCTAAACTTAACAACTACCTTACTATCTATTAATGAGAAGTAAATTAGGAGTTTATTAAGGGGAAATTCGTAGTTAATAGTTTATATGTGTTCCCTATACTGAAAAATTTACTGCATAGGAATGAGCAATAAATGCCCTGCTGGTTCTGGGTATAGTCTGGTTTTGATTAGATCAGGTTTGGGTTCAGGTTATGGTCAGAGGCCATGAAATTGCAGCTATGTTTACGTAAAAGATTTCATAATGCCTTGCTTCCATCTACTATTCATCATTTATTTCAAATTAAATCATATGAATTTCTACATGCATTCTATCCATGTGCTGATACCAGATATAAGGCTGATTTTGGGATGCTCTTCTTGTCTTTGTATGGCGAGTAAGATAATTAGTTTCCCATAAATATTTTGCAGTCCTTATCTGTAAATTCCAAAAGTCTTATTCCTAGTCCCTTAGGGAAACTGCATGTCACTCCCTTCAGGAAAGTCACTCTTTATCAGTATAGTCAGTAAATAACATTCCAAAGAGGAACAGATGACAATCAGAAAACTCCCATCCCACTGATTTCAAACTTATATTAAAGCTCTTAGGATTTCTAAAGTGACTATTCAAATCCATGTCAACACTCCTTAGACACGAAAATGTCTCCCACACCTAAAAGGAAAGCAAATCAAATTAAATAAAATACTTGCAAATGGTGCCTACCCATGCAAAACACAGTTTGAGGTATCATTTATGTCTAGTACAAACAGTGCAGGACTAGATGCATGTCAAAGTTTAATACTTAGCATTTGGGATTTGTTCAAAGAACTAACCATAAGCTTGAGGAGTAACAGTAGAGATGCTGGTAAAACTTTACAATAAGGTCCCGTTAGATAATGCATTACCTAACTTAACAGTGAGCAATACATTTGTTACAGTATTTATTAATCTTTGTTATGTTAGTTTAGAAAAACACCACTGTTAGTTCATGCTAGCTCAGGTCCATTCAATAATATTATCAACTTTTGATATTAAATGTTTTAGAAGAAATTTTCATTGTTAATTTCAGAGGTATAAAATACTTTATTACTGTACTTTAGTCAAGTACAGTTTAAACTGACTACTTGTACTTTTACTTGATTAAATTTCTGATGAAAAAAAAAAAAAAAGTACTTTTTACTCCTTACAATTTTACCATTTCAACTTGAATAGTACTTGTTACTGTCAGCACACAGAAGAGGACAAAACAGGTAACTTTATATACCAGAGTGTTTATTGGCAAGCAATGTAAGCAGGCAAGTCACTGAGTTCATGAATTTGAAACAAAAACTTAGCTTTGAGTAACACAAGCTGCGTCTCATTTCAGAGGCTGCATCCTCCGGAGGTCACATTTGAAGGCTGCATACGTCATCAAGGATGTCTTATTTAAGAAAAGTAACCGTAATAAAATTGACTTATTCCTTGTGAGGTGTAAAATACTGTAATTTCTTACTTTGAAATCTAATGGTTACATTTCTTAAATGAGACCGCCTTGATGACGTATACAGCCTTCAAATGCAACCTCCGGAGGACGCAGCCTTCGAAATGAGATGCAGCTAATGTCACTTATTTGCAGGTGCCGACTGGTACAGGCTGACTGATGGCATGAGGATGATGGAAGACTGAAGAGGATTGCAGCTTGTATTGAGGAAGGTAAATCTCTTGCAGGCAAGTAGTACAAATTGATGCAGGAAGTCTTAATCCTAGACCACTTAGAAGAAAGCAGTCCTATTCCAAGACAATAGTCCCAGGCATAGACAAGACTAGACAATGCGTGTGTGTTTGGTGCTGGCTTATGAAGAGTGGTATGAATGTGACGGGTGTGTTGACTGGGGAGTGTGTGCAGGTGGTAAACAGAGAGGATCATGGAAAATGTAGTGCCAGGCATGGTGAACTGAGATCGTGAGTACTCCCCCCTTCCCGAAAGCACGACCTTGTACCAAACAGAATCCAGTCAAGGAGGGCAAACATCAGGTTACATCAGGGCAAACAGGGAACTCTGGAATGACCTTCTTAGTCATCTTATGGCAGACAAATTCGGGAACGACCCTCTTGGTCATTTCTGGAAAACCAGGGAACTCAGGAACGACCTCCATGTTCGCAACTAGACAAACAGAAGACTTCGAAACTACCTCACTGGTTGCTTCTAAACAGACTGGAAACTCAGGAACAACCTTCATGGTCATCTCTGGGAAAACAGGAAACTTAGGAATGACCTCTGTGGTTGCATCTAGACAGACAGAAGACTGGGAAACAACCTTCATGGTCACATCTGAACAGACTGGAAACTTGGGGATGACCTCCCTGGATGTTTCTGGGCAAACAGGAAACTTATGAATGATCTGTGGTCGTATCTAGACAGACAGAAGACTTGGGAATAATTGCCGCTTCAATAAGAGTCTGAGAGTAGTGTGCTGCCCAAACACACATTATAGCCACTGCTGTAACCGGGAGACCAATCAGTAGGAGAGGGTTCTCTGTGTGGATCTCTGAGACGAGAGCAGACACTGGACTCTGGTCAGGGGCTGGAGTTACAGACACTGGACTCTGGTCAGGGGCTGGAGTTACAGACACTGGACTCTGGTCAGGGGCTGGAGTTACAGACACTGGACTCTGGTCAGGGGCTGGAGTTACAGACACTGGACTCTGGTCAGGGGCTGGAGTTACAGACACTGGACTCTGGTCAGGGGCTGGAGTTACAGACACTGGACTCTGGTCAGGGGCTGGAGTTACAGACACTGGACTCTGGTCAGGGGCTGGAGTTACAGACACTGGACTCTGGTCAGGGGCTGGAGTTACAGACACTGGACTCTGGTCAGGGGCTGGAGTTACAGACACTGGACTCTGGTCAGGGGCTGGAGTTACAGACACTGGACTCTGGTCAGGGGCTGGAGTTACAGACACTGGACTCTGGTCAGGGGCTGGAGTTACAGACACTGGACTCTGGTCAGGGGCTGGAGTTACAGACACTGGACTCTGGTCAGGGGCTGGAGTTACAGACACTGGACTCTGGTCAGGGGCTGGAGTTACAGACACTGGACTCTGGTCAGGGGCTGGAGTTACAGACACTGGACTCTGGTCAGGGGCTGGAGTTACAGACACTGGACTCTGGTCAGGGGCTGGAGTTACAGACACTGGACTCTGGTCAGGGGCTGGAGTTACAGACACTGGACTCTGGTCAGGGGCTGGAGTTACAGACACTGGACTCTGGTCAGGGGCTGGAGTTACAGACACTGGACTCTGGTCAGGGGCTGGAGTTACAGACACTGGACTCTGGTCAGGGGCTGGAGTTACAGACACTGGACTCTGGTCAGGGGCTGGAGTTACAGACACTGGACTCTGGTCAGGGGCTGGAGTTACAGACACTGGACTCTGGTCAGGGGCTGGAGTTACAGACACTGGACTCTGGTCAGGGGCTGGAGTTACAGACACTGGACTCTGGTCAGGGGCTGGAGTTACAGACACTGGACTCTGGTCAGGGGCTGGAGTTACAGACACTGGACTCTGGTCAGGGGCTGGAGTTACAGACACTGGACTCTGGTCAGGGGCTGGAGTTACAGACACTGGACTCTGGTCAGGGGCTGGAGTTACAGACACTGGACTCTGGTCAGGGGCTGGAGTTACAGACACTGGACTCTGGTCAGGGGCTGGAGTTACAGACACTGGACTCTGGTCAGGGGCTGGAGTTACAGACACTGGACTCTGGTCAGGGGCTGGAGTTACAGACACTGGACTCTGGTCAGGGGCTGGAGTTACAGACACTGGACTCTGGTCAGGGGCTGGAGTTACAGACACTGGACTCTGGTCAGGGGCTGGAGTTACAGACACTGGACTCTGGTCAGGGGCTGGAGTTACAGACACTGGACTCTGGTCAGGGGCTGGAGTTACAGACACTGGACTCTGGTCAGGGGCTGGAGTTACAGACACTGGACTCTGGTCAGGGGCTGGAGTTACAGACACTGGACTCTGGTCAGGGGCTGGAGTTACAGACACTGGACTCTGGTCAGGGGCTGGAGTTACAGACACTGGACTCTGGTCAGGGGCTGGAGTTACAGACACTGGACTCTGGTCAGGGGCTGGAGTTACAGACACTGGACTCTGGTCAGGGGCTGGAGTTACAGACACTGGACTCTGGTCAGGGGCTGGAGTTACAGACACTGGACTCTGGTCAGGGGCTGGAGTTACAGACACTGGACTCTGGTCAGGGGCTGGAGTTACAGACACTGGACTCTGGTCAGGGGCTGGAGTTACAGACACTGGACTCTGGTCAGGGGCTGGAGTTACAGACACTGGACTCTGGTCAGGGGCTGGAGTTACAGACACTGGACTCTGGTCAGGGGCTGGAGTTACAGACACTGGACTCTGGTCAGGGGCTGGAGTTACAGACACTGGGCTCTGGTCAGGGGCTGGAGTTACAGACACTGGGCTCTGGTCAGGGGCTGGAGTTACAGACACTGGGCTCTGGTCAGGGGCTGGAGTTACAGACACTGGGCTCTGGTCAGGGGCTGGAGTTACAGACACTGGGCTCTGGTCAGGGGCTGGAGTTACAGACACTGGGCTCTGGTCAGGGGCTGGAGTTACAGACACTGGGCTCTGGTCAGGGGCTGGAGTTACAGACACTGGGCTCTGGTCAGGGGCTGGAGTTACAGACACTGGGCTCTGGTCAGGGGCTGGAGTTACAGACACTGGGCTCTGGTCAGGGGCTGGAGTTACAGACACTGGGCTCTGGTCAGGGGCTGGAGTTACAGACACTGGGCTCTGGTCAGGGCTGGAGTTACAGACACTGGGCTCTGGTCAGGGGCTGGAGTTACAGACACTGGGCTCTGGTCAGGGGCTGGAGTTACAGACACTGGGCTCTGGTCAGGGCTGGAGTTACAGACACTGGGCTCTGGTCAGGGGCTGGACTTACAGACACTGGGCTCTGGTCAGGGGCTGGAGTTACAGACACTGGGCTCTGGTCAGGGGCTGGAGTTACAGACACTGGGCTCTGGTCAGGGGCTGGAGTTACAGACACTGGGCTGTGGTTATGGACTGGAGTTACAGACACTGGACTCTGGTCAGGGGCTGGCCCGGTAGAGGACAGTTTCTTCTTCCTCTACCTCCTCCTTTGGGCAGAGGTGAAGTGAAGCACTGTTTTAATAATCTCCGGAGTTGGCCCAGACTCTGGGGTTGGATCATGGGTTGAAGCAGATACTGGAGCTGGAATGGACTTATAACTGATCTGGGCTGGAGCTGGCTCAGAACTGGAACAGACTGGTGAATTTCTCTCACTGGAACAGACTGAGAAATTTCTCTCACTGGAATGGACTCTAGGCTGCACTGAGCTGATTCGTGACTGAAGTCTGGGACTGAAGCGGGCTGGTGACTGGACCCTTGGGCTGGAATGGGCTTTGGAGCAGGCTCTTAGGCTGGAGAAGAATCTGGGCAGGATTGAGCAAGAAACAAGCAATGTAAGCAGGAAAGTCCATGAATTTCATGTATTTAAAACAAACACTTAGCTTTGAGTAACACAGTCTCTTATTTGCAGATGCCGACTGGTACAGGCTGACTGAAGAACGTATAAGGATGATGGAACTTGCAGCTTGAATTGAGGAAAGTCTGTTGCAGGTAAGTAGTACAAATTTATGCAGGAAGTCTTAAACCTAGACCACATAGAAGAAAGCCGTCCTATTACAAGACAATAGTCCTAGGCATAGACCAGACCAGACCAGACCAAACATGTGTGTTTGGTGCTGGCTTATGAAGAGCAGTACTGATGAGTGTTATAGCTGACAGGTGTGTTGATTGGGGAGTGTGTGGAAGTGGTAAACAGAGAGGATCATGGGAAATGTAGTGCCAGGCATGGTGAACTGAGATTGTGACAGTTAATTTTTTTTTTCTTCTATCTTACGCACATTAAATATGCGCACTTGATATGCAAGAACCAATGATCTTTTTTTTGCTCATCAAGCACACGCATTTCAGCATCAGTTATATCTTTCATCAGGGATTGTTGTATGCAGTAGATAAATGTTTTTAACCTGTGCCATTGCGTTTTGTTTTCTCCCTTTAACCAAACCTTTGTATATCTGTCTGACAAAACATTTTATGCAATTTATTTTTATGCAAATTCACTTTGCATTGAGATGATTCAATATGATGAAACAAGAATACATCCATCCTCCCTCCCTCCCTCCAGTGTTGTTCAGTCATTTTTTTTTTTTCTTTTTCCATTTTTAAAAACTGCTACTTCATCGGAATGGTACGAAACTCTGTGACTTTTTTGGCAGTCACTATGTGACCACAAAAAAATGAAATTGTGGACTTGATTCAAAAAAGATAAATGTTCATAAAAAAATAGTCACACTTGTGTTGTTCGTGGTCAGAAATGACCGCTGTAGGAAATGAATGGGAAATAGCACACAGCAATAAAGGGGTGACAAAAGACTATCCAGAGTGCAAAATAGACACACTCTTCACAACCCCACCCCCAAACATATGTATATATAACAATAACAAAATGTCTCTGTGTTCAGGTTTGACTGCAGTAAAATTAATGGAAAAACTGGCACTTCAAATCAACATTTCAAACAAAAAATATCTAAACCTTGACAAAAAGTAGTCAGAGAATGTCTAAATGTATCTCCAATCCACAACCTAATAAAAGTAAGTTTTTAATTCTTAAAACAACTATAGAATTTACAGGCCTCTTTATATAGAGCTATATAGTAATCTAGTGGTTACACCATGGCATTACAGCTGTTTTTGTTGTTGTTGTTGTTGTTGTTTACTCACACCAGATGACATTATTCAGCTTTCAAAAATCAGATTTTAAAGGCCTTGTCTCTATTTTAACATGAAATTGAAAAAAATAATTTTTAAGAAATGTTAAAAAGTATGATAAAATTTTATCATAATTATTGCATACATATTAATTAATAACATAAAATCTGAACAAAATTACTGAACAAAAATGTATTACATTGATTTTAATGAAAATAAAAAGAGTTACATTTCAGGTGTTCGGTCACTTTTGACTGAACAACACAAATGTGACTCCCAAATGAGCAATACCAGAGGGTTAAGTACAATTTAAAGTTGTATCAAAACTGAGTATCTGTACTTTTACTTACATATAATTTTTGAGTACTTTTTACATCCCTAGTTAATTTTAACTAATGTAGTTAACTAATGTTAACAAGCGGGTTATTGAAATTAACATTAACTAAGATTAATAAATGCTGTAGTACTATTTTTCATTGTTACACAGGAAAAAATCGTAACCTAAAAATGAGAACATGAACTGGTTTTATTATTTTATTATGGTTTTTAAGTCAAAAATATTTAATATTGCTGAATCAACTTAAATACTTTAATTTATACCAACAAAATAATTTTGTATGGGCCAAATGAAGTAAAAAAAAAAAAACTCTTTAAGGTAACAATTGCAGGTTACCACCTTTTACTAATGTAGTTAACAAATGAAAACGTGTAACCGAGATGCTTGCACTCTACAGTCTTATGACACAAATATCGAGCCATGAATTCAGTGTGTCTGTGTCTGTTCAAGATACCCTTAACTTGTAAAATGTGTGTCTGTGTGTGAGAGAGAATGCCTGAGGGGCCAAGGGCAGGCTACATGCCGCAGATACTTGAACATTCACTGTATCAGCGGTCACTAGGCGATTGTCAGGAGCACACGCAGAGCCATGGAGCTTATGCAAGACAGCTGCTCTGGAGAGTGTGCAGTTGCACTAAACATGTGACTGCACACAACCACTGGATACTGAAGCATCTTGTGTGTCAATAGAATAAGAACATCTGATCATCTGTACAAAGGAATCACATGGTCAATGTCACAAAAATGTTTATTCAGTGACTTAGAAATAGGGAAATATCTTAAATATTTAGTCTTCATTTTAAGTCATAACGCTTCCTTGTTTAACCTATTTCAAAACTCTAAGACTTTTGACAGACTTTTGGATCACACTATGTATTTTAGACTATTTATTTGACTATGTATTTTGCTAAGAACTTTCGATGGCTGAATTCTGTTGTTACATATCAATAGATCTTATTGTGAGATCATTTAAAGTACTTCCAGCCTCAGCATGACAAACAGATTTATTATTCTCCAAAAGTCTAAATGAAAAATAATGGGAGAGAGTTTCTACATTGACTGAAATAGCACATAATTTGGCATATTGCCCCAACATAGTGAGGAAAGTAAATAAATATGCCTGGCCAGGACATCATTAACATTCCTTCACTGTTTGCAAAAGTTATGTGTTTTAAAAGGGACACATTAGATTATCATACAGCTGTCAGTCCACACACTAACCAGTTGACATCACAGTCGAAGTTATAAGAGTACATTTGAGCATTTTATTAATCATTATTTTGTCCATTTCCCAGTAAAAATGTTTAAACATCCTTAAAACAAGGACTTTACTTGAAATCGAAATCTTGAATTAAGTTTAGTTTTTCTTAATCCATTGGCATTTTTTTCTGTAAACTTTGCTATTTCTATTTATTAAAAAAAAAAAAAAAAAAAAAAAAAAACAGTTTGGCAATGAAGTAAGAAAAATATAACTTAATTACTTAATTCATTTAATTACACAGCTGTTTTCTGCTTTTCCTGATCTGTGAACTGCCAAACAGCTATCATGGCTAAGAAACTACATTTGCATGGTGAAAGAAAGTAGGTGTTTATCTGTTGGACAATGTGAAATGAATCAAAGAAGATCCAAAAGAGTCTAGCAGATGTTTATGGTTTAACACAAATTGCATTCCTGTAATCTGACATATTGTTTATCTCTGTCAACCAGCAGCCAAAACCATATGAGCAGATCTTTCTCACAGCATCCTGCTGTTGAATCTGTTTATACTGCTTTTCATCTAAAGATGACTCTTAAACAAAATCTTGAAATCAATACAATCTCACACATCTGACCACCACTAACATGTAAAAGTCCTTCTTGCCTCAATAAATATGTATAAACAAGGACAGAAATGCTCAATAAGGTGCAGTCATATTTTCAACGAATTTTCAGGTCATTTCAATAGGGTTCTACACTCAAAAAATGATTTTTTGATGCTGTTCACTTTATTTAGACAACTTATTTTGATTCAACACAATTGTATTAGGTTTCTGGTTCAAATGTAATTGCTTCATGTTAAATTGACTTGAAACGATTACTTTTTGACTTAACTTGATATTTTCATATTAAAATAACATGTTTCAATCAAGTAAACTCAACCAGGACTCAATCAAACAGGACTTTCACTACCCGTCATGCTTTGCAAAGGGGCTGATCTGGGAGAGTAAATGTTGAAATAAAGTGTTATTTTAAGCAGTTTTTAGCAACATGAGAAAATGGAGAGACTTTTTAATGTTTACTGTTCTATTATGTCGGTATTTAAAAGTTTCTGTTATGTTAATGGTTTTGGGGTTACCATTGTGGAGAAGTGTAGAGCATGTGCAGAGCATGTTGAGGACCTGCTAACAACAATTAAAGTTGTTTTAATAATAAAAACAGCTATTTTGGGCATGCCATAGATGGAATAAAACTAAAAGTTGTGAAAATGGTTCTTGAACGCATCCACTATATAAACTAATCAATTGAACTGGATTTTTAGGATAACTAAATGTAAAGGTTTTGGACAAAATTAAGAAAGTTTCAACTAAATGGCATTGAGTTAACCTTATGTAATAAATTTAAGTAACTGAAATAAATAATGTTAATTAAATGCAACATAAAGTTACGTGGAACCTGTTGACATAAAAAAATTAAGTAAATCCAACGTTTCTGTTACAGTCACCGGTTCCTGCACTACACTCCCCAGCATTCCCTCTGCCCTGCACGTCATCACCATCACCCGCACCTGAAGGCAATCATCATCATTATCACTCATTTGGACTCACCAGTGTTGTCGGTTATCTTACGTGTTAATGTTGTGTGTGTAAACCTCTGTTCCTGTATCTTCTATTGGATTGCCTAGTAAAGTGTTACTCTTTGATCTTTATTCCTCGTCGTGTGTTTTCCTACACAGCAATGATTGTAACAGTATCATTTTTTTGAGTGTACATGATCTGGAATTTTGCATAAGGGAGAAATATTTTCCCATGCAGATTTTGCATTGGCATCAAGTTGGTCATGCAAATTTGCCGCATTGATAAACAGAAAGCTGCTTGGTTTTAAAGTGACTTCTGTGTGGACTGGTCCAGTTGACCAATCAGAGCATATTGTGCTTTTTAGAAGGAGAGCCTTCATAGAGACAGGAACTAAACAAAGCGTTACTGATAGACAGGGAAGAGAGGTGCTGCAACAACTGCTGTATCTGAAATCTTAAAAAATGCTGCCTTCGGAGGATGCATTCCAAAGTAGGAAGGCATAAAGGCATGTCCGAATCCAATGTTAGCTTCACTTCCTGTCTCTAGAAATATCTTAAATTCTGATCGATTTTTGAAGGCAGCATAGATGTATCCTTCGCTGCCTTTGATATCCCACAATCCTATGAGTTCCATTCTGTAACAGTTAAGCTAAAAAATAAAGATGGCATCTGAAAGATGCGGTTGGTGGTCAGTTTGTGTGTAAATGTCTGGTTTTGACCAACATTTTCCACTTTTGATGTCATATAGCAAGGAATTAATATTTGAAGTAATTAAATTTATGCTTAGTTATCACCAAAGCTTAGATCTGTAGATCAGTAAGCCGTTACACTTCCTCAGAAGTCGAAGTCAGTTTTGTGAAGTACTTTTGCGTGCAAATGCTGTCTGCAAAGTCACTGCTTGTTAGGGCAGTGAGGCAATAAATCAGCTACCTAAGCTTTTGGATACCGTAAAATATGTGAAAAATAATGTTTTTTGAACATTCAAGCATGAAAACCTATTCTAGTTTTGTGAGTCTTTTGATCAACTGAACGTGCCTTTGCTGAATAAAAACATTATTATGAACTAGTATATTTATAATGTAGATATAACTAAAGCAATTTCCATCTTTTACAACCTTCAATCACATAATTTTATCCAAAGATTTATATCTAGGGCCTCTCTCTTTTGAGAAAGAGAGAGAAAGATTTATATCAAGACTTTGTAAAAGGGCACTCACAAAACAGTGCTTTATAGTTCAAGGATAAAAAGGCATATTTCAGGCCAAAATGAAAAGTCTATCATTAATTACTCACTCCCATTTTGTATTCCAATGCAATTTAAGTTAGTCATAACTGAGGCTCCATAGTGGCCCCCTCAGACAAAATTTCCTGTTAGTTTTGACTTCAGTTTAACTGCTGTTTATGATTGGATGGGAAGATGTTTGTGACGTACTGTCTCAAAACTCTTACCGTGCTATCTTGTGATCAACCCACAAAAGCCCCAGAGGGTCAGTCTGAGTCTCCTATGGCTCACCCTGGATTTTTCATAATTTTTGCTTTGTTTTGCATCTGTTACATCATCAGGAAGCTGCATTCTAGATGGAGTCGAGTCTTGTCTGCAGCTGTTCAGTGTGTGTGGAGCACATTCCGTCTGATCCATCATTCAGTGCCCATGTAAAAGAAAACAGATGCTTTACTATGTGCAAATCCATGCTGCTCTTTCAGAGCAGGGCAACCTCATAAAGGAAAGGTTGCTGTAGCAACTTGCACTGCCAAAACACAGATCTCTTGGGAATTCTGTCAAAGCCCTGGATATAAATGAAGGTTGTAAAAGATGAAAATAGCATTAATTATATCTACATTATAAATACATTTATTTATATTAATGTTTTTATTCACCAAGTCATGTTCAATTGATCAAAAGTTTCAGTAAAGACAGTGATTTCTATTTTAAAGGGTTAGTTCACCCAAAAATAAATTCTGTCATTAATTACTCACCCTTATGTCGTTCCACACCCGTAAAACCTTCGTTTATCTTCGGAACACAAATTAAGATATTTTTCATAAAATGGGATGGCCTAGTGAGGCCTACATTGCCAGCAAGACAATTAACACTTTAAATGCCCAGAAAGCTAATAAAGACGTATTTAAAACAGTTCATGTGACTACAGTGGTTCAACCTTAATGTTATGAAGCGACAAGTAATGTAATTGGGAGTAATGTCTTGCCAGTAGTTGTCTCGTCTCCTGTTTGATTGCTCCTGATCGATTGCTCCTGTCTGCCTCGCTGCTTAGAGTGGTTTGCATCTGTAACTCCGTATAGCTTTGTTTTGAATCTCTTACTATTATTCATTGTTGTTTATATTATTATTAACATATATCTAATATTGCCTATCGCATTAATTTGACGTCACTAGCTTTTAATCTTTTAATCTAAATCGCTATCACAACTCGTTTGCATTTCGCTAGCTTGTTAACTTGTCATCATTCTCACGCGCTCCTTTTTCTACACGTTCATCAAACAGCTGTGGTAAGTCGGATCAGTCTACAAACACGGTGAGTCATGTCATCCTCTCCTTCTATTGTTACTTGCTCTGCCTGTCGCATAGTATAGCTTTCTCTGTCAGCGACGAGGGATTTACATGTCATAAATGTAGGGAAATAGTCAGGCTGACAGAGAAAATCTCAGAATTAGGGACATGCATCCAAACTTTAATCAAGGATAGTAAGAATGCAAGGGCTTTAGATACTGTTTTGGATGCGACTAGCTTAGTGAACTCTGTACATTGTTCGGTTCCAGCTGTAGAGCCCGTGCAGCAGGGCAATTGGGTAACGGTGAGGCAGCATAGTCACGGGAAACACCACTCTTCCGTTCCAATAAGAACATCAAACAGGTTCTCCCCACTCAGTGATGCACCCACTGAGAATGCTGTTGAAAGTGCCCTAGTTATTAGATTACTTTTGACCTACACTATATTGCCAAAAGTATTGGGAGACCCATCCAAATCATTGAATTCAGGTGTTCCAGTCACTTCCATGGCCACAGGTGTATAAAATCAAGCACCTAGGCATGCAGACTGCTTCTACAAATATTTGTGAAAGAATGGGTCGCTCTCAGGAGCTCAGTGAATTCAAGCGTGGTACTGTGATAGGTTGCCACCTGTTAGTGAAAATAGAGACACCAGCCACCATAGTCACATGTTTGCCGGAGCCAGAGCACCTGACATTAAAGCAAATTTAAAAGTGCTGGCTAATGCTAATCGTAAATACTCTAAAATTATTATTCACATCTGCACTAATGATGTTTGACTTCGCCAGTCGGAGATCACTAAAATTAACATTAAAGAGGTGTGTGAACTCGCAAGTACAATGTCAGAAACAGTAATTTGCTCTGGTCCCCTTCCTGTACGTCGGAGTGATAAGATAGTTAGCAAATTATCATCACTCAATGGCTGGCTGTCTAAGTGGTGTCCGCAGAATAATATAGGTTTCATAGACAATTGGAAAAGTTTTTGGGGTAGACCTGACCTGTTGAAAAGAGATGGTATTCATCCCTCCTGGGATGGTGCTGCTCTTCTCTCTAGTAATATGGCACATAGTCTTAGAGCTGAAACATGACAAACTGGGGCCCAGGTCAGGAAGCAGACAGACTGGCTAAACCGACTGTCTGCTAGCCATCTCATGTCACAGAAGTCAGATAATTCCCAACACATAGAAACTCTTTTCGTTGACATTTGTGCTGGCTACTGTATACAGGCCACCAGGACACATACAGACTTTATCAAAGAATTTGATGATTTTCTATCGGAGTTAGTACTAGCTGCGGATAAAGTCCTTGTTGTTGGTGATTTTAATATCCATGTAGATAATGAAAAAGACGCATTGGGATTGGCATTTACAGACATTTTAAACTCTGTTGGAGTCAGACAACACGCGTCAGGACCCACTCATAGTCGTAATCATACTTTAGATCTAATATTGTCACATAGAATCGATATTGATGCAGTTGAAATTCTGCAGCAGAGTGATGACATCTCAGATCATTATCTAGTCTTGTGTATACTACATTTAGTCAAGGCTGCTAAACTGCCTCCCTGCCACAAATATGGTAGAACCATCACTTCTACCACTAAAGACTGTTTTATAAATAATCTTCCTGATCAGTTTCATTGCCTTAGCATACCAGACAGCTTAGAAGATCTCGATAAAACTATTGACTCTGTTTTTTCCAGCACATTAGACTCAGTTGCTCCTTTGCGCTTAAAAAAGATTAAGGAAATTAGTCCAACACCGTGGTACAACGAGCACACTCAGGCCCTTAAGAGAGCAGCCAGAAAAATGGAGCGCAGCTGGAAGAAAACAAAACTAGAAGTTTTTCGCATTCTGTGGAGAGAGAGAATGATTGAGTACAGAAAGGCCTTAAAAACTACTAGATCTACTGCTTATTTTTCAAATCTTTTAGAAGAAAATAAACACAGCCCTAGGTATTTATTTGATACAGTGGCTAAATTAATAAGAAATAAAGCTTCAACTTCTGATGTTTCCAAACAGCACAGCAGTAATGACTTTATGAACTTTTTTACTTTCAAGATTGACAATATTAGAGAGAAAATTATAACCATGCAACCGTCTACTACAGTATCGCGTCAGACAGTGCATTGTAGTGTCCCTGAGGAAAAATTCAATTCATTCGCTGCTTTAAGAGAGGAAGAATTGTCTAAACTTGTTAAATCATCAAAATCAACAACATGTATGTTAGACCCTATACTGACTAAGCTATTGAAAGAGATGCTTCCAGGGGTCATAGATCCTCTTCTTAATATCATTAATTCATCTTTATCACTAGGATACGTACCAAAAACTTTTAAGCTGGCTATTATTAGACCTCCTATTAAAAAAACACAACTTGATCCTAGAGAATTAGTCAATTACAGGCCGATCTCAAATCTTCCTTTCCTGTCAAAAATACTAGAAAAGGCAGTATCATCACAACTATGTTCCTATTTAGAAAGAAATGGTATCTGTGAGGATTTCCAGTCAGGATTTAGACAGTACCATAGTACTGAGACTGCTCTCATTAGAGTTACTAATGATTTGCTCTTATCATATTCTTCACGTAATAACATAGAATACTGTCTAACACTTGGTGGCTGCTCTGTTAAGTCTTCATCGTCAGTTAGGAACCTGGGTGTGCTCTTTGATACCAATCTCTCATTTGAAAGCCATGTTTCAACCGCATTCTTCCATCTTAAAAATACATCTAAACTACGACATATGCTCTCAATGACAAATGCAGAACAGTTAGTTCATGCGTTCATGACCTCAAGGCTAGATTATTGTAACAATCTCTCCTGGGTGGTTGCCCTGCTCGCTTGATAAATAAAGCTCGTACAAAATGCAGCAGCTAGAGTTCTTACGAGAACTAGGAAGTATGACCATATTAGCCCAGTTCTGTCAACACTGCATTGGCTTCCTGTTAAACATCATATAGATTTTAAAATCTTGCTAATTACTTACAAAGCACGAAACGGTTTAGCTCCCCAGTACTTGAGCGAGCTCTTAATGCAATATAGTCCTTCACGTCTATTGCGATCTCAGAATTCAGGCCAGTTGATAATACCTAGAATATCAAAATCAACCGCAGGCGGTAGATCCTTCTCCTATTTGGCACCTAAACTCTGGAACAATCTTCCTAACATTGTTCGGGAAGCAGACACACTCTGTCAGGTTAAATCTAGACTAAAAACGCATCTCTTTAACCTGGCATACACATAACACATTATCAATTTATGTTTTATCATAATCCGTTAAAGGATTGTTAGGCTGCATAAATTAGGGCAGCCGGAACCGAGAACACTTCCTGTAACACCAGATGTACTCGTTACATCAGAAGAAGAATGGCATCTATGCTAATATTAGTCTCTCTGTTTATCCCGAGGTTTACCGTAGTCAGCCGGATCTGGGCCGTATCCAGGTGAGATCGAGGACCTGCGCCTTGACACGACCACAACGCAGCCCTGAAGTGTCAGCAGAGATTGAGTCAACTAGATCATCCACTGTGAAGGCCTCATCGACACGACAGCCAGTGGCACAGTTCCTCAACAAACTGTCCATACCGGCGTGATGAATACGATCCTCAACTGGATGGAACTGGAATAAATACTTTGACTGTTGCAATCCCATCGGACTGAATCATAATAAAGCACTGTTCGCTGTTGGTCTGAGGAGAACTGGCTCCCCGACTGAGCCTAATTTCTCCCAAGATTTTTTTCTCCATTTTAACACCTGTTTGCCACCTGTTGTCACCTGTTGGAATTTGGGTTCCTTGCCGCTGTTCCCTTTGGCTTGCTTAGTTGGGGACACTTAACATGTGATATTCAACAGTGTTTTGATCTGCCTGCATTGACACCATTGTATGCGAACTGAACTGAGCTGGATGATGACATCACTGTTTACTCCAGTGCTGATATAGATAAATTAATTAAATTAATAACTATTGATTCTTACAACGGAATGAATAAATACTGAATTTACTTAAGATGGATAATAACACCATTTTCTTTAAGAACTGCTGTGCAGCCAAATTATATATCAGTTATCACTGTAAAGCTGCTTTGACACAATCTGCATCGTTAAAAGCGCTATATAAATAAAGGTGACTTGACGAAAATACTTTTTGTGCACCAAAAAAACAAAATAACGACTTTATTCAACAATATCTAGTGATGGGCGATTTCAAAACACTGCTTCATGAAGCTTCGAAGCTTTACAAATCTTTTGTTTCAAATCAGTGGTTCGGAGCGTGTATCAAACTGCCCTCCAGTGGTGAACTATTGAAATTTAAAAACACTTATGATGTAACGAAGCCTCGTTTACTGAAATCACGTTCACTTTGGCAGTTTGCTATGTGCTCCGAACCACTGATTCACCCTTTCAACTCTTCTGGGAAGGCTTTCCACGAGGTTTAGGAGTGTGTTTATGGGAATTTTTGACCATTCTTCTAGAAGCGCATTTGTGAGGTCAGGCATTGATGTTGGCAAGAAGGCCTGGCTTGCAGTCTCCGCTCTAATTCATCCCAAAAGTGTTCTATCGGGTTGAGGTCAGGACTCTGTGCAGACCAGTCAAGTTCCTCCACACCAAACTCGCTCATCCATGTCTTTATAGACCTTGCTTTGTGCACTGGTGTGCAGTCACGTTGGAACAGGAAGAGGCCATCCCCAAACTGTTCCCACAAAGTTGGGAGCATGAAATTGTCCAAAATGTTTTGGTATGCTGAAGCATTAAGAGTTCCTTTCACTGGAACTAAGAGGCCAAGCCCAACCCCTGAAAAACAACCATACACATAATCCCCCCTCCACCAAACTTTACACTTGACACAATGCAGTCAGGCAAGTACCATTCTCCTGGCAACCGCCAAACCTAGACTTGTCCATCGGATTGATTCGTCACTCCAGATAACACATCTCCACTGCTCTAGAGTCCAGTGGCGGCGTGCTTTACACAACTGCATCCGACGCTTTGCATTTCACTTGGTGATGTAAGGCCTGGATGCAGCTGCTCGGCCATGGAAACCCATTCCATTAATCTCTCTACGCACTGTTCTTGAGCTAATCTGAAGGCCACACGAAGTTTGGAGGTCTGTAGCAATTGACTCTGCAGAAAGTTGGCGACTTCTGCGCACTGTGCCTCAGCATGCGCTGACCCCACTCTGTGATTTTATGTGGCCTACCACTTTGTGGCTGAGTTGCTGTTGTTCCCAATTGTTTCCACTTTGTTATGATACCACTAACAGTTGACTGTGCAATATTTAGTAGTGAGGAAATTTCATGAAAGGACTTTCATGAAATTGCACAGGTGGCAACCTATCACAGTACCACGCTTGAATTCACTGAGCTCCTGAGAGCGACCCATTCTTTCACAAATATTTGTAGAAGCAGTCTGCATGCCTAGGTGCTTGATTTTATACACCTGTGGCCATGGAAGTGACTGGAACACCTGAATTCAATGATTTGGATGGGTCTCCCAATACTTTTGGCAATATAGTGTAGGTCAAAAGTAATCTAAATGTAATCAACAAGTAGTCAGATTACATTACTAAAAATGTGTAATCTAAGAGATTATATTACTGACAACAAATTTTGATGTGTAGTTAATAATCAGTAACTGATTACAATTCCCAAGTAATCTACCCTGCACTGCCTACCGAATACTACTTGGTTTCAATTATTTTATAAACCATTTATCTTTATTTTATCCTGGTAACCCATTGGTTATTGTATGCTTTTACTGCACAAAAAATAAAGTAATTATAGTTGACTGTGAATAGTTCATGCTCCCATGTGTAAACGAAGACGACTGCTGTATTGACCATGACTGAAAGCTCAGATACTAAAAAAAAGTGTTACACAGAAGAAAATCATGTGGCTTTCGATCATGACTTTGTATCTTGTGTCTCACTGCTCTTGCTGTTACTTCTCTCTGTCTTTTGTGTGTGAGGCTGGAGAGGAGCAGAGTGAGGGAGAGACAGAAATATCTGAGGGTGTGTAGGCCAAGGTCTAACCACTGGCATGCAGCAGGAAACAGGCCTCTCTCCAGCAGGATGATATGTTTGCATCCCTGAGAGAAAGAGAGATGGTTGTGATTACTCATAAGATTCATAAAAGACACTGTCATACATCTTTTCTGTTGTCAACTACCTTCCAGTCACATACAGTTGCACATAGCATGTCACAACTGCAACAGCAACCTTGTGCTGTTACAGTACTATATATAACCCCACTCCCAGAAAAGTTGGGACATTTTGTAAAATGCAATAAATTCAAGAATCTGTAGTTTTGTTAATTCTCTTGAATCTTTGTTTAACTGACAAAAGTACAAAGAAAAGATTTCCAATGTTTTCACTGACCAAATTAATTGTATTTTTTAAAATATAAACAAATTTAGATTTTGATGGCTGCAACACACTTCAAAAAAAGTTTGGACAGAGGCAAAAATGGCTTGTTAACCTATTGGAAAAGCTACTTTATTTCAGATACAGCACTGAAATTTGTGCATTTAATTGTTTTAAAAGTATTCCACAATCTTTTTACTCACTCTTTCACAACTCTGCCCATCTTTACTTCTAAGAGACTCTGCCTCTCTCAGACCTGATATCAATTAACTTAATTAGTTGCTAGATGTTCTCCCAGCTGAATCTTTTCAAAATTTCTTGCTTTTTCAGCCATTTGTTGCCCCCGTGCCAACTTTTTTGAGAACTGTAGCAGGCATCAAATTTGAAATGAGCTCATTTAGTGGATAAAAGTGTAAAATTTCTCCCTTTAAACATTTGTCATGTTATCTATGTTCTATTGTGAATAAAATATTGGCATTTGAAAGTCTTGTTTTCATTTTATTCAAATTTAAAAAACGTCCCAACATTTCCAGAATTCGGGTTGTACCAGGAAACGCAACAAATGCTTTAAACTGTTTAGTCTTTTTTTTAAATAAACATGATTTTTCTCTTCAGGAGTCATTTTAGGTGAAAACACCACCCACTGACGAACCAAAAGCTTGGCTCCTCTTGACAGTTGGAGTTGTTTGGACTTGGAAATCCAAATTACCTTAAAACTAACACAGGGCTGGTCATAGCAGCTCCATTAATAGACTCTATCCCTCCTACGACTGTAGACAAACTTAAAAAATATGAACAAACACCCTCTACAAATGTCAGCATGTGTTTAACCAAATTCCAGCTGGAATAAGTTTGTCATACTCATTTTCACACAAATACACATTCATGCTGGATGAATCTCTGTCTTGTTTGTGTGCAGCTGAAGCATTTAATGCTAAACTGAGCTGACCACAGGAAAGAGCATGCAGTCAAAAGTCACAAAAAACATACACCACAAAAACACCACAGTAGGATCCATTGGCAGCCCGTCTAACAGAGATGATAGTCAGTGACAGTAATGCAAGTGCCCCCTGCTGGGACATGTCAGCATGTGCACACCTTCACTCCAAGTTCACACACACCTTACATTACTAAACATCTACACACAGTATATTCTACAGTTTCAGACTCTGTACATTATGTAACAAAAATTTGTTTTTACTGTAAGTTATATACACCATATAGAATCTATTGTAAAAATCAATAATTAACAGATGTTGGCAGATGAAATGCTAAAATGCAAACAAAGTATATAAAATGGAGAATTCTGAATCTGAATTCTGATTGGTTGAGTTCCGATAGATCAATTCTATATTAATGTGGCAAATAGCTTAGCAACTGTAAACATTCATATTCATATTCCATTAGACTACTTATTAGACATTTTATTAATAACATTGTAACCACAGAAAACAGGTATCTTTTATCAAATTGTTTTATAAAATTGCTTACATGCCATAGCAACTTATCTGATTATGTTTTTTATTATAAAACTGATGTTTCAACCACACAGTCCTGCTGTCAATGAATTTTTAGACAGATTAAATGGAGATCAAATAAAGGCTTACAGACGCTGCACTGATGTGTATCTTCTGCTGCTGGTATGTGAGGCCACTGACATGTAGCTGAAGCACGTACAGACTTTAGATGGAGAAGAGAAAAGGAAGCAATCGAATCATCTCTCTCTCACTCCCGTATGGGCCCACTGCCAACGGGAATCCTTTTTATATCCTATAGTGAGTTATGAATTCATGGGGGCACTGGGTAACGGAACAGGGTCATGATGAGGACAATAGCATTTTTTTCTAAAAACATCAGGAATCTTTAATATCAGTGCATCAGTTTATGCACACGCATGTCAGGCAGTTATTTTACTGTATCTCAAAATGTGCAGCTTTGGAATGTGAAAAATTTTCCTGGACCTGGAAACATCTAAGCAGCAGTTTTGTTGTTGTTATTGTTTTGTTTTGGAAAAATATCCTCAGGAAGTTCAGTGAAGTTCAAGTAAAATCTGATGGTTCTGATTAGCATTTAACTGCCCTTACATGCATGAACAGAACCATCAGATATTTCAGATTATATGTACCTTTCAAAACCTGTTACACAAACAGGAGGCTACTGTAAATGTGATCATTCTACTGTAAATGTGATCATTCTACAAGCTACAACTTGTGTCAGTAGCTTAATAGCAAGTAAATTCATAGCAGCGGGAATTTATGATATTCAAATGTAGTTTGGCACGCAGGAGTAATGCCAATGAATCAAGACCTCAGTATTGAGTTTTTCAACGATTTCTGGGTGAACATGCAATTGTCAGATGAGTTCTTAGCAGGGGTGGAACGAGTACTGAAAAAATATACTCAAGTAAAAGTGCCATTACTTTCCAAAAAATGTAGTGTGAGTAGAGTAAAAATTACTTGTCCAAAAAACTGCTTAAGTAAGAGTAAATGTGTAACTTATTTAAAAGTACAAATATCAATGTTCAATGTTTTGTACTCAAAGATTACAAAAACCTTTAGAAACTCATACGAGATATCAGCATCACACGCCAGAGATGGCTTAAAAAGAGAGATCAAAAAGAGCCAATTTCTCTTCCAAAACTGTGCCAGTTTTGGCGTTTTGTGATAAAGAAATGAGAATCATTAATATTATCAAACAGTTTACCTCACCTTACCTCATTGAATATGTTACAATTTCAATGTAAATGCACATTGTTCTAAAAGGGGGGCATCATCCCCTACATTTACTCAAACTGTTATGCTGATAATATAATTTTTAAGGGAAAATTTGCATTAAATATGGAAGTATTTCTGGGGAAACACAAACACAAAACTAGTGTGACCGTGAGTATAACAGGGTGCCTGTAGTACACGTTATCAACTTTCTTTGTCTTCAGGAGACTGTCTGTTTTCTAGTTTAAATACGATTGGTGGAGCATGTTCGACCCCTCGAAGAAGCAGTATACGCTCATTGTGATGCATTTGCGAGACTGACTGAAAGAGAAGGTAAGGAGCTTTTCCTTCCTTGTTCTCACCTGAGGGTAGTAAGTAGTCATTGTTTGTACAAGCGCATTCAGCTCACAATAGAATTAAAAGCACTCATAGCAATGCATTTGTGAACTGTTCTCACAGGATTCTTGATAGCGTCTGATTCTTGATAGCGTTTGAACGGAACACGTTTGGCTCTTGAGGGAGGTGAACGCATTCTTTGTGATGCGGTCACTGTGAGTAGCTCCATCTATGCTTGATTCTCTCTCAAGAGATGAGAGTGGAGCGCCTGCACATCACGGTCCAGGTTCGGCCAGGTGGGATCGATCGAGGAGGTTGTGGGCAGAGTGTGGGGAGAGTATGAAGGTAATTGTTTACCTTTCTGGCCCCTCTTGTTAGCTCCAATACTTCCAACTTGAAAATGTTTTATGTGTGAGGCCTAGTGCTGGGCGGTATACCGGTTCATACTGAATACCGGTATTTATTTTTGTTATGATATGAATTTTGATTATACCGCAATACCAGTATGTGTCGCTTAACCAACGTTCGGAACGCGGCGCAGCCCGTCACTGTTTGAGGGGGGTCCTGTTTCACTGTTGCACTGTAGTGACTCAATATGAGTGCACTCAATAATGTCCACTATGGTTTCGGACACCACTACAGATGGCTGTCGCCTCAAATAATGCCCTATTTGAGGTTATAGGGGGCGATTTCGGATTCAGCCCTTGATTACAGTGGAGAATTCAAACTACACGCGGCGCGCGAGATAGAGCGGTTTCTGCGCGGAGCGCCATGATGAGATTAACAACGTTCTCCACATGGATCATATTATATAGACCGGAGCGAGCGTGTTTAAGTTTTTTATGGACCTATTTCATATACTCTAGTGCTCTAAACATGAACCAGCAGCGTGTATGTGCACATATTTCATCACGTCTTCTTCAAATGAAATGTAACGTTATGCAAAGGACACTGAACTGTACGTCTGATCACGACCGTGATGACACGATGGGTTATTCTGCTTTATTCTTTCTGTGTTAAACTTACGTGTGTCATTTGTTCAGAGACTGTAGTGCTCTTAAATGTACTGAAAATATCCTTAGACAGTTTAAATGTTCTTCCGCGTTTCTCCCTCGTTTTGGCAGTTTGTTGTTATATAGGGTTAGATTTTTTAAATGCTTAAGGTGCCCTCAGCTCTTTTTTTTTTTTTTCTATCTCCATGGTCATATTTTAATATTCGTGTGTCTGTAATGAGTGTGTTGCAGGTCTGTGTTTTATTGGTTGTTGTCTCCCCATAGCATCATTTTGTGGGGCTTTGTAAACCTGTATTAACTCTAGTGTGGAATTTTTCTACAATATTCACTCATCATGACAGTAAAACAAGGCATTCTAGTCAATCTACTGCAGTATTTCCTCTCTCAATCAGTAGAAAATGTGGTTAATGCCTGGTCATGCATAGGGGAAAAAAATACCGTCATATACCGTGAAACCGATATAATTTTGAAAAATACCGTGATATAAATTTTTGGTCATACTGCCCAGCACTAGTGAGGCCTAATTCTGAGGAATTAGATGCAGAGAGAGTGTATGCAGGTATTAAGTGTATGCAGGTAGCTATTAATAGATCTGCCCCTCTGCTGGCCCATATTATCAAGTGGTTGTAGAGTAGAGCCCTCCCCCATTGCTGAAATTTTTTAAAAAGGGTCCTCCGCTCCCCTGTGAGCTGCTGAAGCAGGGTTTGAGCTGCCTCCCTCAGGATTCTAAGGTCTTTAAGTAAGGCTGGCTACATTGTGGTTCCCTTGGGGTTGAGCCTCTCTTGAGTTGAGGCTCCCCCTTGGAGAGGCAGCAACATCACGCCGGTTTCCACTGCAAGTGTAAGCAGCACATATTTTTTTCGGTGTGCATGTTAACCAACGGATGCATTCACACCGGCAGCAGGAGCGTTGCGTGAGCAGCAGTGAAGCGGGGGTTTTGGCGCTGAGTCTATTTTTGCTGCGCTGCTGACGCTCAATTAAAGTGAAAGCACACGTTTGGTGGACAAAATAAATATAATTTCACACAAAAAGTGTTCAAAATGCACAGAATAAGCATGTCTAATGTGTTTTAACAAGAATTTGAGTATGACAAAAGAAAATTAAGAATCAAAAATATTTATATAAGATTTACCCATTTAAACTTGTTTTTAATTATTCAGTTTGGGTTAAAGTATGGTGTATTATAAAAAACTAAAGTAAACTAGCCAGAAAATATGATATATAAACATTATTTTAGTTATTATGCACAGAGAGATATATAGGCTGCAGCATTCCCAAATCAACCCCGAGTTTGCTGGCTTTTTTCCGCCGAGTTTGCCGTCTTGTAAACATGTGCACGAGGCAGATGATGTAAAACACAAAGCTTACCTCATTCATGTGCAGCAATGGATGACACAAGGCTTTTATTTATTTATTTTTATTTATTTATTTACATTTATATGCGAATGTTGTACACCTCCCCATGTTAACAAACTTTCAAGACTATCAAGTTTATAAATTACCAACTTATAAAAACAAATTTAAAGCTGTCTTTGTAAAGAAATGCTCACTTTATATGTAGCTTTGAGCCGCTGCTGTGACACTGTACAAACACTTCCAGTGTGAATACTCGCACGTCTGTGAAGCTGCAGTGACGATGTATACACTCACGTGCCGCTTAAGCTTGCAGTGTGAAACGGGCGTCAGGTATGGTAGCCGCTGAGGGTTTCATAACAACATTGTAGGCTCCGTTTGGTAAGGTGCCCTTTGAGCCATAGCGTGAGGTGTTCTCCCTCCCCGTCTGGAATGGGTCCCTTGCTCTCCTCTTTTAATAGCACACCTAGTCTTAGTGGTGTACAATGCACAAGTCGAGGACACTAAGAAAATGGCATCCCTCGACGTTTTTGTCACTACTTTTGCTAGTCCAGAATGTTGCGCCAGCCTTACAGACTAGATGAGTGCTCAAGGTTGAGCTGCCTTCCCTGGATATCGGGGTTTCTTTTAGTAGGAATCTCCCTTGTAAGCTCTTCATGAGGACAGCGGTGTTAAGTGGTTGTAGCTGGCACTTAGCGAGCTCCACTTGACCAGCAAGTTCTCTGGGTTGAGTGCCAAGTAGAACCCTTCCCTCATTGTTCGGGTGTTTAAGTAGGATCCTCCATTCCCCGCTAAAGTTTTCCCGTCCGAATCTTTAGAACCCAATGAGGAATGGTCTTTTGCCTCATATGTTTGCAAACCTTTCTCGTTGTAGGACACCTTCAGTAGTCTTGGAGTCTGAGGTCTGGTACGTATCCTGGGGACAGCAGTATTGGTAAGCGAGTCCTCCAGTTTGAGTATAGACCCGAAACCTCCCCAATGGTTTCGGGTTTTAAAGTAGTCTTCTTTGAGTCTTTTCCAGTCTGGCATGAAGACAGCATTTCAGGTGGTTGTAGCTAGCTCCCCTTGGTAAGCGAGTCTTCGGGGTTGAGTGTAAAGTAGTACCCTCCCCCACTGCTGAGGGTCTTAAAGTAGGGTCCTTTGCTCCTTGTTTGTATGCTAGGTCAGATCTGTGAGAATCTGATGAAGATTGGTTTTTTCACCTTGAATTGAGAACCCTCTTCAACCCTCTTTCCAGCCAGTAAGAGAGGACAGCAATTCGAGTGGTGGTAGCTAGCTTTCTCTTACAAGCCTTCAGGTTGAGTTTAGGGTAGTACCCTCTCCACTACTTGGGTCTTTAAGTAGGGTCCTCTGCCCCCCTTAGAGCTTTTCTAGCAGACAGAGGACAGCAGTTTCAAGTGGTTGCAGCTAGCTCTTGCCAGCTCCCCTTGGATTGCGAGTCTTCAGGGTTTGAGTGTAGGGTAGTACCCTCCCCATTGCCCAGGGGCCGTATTCACAAAACATCTTAAGGCTAAAATTAGCTCCTAAATCGCCGATTTAGGAGAAACTCTTAAAAATAATGGGCGCATCAGTCCTAATTTTAGGAGTCCTAAATTGTATTTCACAAAGCATTTTAGCACTAAAACTAGCTCTTAAATCTGTGAAACGTTAGAAGTAGTCAAGAGGACTCATAAGTCACTAAGACCAAATCACAAACAGTCCTAATCCACCCAAAGACACTGTACACCATTGAGGCAATAGTGATAGAGCCTTAGGTGCAGAACTTTTTCTTCATAAATGCAATACATTTTGATTTATAGATTTGAATCTACGATGAGGCGCCAAAAATAAATCTTTAACAAATAAATAAATATTGTCCGATTACCTGTGGCAGTGGTTTTCATGAGTCCACACTTACAAATGATTGAATAGAGTAAAAAAAAATTAAGCATATTTGGTGTGCTGTCCAAGAGGACTGAGGGCTCCGAGCTTGGAATTTAGCCCAAACCCAAAGTTCTCCCCATATCCCCAGCCGAGAGTGAGGGACAGGGTGGCGGAGGGATGCAGAAAACTGTCGAAGTAACTATAGGTGAGTCGGCTCTCGTCTGTGTATTTATTCCTCTTCTCGTGCTGATTAGAAAGACTGTTTGAATGTGTTCCTCCCAAACTTTGTTTATAAAATAATTTGTCGCTTGAATTGAATTCTCTTGAGATGCAGACATTCAAGAGGCGGACAATTAACTGTATATACTAGTTTAATTAGTGACACTTAGCCTACATTTTACAACCTTTATTTTAATATGGAAACATGACACCTCATTCTACAATATTTCTATGATTAAATCGCTGACTCCTCCCCCATCAGCCAATCACTGTGTGTATACTCCATAGCAATGAGGTCAACCCCGACCTTACTCTTAGCTTAAGACTTCAGTCTATTCCTTGGTAAAAGTTGGTCTCAGCAGCTTTGTGAATAGGTTTTAAGAGAAAACTCTTAGCTAAGAACTTTTACTGCTATTTAGGAGAACTCTTAGTGGTAAGATAAAATGTTTTGTGAATACGGCCCCAGGTCTTTAAATAGGGACCTTGAGTGGTTATAGCTAGCTCTTTGCCAGCTCTTCTTGGATTGCGAATCGTCAGGGTTTCAAGTGTAGAGTAGTTCCCTCCCCATTGCTTGGGTTGTTTAGTAGGGTCCTCTGCTCCCCGACAGAGAACTCGGTCTGTTCTTAGAGCCTGACGGGAAGTGGCTTTCACTTTCGGAGTTGGAGTAAGTACCCTCCCCCTCTGCAGGGTTTTAAGTAGGGTCCTCCACTCCATGGGTTAGCTCTGACTGATCTGTAGAGTGTTTAAGTCTTGAGATCCTGGACGTGTCCCATTCTTTAGACAGCAGTTTTGAGTGGTTGTAGCTAGAGCTCTGCAGCTCCCCTTGTTACCGTGTCTTTAATTGGAACTGGGAGTAGAACCCTCCCCTACTGTGAGGGTCTTTAAGCAGGGTCCTCCACAGGGGCGTGGGAAGATGTTTTAGGTTGGGGGTGCGTTTGTGCGCACGCCTAGGGGGCTACTTAATAAAAAGAAGCATTTATTAAGTATATAAAATGCATCAAAACTCCGGGAAACAACAAGCATATCGCTGAGAAAAAAAAAAAAAAAAGAGAACACCAGGACATTTGACTGCACACGGGAAATACATTAGCCTCAGTGTTTAACAAAAAGTATAAAACGTTTTTTTTTCTAGTACATCTGAGATTTCCATGTTCCACTTTTAAGTTATATGTCGCCTAGCCCTAGGCACAACCTACAGATCCCAGCAAAAATGGTGATACATTATAAAATTTGTTATTAAAGTATCAACAACATTCAGAAACATAAAAGCAAGCATAGGCAGTGCTGCACGCATGATTTGGCATGGCAGAATGCGCGCAACGAGCGTTCCTTTAAAATCACTAAAAAGATGAAAGTTCGTCACGATTTCACAACGCTTCAATGACTGCACAATGATTTTAATAATAATGTCTACACTTTTTTAATCAGGATTTGCCAGCATGCAAAGCATTCAGTGCTAAACAAAACCTCCGGAGTTTTGAGCGGTGAGTAGATCCTTACATCTCATTGCGTTCCAGAAATCAACAGATTTGTCTGTGATTGGCTACACTGCTCAACGCTGCAAAACACGTTATTGGAAACTCTGCCTATGCTTGAGCCCGTAAAGCGTTTTTATTAGATCTTAGTTGTTCTTTTAAAAAAACAACAACATTTTTATAGCCAATTTAAAGTGTTTATTACAAATTAAATGAAAAAAATAAAAAAATGTAACTGAACAAATATTTGCATTGCATTTACTGTCCTGTAAAAACAGGGGGTGCTGCAACACCTCCAGCACCCCCACTTCCGCGCCTATGGTCCTCCACTCCTCTGGGGCCTTCACCTGACAAGGGGTGACCCTTGGGTGTCCTAAGGGTAGAAATAACTATCTTGCTCCCCTTATAGGAAAGGTGACAGGCAAGGAATAGGAAAATAAAATTGTTCCTGGGCCATATTCCCTTAAAGGAGTGATGAACTGAGAAATCAAATTTTCCTTGAGCTTTTGACATATAAGAGGTCATCATACTATAAGAATATCCTGTAAGTTTCAGAGCTGAAAACTTCCTTGTTAGTCCAATAAAAGCTTTTATTGACACCAGACCCAGCAAACGACAGGATTTTCAAAGTGGGGATCTATGACGTCAGCAAGGCAGCAAGCACCGCTTCCACAGAAGAAGATCAACGCCTACTTCATCACTGCCTGTTTAGCCCTGCCCACCGATAGGTAGCCTAAGTAACATAGGCCTATGTGGTGCTAAACCGGATCGAGCTACCAAGCAATAAACATGCTGTTGAGGATTACAAAATATTGTGCAGTGCCTGGACTTGACAGTAATGCAACATGTAAGTAACTGTGTTAATTCTAATGCCTGATCTGATATGTAATGATTCATGTACTGTCAGATGTTCTTTGTCTGTGTGTCAGTAAATCAAACCCGTGACTAAACGTCAACATGCGTTGTTTCTCTTAGTAGGATGAAAATAATCTGTTATTTAACGGTGATTAAATTAAATAAAGAAAGCGATCAAAGGAAGCTTCCTTTGCAATCGTTGGAGCAGCGCGGGCTGAAACTGTCAATCAAACAGCGCAAGTTTATCGTGACTGACATGCGCAAAACTCCCGTTTAATTCAGTGAATCTCTTTGTTATATCACGTTTGCACTGTTAGTGAAGACGAAAGCATTTGTTAGTGTACAGAAATTGAGTTGCAATGACGAGATCACTGCTTTCATGCGCTCAACAACATGTATGTATTCGCTACAATGTTCATCTCTGCAACCTTTCATGCCACCATCTAAATATAATGCCATAGATCTAAATGTAATGCAACACTTTTCACGATTAGTTAACCTTGAGAGCCGTAATAGTAAAAACGCGCTAAAAGAGAGAGTAATACTTGGCTATTTCAAATGGAAAGACGTTAGCCAATCGCAGCAGTGGGCGTTTACACTGAAGTCTCACAGCAGACACGCCCCTTAAAACAGAGCGTTCAAACCAGAGGGCTAAAATCAGGGTAGGAAAAATGCCTTTTATTTATAAATTATGACAAATTTGGATGTAAAAAGCATACTAACATTATAAGTGCACCCCAGGAAACATTATAAAACAATAAAACAACGCAGTTCATGGCTCCTTTAAAGGTGGAGTCTAGTGTATTAGAAACTGACACTACCAGACCTTCGAGTGCTGCCTTGGGATGGGCTCTTTCTGCCTGGCCCTGCAAGAAAGGGAGGAAGGCTGTAAAGGCTGGGACTTTCCTTGTTTAGGGTGTGAAGCTTGGGTTTTGGCCTTAGGGAATTTTGTCACTGACAGTTGCTTTGAAGTTCAGAAGCAAAGTCAGGTGCTTCTGAGTTGGGAAGCTTTTTGACTCCGGCAGTTAAGTCCGTTGAGTCATCATGCTTATCTGCCCATTGTGGTAGTGCTTCGACACAGCTGATGTGGCAGACACTCTCCTCGGCATGGTGTAGTGGGTATTTGTTCCCCATAACGTCTTATTCCGATGCAGTGCGAGTTCCACAAATGTAACCATGGGTCCCTGAGAAGGGGAACGAGACACTGCGATGACATGTACTACAGGCACTACACTGATGTGTACTACACTAAACTCTGTGTATCTCAGTCATTCTTCGCAAAGTCTTATAGTGTCACACTGCAATTCTGAGCACTCTCTCTTTGGTTTCCTGTGTTTATGCTTTGATTCTCGTGCCCGGTTTCTTGGATTTTCCCTGTTTGCCCTGTGTTTTCTGCAGTGTTATTGTTTGGATTGTTTGCTCTGTAGTTCCGACCCTTGCCTGTATTTTGGATTACGATTCTGGATTACCCTCAAATAAAGCTGCATTTGGGTCCTCAACCTCGTGTGTCAGAGGAGTTTGTGACAATTGTGAAATATTTTTTTTTACGATTTAAAGTAACAGTTTTCTATTTTAATGTTTTAAAATGTCAAAGCTGAATTTTCAGCATCATCACTCCAGTCTTCAGTGTCACATGATCCTTCAGAAATCATTCTAATATGCTGAATTGCTGCTCAAGAAACATTTCTTATTATTATCAATGTTGAAAACGGTTGTGCTGCTTGATATTTTTGTTGAAACTATGATACATTTTTTAAGGATTCTTTGATGAATTGAAAGTTCAAAAGAACAGCATTTTATTTGAAAAGGAATTTTGACAGATGAGCGACGACAGTAAAGGACGAGACAGGATCAGGCCTGGGACTTTTATGTCTTGTTTTATTATGTTTATATGCGGCAGTCGTCTGTGAGGGGCTCCTGCTTTACTTTTGTTTTGTTGTTCATTTTTTCATTAAACTTTGCATTTACTGTTTGCCGGTTCCCGCCTCCTTCTTCCCTGAACACAAACCTTGTTACAAACATGCAAACAATTCTGATGACCTCAATAAAATACAAATACACAATATAATGATTTTACTGTTAATAGTGACGTAATAGTTAATCTATATATGGAGTTGCATAAGACTTTTATGCTGTGGTTGCATATCTACCATCTTTCAAAACCACCATGAGAGAATCCAGTTATATAAAATATCTTGGATGACTTTATGTAAGAGACTTTATCTACTGTATCTATCAGTCTTCTATTCATACTGCAGGCGTCTGATGCTTAGATAGCCATTGATATTTATATATAACTTCAGTACAGTTTCAGCATTTGTGTCTTTGAATAACATGCCGTGACATTGAGGATGGTGATTAATCTGGAACGGAATGAGTTCTTTAGTGGATGACAGCTATCATTCAATCTCATGTGAAGCAGCACCTTCCTCTGCTTTGGGTTGGTTTGTGTGTTTATAGACTGAGCGAATACAGGTTGGTTTGGAACAATGAAGTGTTTTTGTGAAAAGAGGCACGTCCGTGAAACTGCACGTAGCAATCGAAGCCATGCATGCAGGCTCCACCTCGCACACCTTCATGTGGGCTTCACCATCACTATACTGTGTTTAAATGGGGCGGTACAGGCTGGGCTCATGGGTGACTGCACGTTTTTCCACCAATAACCTATGTTACATAAAGAAATTAGACTGTGTGTTGCATCCTCCATTGATTTCCACCGTCAAAGATGCATCCAAGAACCACTTTTAAGGAACCAATCACCCAAAAATAAAAATTCTGTCATTATACCCACTCTCATGTTGTATTATTTTTCTTTTGCATAAAATATTTATTGCAATTATGGAAGATTATTTCTGCCAGGGAATAAGGCAACTTTTTATCTCACAATTCTACGTTTTGTCACAACTGCAAGTTTGTATATTGCAATTTTGACTTTATAACTCACAATTGTGAGTTTATATCACAATTCAAAGAAAAGTCAGAATATAAAGTCATATAAAGAATTCTGAGAAATAGTTATGTCAGAATTGAAACTCGCAATTGTGAGAGTTTATATCCTGCAATTCTGACTTTTTTTTCTCAGAATTGTGAGATGAAAGTGGAGTCCCTCGCCACGATGATGCCTTGCACGTTTTCTTGCCATTTTTTGAATGCAGATGTCCTGTAGAATTTTCCCTTCTTCTTTAGCTTTTTGAACTTGAGGCTCTTGCTTTTCCATAAAGATTTTATCTATATTTAATCTATCTATAATTTCTTTGAAACACAAAAGGAGGAAATTTATTGCAGCTTTTTCCTAACAATGATAGTTTGCACTGCAGTAACCACAGTTTCTATTGTACTATATTGTCTTCTGTCATAATTACTTCAATGAGCCCATTTTTTCTGCCTTAAATTAATACACTGTTTAAATGAATAGATTGTTAGCTAACTGCGTGATTTGTACATGTACATTTCTGAAATTACATAACTTGAACCTCTGAAAACAGATCACTCCAAATTGTAATGTTGACATGCATTTTCTGCTTTGAAACGATATGTATTGTGAAAAGCGCTATACAAATAAATGTGAATTGAATGGAATACGATTGCTTTGTGTGAGGAAAAGACTGAATTCCTTACTCTGCTCCACATATTCAGTATACATGTCTATGTGCTATTTTTATTGGATTATGAGTAAATAATGAGTTTATGGGTGAACAATTCCTTAAAGTGATACTATTGCTTGTCTGAAAGAAAATCACAGAGCATTCCTGATAAGGGCAAGAAATCTTTCTGAGAAATGGCAGTTTGAAATCAATCATGCTTAGACACAGTCATCAATGGTTCTTAATTATGCTTTTAAAAAGGCTGCCATTGAGAGTGCTTTCAGATCCAGAAGCATAGAGATAAGTTTGTACTAATGATAAGCAGATGTTATGACAGATAGTGTAACCTAAAAATAGACAGTAAAGTTACTGAAGTATTTAAATAAGCAGTATACTGTATATAATCTTAATAATTTTGTATAAATATAAATAAAATCTAATTAAATGTTGAACTGGCATTCTATTAAGCAAAATATTATGATGTAATATGACTCCAGTTAGTAGTTAAGGTTATCCTTTAAAGCTAATGAAGTACTTAAATCATTAAATGCAGTATATGCAGACAAGAAGGACCCATGTAAAGTAACAGTTATGCAAATTTTCATTAGGATGGTTAGAAATGTTTGTTACATTCTAGATTAAGGGTAGGGTGAACTGAAATCCTATTACATAATATTTTATATTAGAATGTCAATCCTATATATAAATTTATTTTATTTTATTTATATCAACATAAATTATTTATTATTTTAAATAATCATGTATAAATATATATATTTTTTAAATTGAAGGTAGAATTGGTATTCTATTATATGATTCCAGTTAAATGATTCGAAGATTATTAAATTCATGTTTTTCATACAAAAAAAAAAAAAAAACATCAAACAATCTTTGAATGAAAATTCAAAGGGTCCCAATTCACCTGAAGCAAGTCTGATCAAGTAAAGGATTTTTCAATACAGAACATGGAAAGAGCCTCTACTGTACATAAAAGAGCTTTTATTTGTGCAATGATTCATTTCATTTTCAACAGGTCTGGGAGACCAGCTGTCATCAAGGAGAGGCATTTTTCAGTGTTAAAGTTTTGTCCATCAGGACTTCAAAGGTAGGTGCCACAGAAATAGTCCATTTGAGATAGATTGGTGCACCCAACTGGGTTTGTCCATATTTGACCCAAATATCAGTTGAAACAACCCTGCATTTTTTTAGAGTGTAAATCCAAAGTTGATTCAGGTCCATTAAATGCATGTCTGTGACCCAGCAAAGCATTTTTCTCTGAGCTCTCTAATTTGGTAGTAACTGAACTTGGTCAGCAAGGCTGAATATTTTCCAGTGGCAAGCTTGTACAATCTAAATGCCCCTAATACAAGATTGTGGAGGGTATGGGACATACAGCAGTGTTGCGGAGGGAGAACATGCCTGATATCCATGTTGCCTTGAGAAACTTTATCTAAAGTCGATGAAGGTGACCTCATCTCCATAATCCCTCTTTAGCTTCAGCATCTGCTTGAAACATGATGAATGTTACAAAGTTGCTGTCATTGTTTGTAACAGTTGCATTTCTCAACTTATAAATTTAATTAAGATTGTTATAAATTTTTGTTACACTTCAGATCAGAGTTTCTCAAATACAACCCTGGAGGGCCACTGTAGTGCAGAGTTTAGCTCAAACCCCAATCAAACTCACTTACCTGCAAGTTTCTAGTAACTCTGAAGACCTTGATTAGCTTGTTCAGGTGTGTTTGATTAGGGATGGAACTAAATTCTGCAGGGCAGTGGCACTCCAGGACCTGATTTGAGAAACCCTGCTCTAGATTAAGGGTAGGGTGAACTGAAATCCTATTACATTATATTTTACAACAGAATGTCAATTCTATATAAATTGATTTGTCTTATTCTAATTTATAGCTAGATTTGCTAGTTTTTAGATAGAGAAAGCTAAAAGGTATTTGTCACAGGCCTAGTTCAATGTTATTTTGAGTATGCGTGTTGTTCATGGATGACTGGTTTATCCAGTACATGGCAGAGTTACAAAAATAACAAAATAAATTGATGAGATTAGTGGTTAGGATTACATTGTTTTAGTCATGTGGAAAAGGCACACTTTCAGGAACTTGGTTGGTCACCAGTTGAAAGAAGATTAGTAGCCTATTCCGGAAATAAAACTGTTACATAAAATCATTAATAATAGAGCTCTAGTATATTTTAACTCTTATTTTTATTGAGTTAATGTAAGGCATGGTCATTTACTAGACACAGTATTATGGATCTTAATCTATCCATATCCATCAAACATCTACATAGGGTGGAGATGCAAGCCAAATGAACCATCGTCACAAGTATGAGGTTTTTAAATCAAAGACCACAATGGAAATAAGTTAATGCAACTTTGTGTTATCCTTGACAAGAAAGTTGTAACACAGTGTATTGCTACTTTTTGTCAAATAAACTCAACTCAACTCAAGTGAATGCAGTTTAGATCTGTTTAATTTCTCTGTGTGCCATGCATTTCTGCCTCTAAACTGCCTTCAGGCAATGACAGTTTTTCAATGTTGCAAAGTAAAAAATAAAAGTCTTCCTTAAAACTTATTTGGTAATGTCTGTATGGCAGAATACATGCAACAAATATTAAAAACAAATAACAAAAATGTTCACATTTTAACTGGAAAAAGGCATAGACTGAAATATCAGATATGGTGAACCAGTATTGGATTGTTCAAATTAAGGCTGTGATTAATCAGACAGTTTATTTATAACATAATTTTTTCATTACCTAACCTAACTTAAGACAGACACCTTAAAGGAAGATAAATGGCATCCAATATGGGCAATATCACACGAGTAGCCGTGCGATATGGCTGTGTATCAGCCATGGGTAATCACAGCGTGCTGATATACAGCCATATCGCATGGCTACTCGTGTGATATTGAGTTTATACAACAGTTCGACAGCACTAGTGCGTAAAAAAATAACAACAACGGAGTGTCTTTAAAATTAAAACCCTCTTTTGTGCAGAACTACTTATTTCCGCAATGGATTGACAGTTTAACAGTTGAGCCCAAGCCTTCCTTACTAATTCTAAAACGTCACTTTAGAACTAAAGAAGAAAGAAGAAACGTTGAGTCGCTTCATTGAAGCTTATTGTATTATGTAGAGTAGATTATTAAGGTATTATGAGAGAGAGAGATCGACTAAACGAGTGTATTACCTGCATTTGATAAAGCATTCATTATTTAGGTCGATTCTTCGGGTCCATTATAAAAAATCAGTTTGAATGTCCGCTGAGGAAAGCGATATTTTTGTTCCTTTATAAAAAGTTAAGCGGATCACAGCGCTAAAACAACTTCCTTATTCTAACTCACTCCTCACTCACTCATAAAGAGAGTCTTTGCCGCCATCTAATGGTGTAATAATGTAACTTTCACCGAAACTATTGACTGACCCTTTCTCAATACCAAATATGGCATATTATTTATATAACATATTTTCTGAACAATATTTAAATTAACAACAATAACCATTATAAAATACATGAACTCAAGCAAACAATAAACACAATCAAATAAATAAAAAATACAAGCAAACAATTCAGTCAAACGAACAAAAGTAACGCTCTGGTACAAGATTTAAGTTAAATATAGCCTAAATATAAAGTTAAGGAATTTAATTTTCCCCTTAACCCAGATCGTTTTGCTCTGGAACAAGTAATAGATTAATAAGACCAAAGATTGCCCATTTGATATAACCCAAATGAATTAAATGTTTAACCACTATCTACATAAGAGCCAGCGGCAAATACCCGAAGGACTGGCCGAGATAAAGCTGTTCTCTCCGGGTACATGAGCTCGCATCTGCGAAAATGTCAAAATGTATGTTTATATATGAGTCACATATTTGAGGTCTAAATAACTACATTCTTGCCTAAAAAAAACTCTTTAAATTACATTTCGTGACATAACAACAGTAGTATTTATAAAAATTTGCTCGTAAAACCATGACAGTCGACACAGGCGGAGTGATACAAACAGTGAAACGGTACCAGTGCTGATATCTTGGGAGATTACCGCAGCTCTCAGTCTCACTCTCAGCCAATCAGATTCGAGAACCAAAAAGAACTGTTGTATGTGTGTGTGTGTGTGTGTGTGTGTGTGTGTGTGTGCGTGTGTTTTGTGACATATCAGGACTCAAATTTGTATAATGACAGGGGTATGACATAGGTATAAGGAGAGGGTGACTTATGAGGACATTACCCCATGTCCTCATTTTTCAAAAGGCTTATAAATCATACAGAATTAGTTTTTTTGAGAAAGTAAAAATGTGCACAGTTTTCTGTGATGGGTAGGTTTAGTTAGGGGTAGGGGTAGTGTAGGGCGATAGAAAATACGGTTTTGTACGCTATAAAAACCATTACGCCTATATGGAATGTCCCCACAATTCACAAAAACAAACGTGTGTGTGTGTGTGTATATATACATATATACATATATATATATATATATATATATATATATATATATATATATATATATAGGCTATACACACATATATATGCCACACTGAAAAAAAAATCAGTTGCACATTTTATGTTTATTATTTATCTGTTTAAATTGCGTAATTTATGTTTGTTAAATGAACATGATTTAATATGTTGTTTTTATGATTTTCATTCATGTCAGGTAGGCTATTTATAGTTTCCTCCTGTTAATTTAACATTAAATACTAGTTTTTGTTGTTGTTTTTTTTTTTTTTTTTGTGGAGTGTATTTAATTAACATTTGTTAAATGAACATATTTTATTTTAGAATATTTAATTAATATCTGCTAAACCAATATGTAAAATATATGCAGTTTATGCATTGGTGAATAGAGTGTACATTATTAATCTTGTTAATATTCAAATATCTAATCAGTTAAGCAACTCACTGCATAAAAAGAATACAAATATGGTCAATATGTTTTTCAATTCAAACGGTGGAATGTGAAATAAATATGTTATTAAACCATGGAATGTGTGTTGGAGCCAGATGCACTGGTTCAAGTATCTCAGAAACTGCTGATCTCCTGGGATTTTCATGCATCACAGTGTCTAGAGTTAGGGAATGGTGCAAAAGTTGGCTGCAGTTCTGTGGGCATAAAGGTCAGAATGACAAGAATATTCAGTCTCACAGCGACTGAAATTTCACAATTACAACAAATCTACGATATGAAGAACACCTCTGAACATAATGAAGCTTGGATTGAAGTGGATGGGATACAGCAGCAAAGAACTAAGAGGTTATAGTGGGCACAGACATAACAAAACTGGACAGTTCAAGAGTGTGAAAACATTGAAATATTATGATCTGACCAGTGGTAAAAGTTTGATCAGGTAACATTATCGTATTAGACCCCTTCTGGTAGATGCTGTAACTACACCATCTGGACCCAAAACCATCTTTCCCCATTTAAGTCTATAAATAAGTTGTATTTATAGCAACTTTCTCCAAAACTCAAGGCTGCTTTACATAGCCAAAAATGTATTGATCAATTGAATGCATCCTTACTGAATAAATAAATATATATAATATAATAATATATATTTTAATCTTACTTAGCCCAAACATTTGAATAGTAGTCTATCACAGGAAAACTGTTTAAGAAATGTTTCTTGAGCACCAAATCATCATATTAGAATGATTTCTGAAGGATCATGTGACACTGAAGACTGGAGTAATGATGCTGAAAATTCAGCTTCACCATCAAAGGAATAAATTAGTTTTAAAATATCTTAAAATAGAAAACAGTTCACAATATTACTATTTTCATTGTATTTTTAGTCAAATAAATGCAGCCTAGGTGAGCACAAGAGACTTCTTTCAAAAGCAATAAAAAAAATCATAATTATTACAAATTTAACAGATATACATCGAATTATACTGTAATTGAGTGCAGTGTCATTAAAAGTAAATGTCTGTGGAAAGATGCTAAAAGCCAATCAGAGCAGCTGAAACAGCTAAATCACAGTTCAAGGTTGATCAGATACATGTGTTTATAGACGAGAGAGAAACACACTATATAGCACTGAACTCCACAGCAGTGAAGGCCACAGATTTGCTTCATTACAGTAAGTTTTCCAAACTTTAACCAACCACTAATATTGCTTTTATGGTTAGTCAGGGTTTTTTGGTCTTATTGTTTGGAATATGTATACAGGATTGTGCTCAAGAGATACTTCATGCACATATGTCGTACAGATGATATAATGACAGGAAGAGCTTGTTTGTGTGACTCTGTTAATGAGTGATTTTAATGAACTTTGATTCTTTGTTCATCTGTTTTTGGCAGGTCATTAACATTGTCAAGGTTTGATCTGCATTTTTCTACATTTCATGCACCTTGATAAAGTATGTTTCTTTATGATGGTGCCTCTTTATAAAGACAATATATTTCAAAGTACAAAGATGTATATAGTAGCTGCTATCTAAAGGAATAACTATAAGAACAAACAAGACCATGTTATTACATAAAATATTACATAAAAATTGCTTTTTGAGCGTGTGATTTTAATACGATACAATGGTACCATCTTTCGTTGTTATTGCAAAGGATTTTTTAACATTTAGGTTTGACTAAAGCTGTACTGGTTGCAGTATCAGGACGGAACCTTCAGTTTCGAGCACTGGAGCGATACGGACTGTTTTTGCAGACGCACCGCTGAGCTCAGGAGAATTTAAACAGGTAAAAGCTGCTATTTTTATTCGAATATCGCTGTTTTTTGCTTTTGCTGATGGGGCTTGCTTTGTTCTGATGATGTTAAAAGTTTTCTTTTCTCCGCTACATTTGTGTATATATATAGACAGGTCGCATACTGCCCGCAAAGACCTTGACAGCTGATTAATATGACCACTGTATTTTCTTTCTGAGCTTTGAAACTTATCTTTAAGGTGAATTGAGAGCCTGTATCAGAATAATTATGTGCTTTTATAATTACTGCTGCTCTTTTTTGCTCTCATGTGAAAATAATGTGCCACTTGTCTGGGAAATTTTCTGTGGAAAGGTTTACTAAACTTATGCTCTGGTCAAGCCTAAACAACTAAACGTTATTCAGTGTAACTTGATAAAGAGTGCTGACAAAAAATAAGACACTGCTCATTGTTAATTTTGATATATTTAACCATCTTTTGATATTTCGATATAATAATATTTATTATTTATTTATTTGCAATTTCATCAAACAGGATGGAATGTTTTATATTGAAATAAACCAATTAATTCCTCAAAATATCACATAATACATCCATTCCCACTTACTTATATTTGTGATGTTGTTTTCCCTCCAAAATGCTGTCACTTCTGGTAGGATGATGTCAACATTTCGTAGTCTTTCAAAGACTTTCAATGAAATTAAGGTCTGGACTAACATGATAGAAACATAATAATCACAGCAATAATGACAGACATAGACATATAGTCATAGACTCTTAAGTATTTGCCTTAAATCCAAACAGTGATACGTGTGTGTGTGTAACTATCTATATTATTATTTATAAGTTTTTTTAAGTAGTTAGTATTTAGGTATTTATTTTTCAAATTCACCCTGTATATATACAGTCAAACCAAAAAATTTTCAGACACCTTGAACATTTCACACATTATTACAGTTTATTCACTATATTTTAAAATTTGACTATAGTTTAAAAAATGGTAATAAAATATGACAAGATCTCAGAGTTAAACTGTGTCAGAAGAAAATTAATCTTGATAATGTCAGATAACACTTAAGCAAAACATGGTCAGGTCAAAGTGTCTGAATAATTTTTGGTCCCAAATTTTTATCAATTTTACTGGTAGTCCACTGTATGAAGAATTGTTGGGTATAATATGTTACAGTTTACTTTATTTTGCTATCCTCACTTACATAAATGAACTATAGTGTCCTGCACCCACTAGTAAAAATATATTAAAAAAATCTAGTGTCTGAATAATTTTTGGTTTGACTGTATTTATTCACTCAAAAAAACTATACAAATACTGTTTTGTTCCTCTCTTTATATTGTTAAAAATTGATTTGACAGTACAGGGCTATTTATTTGAACTGCAAAATAAATAAATAAATTATGGAGAAAAAAAATGTTTTCAATAAACTTTCCCTTATTGATTCCTATTATTTTTAACCTAAAGTTTTGATTATTTATTCAACTATACCCATGAAAGGATCTTGTGTAATTAGCTGTCCTTTAGGATCATGTGTTTGTTTGTTTTCATAAATATTAGCAGAATACTTAATGTCCATTGGATGTGTTTAATCAGTGTCCTTTTTTTTTTTATTTTTTTTATTGTCTCTGCAGTTTAGGATGGCTCAAGCTGACAGCAGGGCTCTGGCTTTGGGAGTTCTGGCAGGGGCTGCTGGGATCAGCTTGGCGATCGTCTGCTTCCGGAAAGTTGGAGCAGGTGGTGGCAGAGTCCTGAGCAGAAGCACAGATCACATGGGAGGCAGTCTGGGTCTACAGACGGGCCAGACAGAAGTGCTGGATCGGCTGGGTGCTCTGATCCATTGTGTGTCTGAGCTCAAAGAGGAGGTAAAAGCACTAAAGGATGCACTTCCGCACCTGCAGGACAACGTCAGAGATCAGCTGAGGGGCCGAAGCAGGGAAGAAATTGGTGCTCGCAAGGCAAGTCCACTTCATCGAACTCCTGCAAGGAGAAAAAGAGCAGGTGCCCCAGCTAGAAGTGAAGGACAAAGCTCGGAAGAGGCAGAGAGTGAAGGAGGGTGAGTTTACTGAGATCACAACTTGGCAGGTGTTTCAATTGTGTTTTTTCTTTTGTAGAAAGGCATAAAATGCTACTACCTGACTGATATTACTTAAGGGATAGTTCACCCAAAAATGAAAATTCTGTCATGAATTACTCACTCTGATGCAGGGTCACTGTAACAGGGGAATGATTAGGACCATTCTAAGGAATTCTAAGGAAGGCTCTGGTCAGAGAAGGGGGTCCGTTCTGCCATATCGGGGGGCCTGCTCCCTCTCAAACACTGACAGAGAAATTCGGCACTCCAACCCCCAGAAACCCTAGTGGCGCCCTTCTTGTCGTTCCAAACCCATAAGGCTTTCATCTTTAAAACACAAACTAAGATCTGAGATTTCTGGCCCTCCACTGAAAGTATATTCAGAATGTATGCGAATTGAAGCCTAAATTAAATCTGTTAATCATATAAAGTGATTGTGTCTCTTCAGAAAATTTGGATTAAACCACTCGATTTATTTTACAATCTCTTTAAGAATGTTTTACGTTTTTAACGTCAGAGTTTTGGGTGAATAGATTTTCAATGGAGGGACAGAAAGTTCTCAGATTTCATTAAAAATATCTTCATTTGTGTTCCAAAGATTAACAAAAGTCTTATGGGTTTGGAACAACATGAGGGTGATTAATTAATGACAGAATTTTTCATTTTGGGGTGAACTAACCCTTTAATTATATGTCCTGATGTATCACATTTGTTTCTGTGACAGCACTAGACTCGCAGTCAGACTCTGTTTATGGATGCACTTTATGTCTGTCAGTCATTTTACGTATTAATAGGGCTTCCCAAATGTAGATGCAGGAAGCTGAGAGCGTATTAAGTGGATAATTTGAAACATTCCGATTCATAAGCAGTTTGTCAGTTGTTAGTTTGTCTTGACAGAACACCAGTTTGCTACCACTTTGGTACTGTCTTTCTCCTCTGATTACAGCCATCTTACCAGTATGAGTGTTTTTTTGTAGGACAGGGTTTTGGAAATAGTTGACTTCAGTGGCTAAATTTAAAAGCAGCTAAGGTTGGGAACTTGGATTTTTCTTTTTTTAATAGAGCAAATGACTCTAAAATGACTATGACCCTTATGATTTACTCACTGACCTGCAAATTATTGTGTAGAAAGTATAGTTGAGAACAGACATTTTAGATATTTGGGAGGGAGGGAGGCCGGCCAAGTATGGTGTCCCATATCCGGAATTTGTGCTCTGCATTTCACCCATCAAAGTTTTTATTTTGATTAAATATTATTTTGACTAATTCTGTTTTTAACTGTGAATGTCCTGCCTATGTGACAAACACACAACGCTTGCCAGTATCGAGTTCTCACTCAAAAATTATGCCAAAATGTCTGTTTTGTCGAGTGCTCTCAGAAGAGCAGTCTTAAATGATTTAAATTAAGTCTTAAATGAACGTAAAGATTTGTGAGAAAATGGTATGCGTGTCAGATCTGCGTCATGTGCAGCAGCTGCAGATCTAAAAGAATAATGTTAATGTTAATCAAAGAACAAAGGTAAGAGAGAGAATTACTCACTGCTCTTGACTAAAGAACTTAAAATTTCTGTTCCATATTTATTTGGTTCCGCAGTTTCCACGGTTTGATTTTCAGTTTTTTATATAAACGCTGTCTAACGTAGCCTATTTGTTGTTTTATATTAGGCCTAGCATGGTGTATTCTTATTCGTTTTGTTAATAAACGTTCTATATGTTTATATATGTTTAATATAAGCGAGTTTGTTGTTGTAGTGTTTTGTTGTTGTGTTATTCAGTAAGAATAATAACCCAACATTCAAGCAATTACCGCTAATTGGAAAGTGAAAATAAAATGCACATGGCCACACGGGCATTCATAAGCGATTTAAAAAAAAAAAAAAAAAAAAAAAAAAAAGGGGGTAGAGGCCCCGCCCCCCGGTGACACCGGTATTACCAGTGTTGTCACATGTCGATTAACCGGTGGGGGAATTTTCTCACCATCACATCCCTAACGCCAAGTATCGATCTTTTATTATATAAATTGCACATGAGAATTTAACTTTTTGGTAGAATAATAAAATCAATTTCTTTTTCAGTCCACTCCATGATGGTGTTGAGTTTTTTTTTCTGGTGAGGTCAGCAGGGATCACCGCCAGCGTGCAGTAGGAAGTTGGTAAAATAAAGATGGCAGCATCGGAAAAAAGAAATCAGGAAAGCCCCGTCTACGTTTAACTCAAATGTATGGACTTATGCTGCCTTCACGTGCTATCGAAATGATCATAAATACGAGTTTCCATTGGTAAAAATGAACGCCCTCTGATGTTGTGTTTTCCACTGGGAAGTTCGGAAATAATTTTGACTCCCAAATTCCCGAAATGGGCGTGCCATAAATTTTAAACATGGTGGAGGGGAGAACTACTGCTGTGACAGGTATGATTTATTCGTTTTTTCCCCCACGACAGCTAGATCGTCTTATCTTATCATTAATGTAGTGCATATTTACATATGAATAATTATTTGTAGTGTATTGTATGTTTTATACACAGCGAAAGTAGCCTGCATTTGACTGAAATTACAGAATCGTCAGCTTGCGGACTATCTGGATAGCATCGTGAATATTTATATGGTTGTCAGTGCATGGGACACTACATATAATTTTGGTTTTAATAAGATTTTCCCAATAAATAGACAGTAAACCTGACGTCCTCCATGATTCCTGTTGATTCTGACAACAAAGCGTTTGATTACAAGCTTGTAATCACGACTTCTGAAGTGGGAATTATGAAATTTCCGATAGCACATGAAGGCAGCATAACTTCAGAGAGGACAACTGAGATGGATATGACACATGGGATTTGCAAGGAGTGAATGCATCTTTTTAGATAATATAGATGTTGACAAAGTTTTCCTTTGGGGACATAATTTGAAGTTGGAAAAAGGTAATAAATTGCAATATATCGCAGAATATCACAATATATTTAAAATCGCAATAATATCGTATCGTGACATAAGTATTGTGATACTATCGTATCGTGGGGCCTCTGGTGATTCCCACCCCTGTTGGCTAAAAATGTGTTGTGGTGCTCTGTCCGATCTATTTTCAGCAGCGTTTCTCAGAAATTGCTTACTGCACCTTTAAAACAAAAAACATAACTAATATATTCCTAGAAAATAACAAAATCAAGTTTTTAAACTATATTTAGATATGCCCCTAGTTTTAAAAAATGTCCTCTGCTGTTTTTAGTAGAGCATTGCTAGTTTTTAATATACTTTTTTTTTTTTTTGATTTGTTTTTTCACATCCCTACACTGGACAAATTTAACATCATTTTGAGTTTTAGGTGGTTTAGAAGTGTGCACATAGCTGGGGCATGATTCAGTGAGAGAAATGAGAGCGTTCCAAATCATGCGTCGTCTTTAGAGATGAGGTGAACTCCACTGCCTCCAGTCATTCATTTGAACGATTGTTCACTAAATTCAGCATTATACGCTTTACAAGTCTGTTCCAGTCTCACTAAATTCTGCTCCTGAAGCAATTCAGAAATAATGTTTTGTTTTCCATAGCATTAAACTTTAGTTCTTGTTATTTTTAACAGGTTATGTTCTTCAGCACCTTAAATTTCCAAAAAAATGATTTGTTATTTTAAGCCGCTTGGTTTGTGCAATTTTGCCTCCACATACTCGAAGTGTAAAAATAAAGGAAACCCTGGAGGCGTCTAAAGAAATGTCTCTGTGATCAGTTTTCATAAGTTGTTTTTATATGTTTGTTTTGAGCGTTTCTAGACCTTGACTGGCTTTTGTGTTGCTCGGTTATCATGGTTTTGAGCAGTCAGGATGTGTTATAACACCACAGTGCAGCCAGAAAATTGATTCAAGAGTGTGTGTGTGTGTAGTTTGGTCCTTGGGCCGCTTGGGCTTCAAAGGAGTGTTCATCTGTCAAAACAGTTTCCTCCTTTCTGTCTCTCTTTAAAGCACCGGCCAATCAATCTAAAAGAGTGACTGCTGAGTTATCACAGCCCAATTTTTACTGTCTCATGTAGGAACTTGTAATTCTGTCAACGTACCTACATCGCTAGAGTGCTATCACGTCACAGCTCGCCTTAGTTTTTGAAGGATCTTAATACATGAACGCTTAAAACGATACCATTTATTATGTTTGATTGTTGTACATTTAGAAAAAGTTATTGTTTACATAGAGGGAGACAGGTCAGATCACTCCAGCTCATAGGGATGGAAATGAATGAATGCTCTTTGATGAACTGTTCTGCTAAATGGACTGTGACGTTGTTTGTCTGTGACTGTATAGTTATTGCTTTAAAGGAAATGTTTTTGAAGATGCAGACAGTATATCATTGTGTTTGGAGTTTAATCAGCTCATTGAGATGTGACATACAGATATTCAGACTTATAACTTCCTCATATTTGTACTTAAATAATAGTTTATTTTATGACTTAATGTGGCGTCTCACCTGCCGACTTGGTTTGGGGATGGTAAGATTTCTCAAAGTTCAAAAGAAGTCTCTTATGCTTCCATTTGTTTGATCAAAAATACAGTAAAAACAATTATATTGTGAAATATTATTGAAATTTAAAATAACTGTTTTCTATTTGAATATATTTTAAAATTTAATTTATTCCTGTGATGGCAAAGCTGAATTTTCAGCATCATTACGTCTTCAGTGTCATTCTAATATCCTGGTTTGATCCTCAAGAAATATTTCTTATTATTATTGTCAATGTTGAAAGCATTTGTGCTGCTTAATACTGTAATCCATTTTTTTTCATTTACTTTGATGAATAGACAGTTCAAAAGAACAGCATTTATTTGAAATAGAAAGGTTTCGTAACATTACAAATGTCTTTACTGTCACTTTTGATTAATTTAATGTGTCCATGCTGAATAAAAGGATTAACTTCTTTCAAAAAAAAAAAAAAAAAAAGAAAAGAAAAAAAAAGTCCTACTGACCATAAACTTGCACCTTTGGTGTTGGTACCGTTCCAGAGGAATAAAGGATTGTTTGTGGGTTCAGACTCCAGGGGGCTGCAGCTGATGAAGTCATCCAAATATGTGCACAGCCAGTGAGTGTTGGGATGGTAACCGTGTTCCCCCTGAGCAGCTCTTCTTTTGAAAGTGTTTGCCTTTGTCTTGCATTTTAAAGGCTTCAGATTGGAGTTTTATTCAGTTCAGTGAAAGTGTTCAGCATAACAACTACACAAACCTTCACTCTTTCACTTTTGGTGTTTGGTCTGTCTAAGGCCATTACAGATACCACAGAAACCATATTGTTACTTTTTACCATGGTAGAGAGGTGCTATGCTTGGTTTTTGACTGTGGTTATCATGATCTAAATGATACTATGAAAGACCAACTGTAGTCATCATTACAGAGTGAAGTTCTAACTCAGTAAAAAATATTTGTTCATTAAAATACATTACTCACCTGTTGAGTAAAATAACACCATCTTTGCATCACTTTTACAACATTTCAAATCTCTCATTTCTCACCATCTCTGAAAGGCCAAGCCAGTGTTGATTCTTGTTTTATTATATGCTCGTTCGGGTTTTTGCCAGCAGACTCTCCTCTGTTCAAAAGACAAACTGAGAAAAGAAATATAAGAAAATGTAAACGTTTTACTGTGGCTGGACAGTAAAAAATAATTGGCTTACAGACTTAGCTTATTTTTCATAATATTTGTCATTTCATTTTAATGCTGTTGATTATTTTATCATCCAAAATGTTTTGAGTATGCATTATTTCCCTCAGAGAAAATGTCCCTGGTTCATTGTGATAGATCTACAGTATTGTAGACTGAGGACAGGTGTGGATCATGCTGGAATGAAACAAGAGATGAGCTTCAGTGCTGGAATGTGCTGATTTATCTCATGATCAGCAACGTTCATTAACACCTCTACTAAGAGAACATGCTCAGCAGACAGAAAGGAAGACTTTAGCTGATGAATGAGAGGATCAATGAATGAAAACATACAAAAAAAGGCAACCCCCATGTTGCCTTTTCACAATTGCATTGAAAGCTTTGACTGATGGAAATGTTGGATCCACTTCAACTGCAGGTTGGACACTAAAAAGTTATTCATATAGTCATTCATATATTTTTGCCAGTCATCATTTTGGAGGGTTATTTTGATTTCATATTCATCAGGGCTATGAGAATGAGAAGATAACTATTTGAGTTTTATTACGCCATACTTTTTGTGCAAATCAAAAGGGTAAACATACACTATTTACTACTATTTATATATACACTATTCACTATTTAAATGATTTGTTTTTGGTGTGTAAAATGCAAAAGCATTGACATTTGGCATATGTGTTTGTTCCTCAAAGATGTGATGATAGGACGTGGTTTTCATTGCTTTGCAAAGATAAACAAATCAGAAACAGAGAAGTAATGCAAAGGCAAACCTTTGCGCTAATGATGCTGGTTAAGATCCTTGACAGTTCTTGATCTTTGCTGAGGACAGATGTGAGACGTGCTCTTAAACACTAACAGTTCTGCTCTTGGTGGCCACACAAAGAGGGAGATAAAAGATAGGCATCGGAATAATTCTTGAAGATTCGTTTTTTTTCCTGGGTGTGGCTGCATCCTTCAATCCAGATAGAGGAAACACAACTTCATTCAGATTCTGGCTGGGCAATATGGCAAACAAATTATCTCGACATTTTGGCAATATTCGCAATGTTTTTGCGAGGCTTAAAAAGTCTTAATTTACTCTTCCACAAAGTAAGGCCTTAAAAAGGTCTTAAAGGGATAGTTCACCCAAAAATGAAAATTACCCCATAAATGACTCACCATCAAGCCATCCTATGTATATGACTTTCTTCTTTCAGCCAAACACAATCAGAGTTATATTAAAAAATATCCTGGCTTGTCCAAGCTTTATATGGTGATTGGAGGATGAGGATGAGAAGTCCAAAAAAGTGCATCCATCGATCATAAAACGTACTCCACACGGCTCCGGGGGGTTAATAAAGGCATTCTGAAGTGAATTGATTCGTTTGTGTAAGACAAATATCCTTATTTAAAACTTTATAAAGTAAAATAACGAGCTTCAGCAGCCATACGCATTCGACTTACACTACCAGTCAAAAGTTTGGAATCGGTAAGTTTTTTTTAATGTTTTTAAAAGAAGTTTCGTCTGCTCACCAAGGCTGCATTTATTTAATTAAAAATACAGTAAAAACAGCAATATTGTGAAAAATTATTACAATTTAAAATAACTGTTTTCTGTTTGAATATATTTTATAAAGTAATTTATTCCTGTGATGGCAAAGCTGAATTTTCAGCATCATTACTCCAGTCTTCAGTGTCACATGATCCTTCAGAAATCATTCTAATATGCTGATCTGCTGCTCAAGAAACATTTATGATTATTATCAATGTTGAAAACAGTTGTGTACTTTTTTTTCCCCTCAGGATTCCTTGATGAATAGAAAGTTCAAAAGAACAGCATTTATCTGAAATACAAAGCTTTTGTAACATTATACACTACCGTTCAAAAGTTTTAATTTCTTTTCAAAAAAAAAAAAGAAATTAATACTTTTATTCAGCAAGGATGCATTAAATCGATCAAAAGTGACAGTAAAGACATTTATAATGTTACAAAAGATTATATTTCAAATTATTGCTGTTCTTTTGAACTTTATATTCATCAAAGAATCCTGAAAAAAAAATATTGTAAGTGTTTCTTGTTTGAACTAGAAACTGATTCAGAAGAAGAGGAAGAGTGGGTTATACAAGGTCGTCTACAAGTCGATGTATCAGAATGTTTTATGTATCGCTCTCGACAATGTCGGACAAATAACGGCAATTAATATGATTAGGCTTTGGTTTGAATATGTTATCAAACAGCTAATAATGTGTTGCTAATATTACACAAACCATGTTCCCCTTCACCATCTCAGAGTCAGACAACTGCCTTCATCCTTAGAAACACTTAGTTTGAACATCATAGAAAGTCAGCGGAGAAAGCCATATAGTTCATCATAACATCATAATATACGTCATATACATAATTTACTCATTACTATTGCTATATGTACCCGATTTTCGTGTCCCTTCTTTAAAGGTGTTCTTTTACTGACTGTTAAAATGCCTACAGAGCAAGAAAACATTTACTGCATTTTGAAGACCCGCCCCACCCCGCACGTTGACGGGATTTGTTGCATGTTTGTGACGGTGGGAAACAGAGGCGGTCTTAAAGACTGTCTTTGGTACTGTCTTTTGGAGAAAATACTCAGCAATGGTGTTGACTGACGAATTTATACTCGGCAATGGTGTTGACTGACAAATTTGTACTTTTTTAATTATTTTTAAAGCAATTAAAACACCATATAGACATATAAACAACATTAAAAACTTTATTTTCACCACAGGGGGTCTTGAATATCTTCCTTTGTCAATACAAATATGTAAACATTCTTAAATAAAGATTCATTTACTTGAGATGCAAAATGAAGATATGAACGATTGTTTTCTGTGAAATTGGAAAAAAAATTGCGTTTACACTTACAAAAAAAAAAAAAAAAAAAAAATCACATTTCCCCTTTGAATTAAGTTAATTTTTCTGAGACCATTGGCAGATATTTTGATCTTTTGCAGAAAACAAGACTTCTTATCTTGTATCATTTTTTTTATTTTTTTATTTAAGAATCTTTAGACATTTGCACTGGACAACAAGACAAAAATTCTAAGAACATCAAGAACATCACTTTTTACCCCCCAGTATGATCAGTTGGTACAATAAAAGTTATGTCCATATTCTAGTGGTTGGGAGCAGAGATATTCAAGCCTTTAGCATTTTTTTTTTTTTAATGAATTAAAAAGTAATGGAGATCAGTAGGGAGTTGTATTTCAAAACTGTTGTTAACACAACCCTAGACATTTACATTTACATATTGACATGTTGTGTTCCTTTCACATTATTCCTTAAATTTTCTTCTTAAAGAAGGTATTTAAAAATCTAGTTTAGTTTATTAACATTTTTTAAAAATACTAATATTGTGAAATATTACAATTTAAAATATCTGTTTTGTATTTTAATGTATTTTAAAATGTAATTTATTCATGTGATGCAAAGCTGAATTTTCATACCTGGTGATACCTGGACCCTACAGAGGTTGCACAGGCAGTCCAACTCCTCCAGGATGGCACATCAATATGTGCCATTGCCAAAAGGTTTGCTATGTCTCCCAGCATAGTCTCAAGAACAAGGAGGAGATTCCAGGAGACAAGCAGTTACTCTAGGAGAGCTGGACAGGGCCGTAGAAGGTCCTTAACGCATCAGCAGGACAGGTATCTGCTCCTTTGTGCAAGGAGGAACAGGATGAGCACTGCCAAACAATCAGAAACAGACTTCATGAGGGTGGCCTGAGGGCCCGACGTCCTCTGGGCCAGTGGGTCAGTGATGGTCTGGGGAGGCATATCCATGGAGGGACGCTCAGACCTTTACAGGCTAGACAGTGGCACCCTGACTGCCATTAGGTAACGGGATGAAATCCTTGGACCCATTGTCAGACCCTACGCTGGTGCAGTGGGTCCTGGGTTCCTCCTGGTGCACGACAATACCCGGCCTCATGTGGCGAGAGTATGCAGGTAGTTCCTGGAGGATGAAGGAATTGATACCATTGAATGGTCCCCACGCTCGCCTGACCTAAATCCAGTAGAACACCTCTGGGACATTGTTTCGCTCCATTCGACGCCGCCAGGTTGCACCTTAGACTGTCCAGGAGCACAGTGATGCCCTGATCCAGATCTGGGAGGAAATACCCCAGGACACCATCCGTCGTCTCATTAGGAGCAAGCCCCGATGTTGTCAGGCATGCATGCAAGCACGTGGGGGTCATACAAACTACTGAGTACCATTTTGAGTTGCTGCAATGAAATTTCAGCAAAATGGACTAGCCTGCTGCATCATTTTCTCACTTTGATTTTCGGGGTGTCTTTGAATTCAGTCCTCTGTAGGTTGATAATTTTCATTTCCATCAAACGATGTGGCATCCTTTCGTTCCTAACACATTACCCAGCATGATATTTTTCCCCATTGAGATCTGATGTGTTTTCAAAGTGTTCCTTTAATTTTTTGAGCAGTGTATTTTGGTGTTCATTGATTGTGCTGCTCAACTTGAGTTAGTTTTGGGATGTGACTCACAATTATGTCTGTATGACACTGCAGAAGAAGAGAAGACATTGCAGAGGAAGAGTTGCCAGTCTATGTTTAGCAGTAATGAGGGTCTGAGAAAGACATCACTTCAGATAGATAGATGATGGCCAAAATGACTGATCTCTGGCAGTTAATGTTTAACTATAGCCCCTGAAATCAAAAACATCTTGGCATTTACCACCGAGCTAGATTAGAAGAAAGCTCAATCACTGGCGTTCCAATTGCTAAGTGTTTCTTTGATTCCTGGGGCTGTGATCTCCTTTGACTGTCATAAGCGACCTCCGTATATGTAACATTGAAGTGCCCTAGGTGGTTCCAGATCCAACACATCCTTGCAGAACTATCGCTCGAAGTCTCAAATGTTCTCACGAACAGCAAATGACGCAAATGCTGTAGGTGCCAGCCCTTAATGGAAGCCTTTTATGTTTTCACTTTTTCTCAAGCCTTTCATTTGTACCTTAACCTGTAATTAATGTTTTTACACACTCATGTTAGTTGCTGAGAGTGTTAGTGCACACCTACAGTCATTGAAAAGGGACGTTTTTTGAAAGCTGTAAAAGTTAGGCATGCTTTGTTTTAAGAAAAATAAACAACTCTCACAGTGTTTTTACATGAAAGCCTTTAGGTGTCAGTTCTGGAACTGGCAATCCCAATAAACGGTTAATTACCCTGCTTCACATATGCACAGAACACTTTATGAATGCATATCCATTACTGACTGCATCAGTGACCCACATGTGAAAACGCCCTTAAGTTCGTTTATTACCAAATTTATGCTAGGCCTCCAAAAGGGAATTCCTTCATCTTCTGTCACATGAGAAGGAAAAAACAAAAACAAAACAAAAAACAGGTTGAAAGCATAGTCAAAAGCGAAATCTTTAACTTCTTGTTTTTAAGCATTTTGTTTTTGCCTGAGCTTCCTCAAAGGTACCTTTTAGGTTAAAGATACCTTAAAAGCATTTTTGAAACTGTTTGAACCCCACTTTGCCTCTGTATTGTGAATGTAAGCAAGTTATTTGGGCCAGTTTTGATTTCTCTTGGACTAATAGAGTCACTTCAGTTTCACTTCAGCTCCAAAATACATTTAACACAATTACCATGTAAATTACATCCTTGTTGTCAAGAATTGACATTCCTGTAAAACATAGTGCTAATGTCGTCTCAACAACAAATGCATGCTGATCTTTACTGTGCTCTTTACTGTGTTCTACAGGTATATAACCGCACTGACAGATTCTGAGGAAGAGGAAAGTGACGATGAACGAAAGCCACTGCAGGAACCAGTGGATGAACTCATGGCTCTGCTGCAGAAAGCAGACCGACTGCACAGCTGTAATGGCGCAGAGAAAGCACAAGGCCTGAATGCTCTGCTGGAGAGGAAAGAAGAGGTATGTAAAACTTCCTTTCAAAAGTTTGGGGTCAGGGTTTATTTATTTATTTATTTATTTGAAAGAAGTTAATTCTACTCTGCAAAAAGTACTCTGCAAAGTTGCATTAAATTGATCACAAGTGACAGTAAAGACATTTATAATGTTACAAATGATTTTTAATTCAAATAAATGTTAATCTTTCTATTCATTGGAGTATCTTGAAAAAACATAGTGCTGTCATGGTTTCCCAAAAAATTAAGCAGCATAACTGTTTCCAACACTGATAATAAGAAATGTTTCTTGAGCAGTAAATATTAGAATGATTTCTGAAGGATCATGTGACACTGAAGACTGGAGTAATGATGCTGAAAATTCAGCTTTGCCATCACAGGAATAAATTATATTTTAAAATATATTCAAATAGAAAACAGTTATTTTAAATTGAAATAATATTTCACAATATTACTGTTTTTACAGTATTTTTGATCAAATAAATGCAGTCTTGGTGAGCATAAGAGACGTCTTTCAAAAAACATAAAATTAAAAGAAAACTCGGACTGACACCAAACTTTTGAATAGTAGTGTACAATGGCTTCTGGTTTATTAATAAAAGTTAAGCACACGTCATGTATGTGCTTACAGTTTGATCAGAAGTGGCAGTACCTTTGGCGGTTGTCCAGAGCCTATGCAGATGCACATGATTTTGCTATGGACCTTGCAGAGAAGAAGAGCTACGCTGAAAACGGTAAGCACAGCATTCATGATTACAAGTTGATATGTATGTATTTATATACTGTAGACATTTGTGCCAGAATTGAATCATTTGACATAACGTTTAACTAAATGTAATCATAAAAATGTAGTCCTTGCTTTTGCTTACCATGAAATATTGAATTATCATCATTTGGTGGCTTTTCTCAGCAAATATTGATTCATTAAATTAATTGTGATTTATTAAATTGATTAATTGCTATATAATTTGATTGAAGTAGATTAAAATAGTTAAATAATTAATTAATTTATAACCCATCTTGACTTATTCATGAAAACACAATCACCTACCTAGAATCAGGAAGAAGAAAAGTGTTGGCTGTCTTTGGGTTATGAATGCTGTGTGTCCTGTATTTGCTCTTAATTTGGTTGCACACTCCACCTCTGCCTTTATTTTCTGTTCCTTTTTGTCCTTCTCTCCCTGCTAATTAAATGTAACACAATAGCAACTCAGTCCATGTATGTATGGAGGGACAGGATCGACTAGTTCCATTTCTGTTTCTGAGAAATTGCCGCAAAATATCTGCAATAAAAATAGAAGTTGCTGCAATCTGGGAAGCCACTGTGGCTTGTTTGTCCTACATTATAAATAACTTGCGTCTCAGAGCGTGCAGACAAAACCCAATAAATGCTGTCATGTTATCTTGCATTTGGATGCCTGTGCTTGGTTGCATAAAGTAGTGGCTCTCAACTGGTTTGGCCATGGGACCCACATTGAGGAATTTTAACCAAGCAAATTTATTTCTCAAAAATGGTTGACATACATAAAAGTACCGTCCCACTTTACCATAAACATACATTGTAAGAATATCACTAACACTGATGAATAACAGTATAAGGTAAGGCTGTTATTAGTAGCCCCAAACTAGTATTTGCTAATATAATATAGTTCATTCTGATGACAGACTTTGGCTCAGGAATTTCAGAATGATAAATCCAACATTTGAGATGCTGTGCAATGAAATTGATCTGCTGGTTAGTCCAGTTATCCAATCGCATCCACTGTTGAGGCAAAGTCACGTGAGTTTTTTGTTGTGCATTGACGGATTTATTCGATAAATGTGTTTCCAACATAGTTTATATGCATGTTTTCTTATCGGATAAAAAAAACGTATCCGCCTCAGTTGAGCTCATACTTTTTTTTTTTTTTTTTTTATGTGCATTTTTAGAATTTATGCGCATCTTGGCATTTCCTTCCAGCATTTATTTTTATACGATATCCCAAACTGCTCATAAAAATAGGTGGATGGAAACATAGCCAATGTCAAGAGTTTGGAAGCAGATCAATTATTACTTGTTGTCTTGTTAGTCCAACTGTGAACAGGTGTGTGATCATCTTCAGCAAAAGAAACCTTTTAATTTTGTTTTATTTATAGGAGTGATAACAGATTGCTGCTGGAGTGTCACGTCTTGTTTATTTTGTTTTGAATTTTTAATTTCAGGAAAGAAAGTTGGTGAAGAGGCAATATCCATCAATCCACTGTGTGCAGAAGGTCATCAGTGGTGAGTTCATGTATATATTAAATTAATTTGTTGTCCAATTAAGCAGTTTTACATAATAATTTTACAACTGCATGATTGAAGTATTTTTTAAAAGTTTCGCAGTATTATGAGTGAGACTTCTTAACAATCTACAATTCTCAAACTGGAAAATTTTTGGAAAAAGTTTTGGAACAAATGAGAGAGGTGAACAACAATGTACAACGCGACATACATTCATTACACATTTAGCAACGCAGCGGAAGGGTTACGTGCATATGACATTGCAGTTCTTCACAATCACTAAAGTTTATTATTTTCATGCTTTTTAAAGCCTTGCCAGTTAAACATTGCATACTGTGACACTTTTATTCAACAATTTCAGTGTCCTTGAGTTGGTTTCAAGAGTTTTTGCAAATCTGTCCCTCATAAGTGAAACACATTTACATACTTGTTTGTAGCACCTGGGCTCCTGTGTGTGTCTGAATGTATATGTGGGTGTGTGTGTGTGTGGGTGTCCTGCACTGGAGGTGTTTTTCAGGCCTGCCCCTCTGGATATAATCATCTTACAAAACTCTCTTGATAGCATCACCACACCCCAGGAATGTAAACGCATGCAAAGACAGCCCTAAGCTAACATGTAAATACACACACACACACACACACACACCAAGTTAATTGCAGTTGCTTGAAATTTCTGTGCTTTTGTTGCATTATTAGTGTACAGTGCTATGAAAAAAGTTACACATCAAAGAAATTCTGTTCTTTCCAAACTTTCTTTTTATCAAAGAATCCTGAAGAAAAATGTATAAGGATTTCCACAAAAATACTAAACAGCCCAGCTGTTTTAACATTGCTAATAACCAATGTTGGGGGTAACGCATTACAAGTGACTTGAGTTAAGTAATCAGATTACTTTTTTCAAGTAACTAGTAAAGTAATGCATTACTTTTTCAATTTACAGCAATACATCTAAGTTACTTTTTCAAATAAGTAACGCAAGTTACTTTGTTTTCACATTTATTGACTGACAGCTGTCCCCATGTTGAGAGAAATAAAGTGTAGAGGTGTTGTGTGCGCTGTGTAAAGATGGTTATTGTAGTTCTAGACTAAATGTGAACATGCATTTACTCATCTCACTTGCACAAAAACATTCAGTATTCCTCAAAATGAATGAAAACAGTGAAAGGCAATCCTGTATTTTACGAAAACCAGTAATAATTAAAGCTGCAAGCAGCGATGAAAGGACCCCCACATCCGGGCTCACCGCCATCCGTTGGCCTTAGGAAAACTGTGAACAGTGGGCGACATGCATGTAAGCGAGTAAAACAGGAGAATTACGGCAAAGTCATTTCAAAGTGGCACACTTCCTGCTGCCAACAAGTGGTGCTTTAACTGTAACTGAATATTGCCATGTAGTTGTCTTCAGGCCAGTACTATTATCAAACGTGAAATTTGGAGCAGATTGGACATTGTATGCCTGAGTTACAACAACGTCCTGTTTCATGGCGTTACATTAGCACTTAGCCAAGTGCTGCATGATTTAACATGTTTCTAGTATGTTTGGTACTTCATGACATATTTAAATGTGTTTCTGTGAGTAAATTACAGTGGAAAGCATGTCATTCCCTGTTGCCCACAGGTGGTGCTATGACTGTAACTGAATATTGGCATAGAGATTTCAGGACTCTAATAAAACGTGAAGTTTGGGACAGATCGGACACTTTATGCCTGAGTTACAACAACTTCCTGTTTCATGGCGAAACATCGAACTTTGTCAGGCCGCCACAGACACGCCCTCCAACGAAAACTCTAAATCTTCGCAATTTAACATCACAAAGGCCTTTAGATTAGACTGACCAAATATGATGTTGATCTGATTAAAGCTCTAGGAGGAGTTTGTTAAAGTACAATGTGTGGAAATGGCAAAAACTGCCAAGATTTTGCAGAAAAAATTTAAAATATCTCACTTCCTTTTGGGTTCATAGATTTTGCACCCAGGGACTTTTTTCTAGGTATTGGGCTGTTACATGTGTGTACCGAATTTCATATCTGTATGTGAAACGTAGCACGAAGGACACTTGATTGAAATTTTGTAGGTGGCGCCTAATTCTGAACCCATATCAGATGTAAATTTTCACCACTTCTCATGAGTTTTCGAGCATGTTTAGGCACTCAAAAATGCGATTTCTGATCAAACTGTAAGCACATACATGACGTGTGCATAACTTTTATTAATAAACCAGAAGCCATTGTACACTACTATTCAAAAGTTTGGTGTCAGTCCGAGTTTTCTTTTAATTTTATGTTTTTTGAAAGACGTCTCTTATGCTCACCAAGACTGCATTTATTTGATCAAAAATACTGTAAAAACAGTAATATTGTGAAATATTATTTCAATTTAAAATAACTGTTTTCTATTTGAATATATTTTAAAATATAATTTATTCCTGTGATGGCAAAGCTGAATTTTCAGCATCATTACTCCAGTCTTCAGTGTCACATGATCCTTCAGAAATCATTCTAATATGATGATTTGATGCTCAAGAAACATTTATTGTGTACAAAAGATTATATTTAAAATAAACGCTGTTCTTTTGAACTTTCTATTCATCAAAGAATCCTAAAAAATAAATATTGTACACAAATATTTTGTACAATTGTACACAATAAATGTTTCTTGAGCATCAAATCATCATATTAGAATGATTTCTAAAGGATCATGTGACACTGAAGACTGGAGTAATGATCCTGAAAACACAAGAATAAATTACATTTTAAAATATTTTCAAATAGAACACAGTTATTTTAAATTGAAATAATATTTCACAATATCACTGTTTTTACTGTATTTTTAATTAAATAAATGCAGCCTTGGTGAGCATACAAAACCTCTTTTTAAAACATTAAAAATCTTACCGTGTCCAAACTTTTGACTGGTAGTGTACTTTATTTAAATATATTTTATTTAATCTCACTTTATTAACCAATGTCTTTGCTGCTGACCTTCAATGATCCAATTCAACCTACTCTACTAATAAGCAAAAATTACTTTAGATTTAGAAATAAGAGTGTTGAACTTTCTTTACCTGTATCCTATTCTTCTTTAATCCAGAATGGCAGCACAGCTGAAAGATTTGTTTGAGCTGCGTCCTCTACTGTACAGGTGTAAATATGCATTTCATTCAACCTGAGGCTTATTCATTTGCCAAAAATAGAACTTTTTTTGTTGTTATTAAAAAAACAAGCAAGCCCAACACATTACTTTTCACAAAAATGTGATGTGATGTGATGTGATGTGTCTGTATTAATTCTGCTTCATGGCGTTGTATATTGCATTATGAAACATATCACTTCATGCATTTTAAAAGATTCATATCTTCAGAAGTCATTATCCAAGACCAGGGCAAGCTGCCTGTTTATTTTCTATCATTTAAGAACAAGTTGACTGTAAGACAGCTTTCCATAGATCAAGTCAGTTTTGGCTCCCTTTAGTTTAATTCTTCCTGTGAGCTGTAACAGTTTGACTGTTTTGATGGTGGCCAATCAATACTGTAATATGCAATGTTGCTGTGGTCAAATTCTTTGTGTGTTTACATTTGTTTGGTTACAGGGTGTCTTAATGAAAGTATGTTCACTGATCTCTGTGTCTGTATTTTGCCTGTGTAAATCCCTGTGCAATGCTTTCCGTTCCCTCACAGATGCCAGGATTATCAAACAGAGCCCAGAGGAGGGTCGTTGTGACCTACACACATACACCTCCATTACTGCTGCTGTTATCTGTCCTTGGCATTACAGTTGGTTTTCATTGAGGATCTAGCCTTCAGCTCATTTGAATTCTGTCCTTAATGCATTGCCATGACTCTGCTTGTTGTTGTTGTTGTTGTTGTTTTTGGCCATATTTAAGTAACATGAGCAGAACAAATTTCAGTGTAAAACATTTTTCATTTAGCAATTTAAATTCAAATAGATTTACACTACTGTTCAAAAGTTTGGAGACGGTGATATTTTTTTAATGCTTTTGAAGATTCTTATTCTCACCAACCGTGTTGGGGAAAGTTACTTTTAAAAGTAATGGATTACAATATTGCGTTACTCCCTAAAGTAACTAATTGCATTACTTAGTTACTTTTTATGAAAAGTAATGCGTTACATTACTTTTGCGTTACTTTTCCTCACCTGGGCTGGGCTTGCTTGTTTATTTTTTAATAACAACAAAAAAAGTTCTATTTTTGGCAAATGTAAAGGCCCTTTCACACCAAAAGTGAAATTAATAAGCTTCAGACTGAAGGAAATGTATATTTACACCTGTACAACAAACACACCTTTCAGCTGTGCTGCCATTCTGGATTACAGAACATGATACAGGAGAAGGAAGTTCAACATTCTTGTTTCTAATTACTCTAAAGTAATTTTTGCTTATTAGTATGGTTGAATTGGATCATCGAAGGTCAGCAGCAAAGACATTGGTTAATAAAGTGTATAAAGTATATTTGTGTAATGTAATATAGTTAATTACTGCAGGTTTGCATAGAATTCTGAGATTGCATTTCGATTGCAATTGTTTTCATTCATTTTGAGGAATACTGAATGTTTTTCATGCAAGTGAGATGAGTAAATGTATGTTCACATTTAGACTAGAACTACAATAACCATCATGTTTACAAAGCACAAAACGCCTCTGCACTTTATTTCTCTCAACATGGCGACAGGAGAGCTGTCAGTCAATAAATGTGAAAAAGTAACTTGCGTTACTTATTTGAAAAAGTAACTTAGATATTTTGTTGTAAACTAAAAAAATAATGCGTTATTTTGCTAGTTACTTGAAAAAGTAATCTGATTATGTAACTTGTAATGCGTTACCCCCAACATTGCTCACCAAGGCTGTATTTATTAAAATACAGTAAAAACAGTAGTATTGTGAAATATTACAATTTTCAGCATCATTACTCCAGTCTTCAGTGTCACATGATCCTTCAAAAATCATTCTAATATGCTGATTTGCAGCTCAAAAATGTTAAAAGCTGATTAATATTCTCGTGTAAACCGTAATACATTTTTCAGTGTTCTTTGATGAATAGAAAGTTTATTATAAATGTTTTTTTCTGTCATTTTTTTGACCAATTTAAAGGGGACCTATTATGCAAAATTTACTTTTGCATTGTGTTTGGACATAAATGTGTGTTGGCAGTGTGTGTAGACAACCACCCTATAATGATAAAAATCCAACCACTCCTTTTTTTTTAATACCCATAAATCATAAGCAGGGTCTCAGAACAAGCCGTTTCCAGATCCCTGGCAATGTGACGTCACAGTAGCCACAGGCCCCGCCCACGAATGTTGACAGACACTGACGTTTTAACATAGAACCGCACTGAGCGAGTTCACAGCTAGTTGTACAGTCTGCCATTACTGCACTGACGAGAACGTCTCCCAAGCGTTTTAGGTGTTCTGTAGCTGGATGGATTAATCCACATAGCTCTCTCCATTTACTCCCTAAATCTGAGCCACTGAAGACGAGGTGGATTCATTTTGTTTTCGAAGAAATTGCTCCCTAAACTCTACCAAAATTAGTTTATGTCTGCGTGAATAATTTCACACCAGACTGCTTTGTGAACGAATATCAATACAAAGGGACAATACAAAACAGAGGTTGTGCTAAAAAGTTGTTACTCAAGGATAGATCAGTAACTATTTGTGATCCAGCTTACAGTCTCCAGAGTGATACTGGATAAGGCAGTAATGAAGGTGAGAGCACTGTATTACAGTTCATCGAAGTTGATTTACGGATATAAAGTTTACCAGTTTATTAAGCACCACCCGAAAAGGCATAAGGTCTTTATATATTTGTTTACTGTTAGTTGAAACAAGTGTTTCTGTGTATTCCGCTATGTATGTTGATGATAATGCAAGGGAGAGAGAGAGAGATGGATAATATTTTAATGCACACTTGTACTGTTTTAAGCTCTTACAGTGATTTTCTAGAGTGAAAACAGATGCTTCATATTTTGTGTGGAGTACAATAAACGTTATAAAACTCATTGGTAAACTGGCTTGTACTAATATAGTGGATAAAAACAAGGAGACAATATAAGTTATAACCATAATTAAACTAAACTATACCTGTTCTATCTCCATGTAGCATATATTTGCAGTTTCTGACATTTTATAGTGAGTCCTGACTGAATCCTGACAGGGGAGAATGAGCTTTTGAAGCTCCGCCCTCTTAGGCAGAGCGCAGCAGCTCATTTGCATTTAAAGGGCACACACTGAAACAGCGCGTTTTTGCTCAACCCCAAAAAGTGGCAATTTTAACATGCTATAAAAAAATTATCTGTGGGGTATTTTGAGCTAAAACTTCACATGCACACTCTGGGGACATCAGAGACTACTTTTACATCTTGTAAAAGGGGGCATAATAGGTAATGTATTCTTACTGAATAAACCTTACTGACCCTAAACTTTTGAACATTAAAATGATTTATACAGGAAATCAATTTTATATTAGACATTTGAACAAATAACTAACTATAAGTATTAAATGTTCATGCATTATTCCGCAGAAATAAATCATTCCTCAAATTGTGACAACTTTTGAGGAGAGGTGTGCCATTACTTTTTTTTTTTAAGTTATTTATTTTGATTTTTGGATGATAAAAGGGGAAAAATTACTTTAATAGTGCCTAGATATAGCTTAAAGGGATAGTTCACCCAAAAATGAAAATTATCCCATGATTTACTCACCCTCAAGCCACATCATATGTGTATATGACTATCTTCTTTCAGACGAACACAATCTGAGTTATATTAAATAAATAATATTCTCGCTCTTCTCAGCTATATAATGGTAGTGAAGGGGGTGTGAGATTTTGAAGCCCTAATCCATCCATCATATAAGTAATCCATATAGCTCCAGGGTGTTAATAAAGGCCTTCTAAAGTGAAGTAATGGGTTTTTGTAAGAAAAATATCCATATTTAAAACTTTATTGACTATAATAATAGCTTGCAGCAGATTGTCATATACATCTAGGATGACTTGAGGTTGAGTAAATCATGGGATAATTTTCATTTTTGGGTGAACTATCCTTTTCAAGTCCCTCTTTCAAAGTTTTTATTAAGCAAATATGATTTCTTAGAACAGTAATAGCACACTATTTGTGGCATCATAGAGACATAGCAACCGCATAGCAACGCCCTGGCAACCATGCACAACATTCTAGCATAATGGTGGTGCACCAGCCACAAAATATAAAATATGCAGTAATATATACAGTCCTGAGTTTGTGTTTGTCTACAGCTCTTATTTTTATGTGTAATTAGTTCAGTTGATGGGGTTTAGTCATTTATTTTGTCAGATTCCCTGAGCTGAATGTTCCTGCCAGTGTCTCATGGTTTAAGTTGGACATTTATCCTTCTATTCCACATCATAGCTAGTTTTCCTTGCACACAGAGCGGCAGTTTGACCTTGAATGGCAAAGGCAGCTCTTGTCATTGAGACTTTACTAAATGCTTAGCCCAAGGTGATGAGAGAGAACTTTTTGTTCTGAGCCGAGAGGTGAAAAGAATCTCTTCCTTCTGTCAATCAGTTTAACTCTTAGATCTCTTTGTTTGTTTGTGGCCAGTTGCTCAGGGGATTTCTCTGCCCATGAGGAAAATACTGGTTAAACTTACATAATCTTCTGGCAGCCACAAGTCTTAGTGTTCTGCTGATTTTTTTTTTTTTTTATTTTCTTTCTGTGTGGTGCGTGTTTGTGTATACATGAGTGTGTATGAGTCTATATAATATTTCAACTCACCGAAAGTACTCAAAGCAACTGTCAGAAACAAACTATGGCCAAACCACACTATTTCTTGTACAAATCTTTTCTCTCTAGTGTCATAATGTTTCTCTCTTTCCCCAAACACACACATTTCAAGATAGAATAAACTTTACAGAGGTTTCACTCCAGAACACTGGAAACTGCCTGAAGCTCACAAAACCTCCCCGACCTGTTCTAAGCATGAGTAACTACACTAATGGAGTAACAGACATCTGCTTGTCTTCTTTGACAATCTATGATTTTGTGGACACATTGCGTCCTTCGATGAACTCAAACCCATCTGCTTTAAATCGTCTTTTTAATTATGAAACTAGATTTGCATTTCCTGAAGGAAATATCAGTGCTTGCAAGGCAGCAAAAGAATAAAGTTGTAGGTACTGGGATTTAGACTTTGGTTCTGCATGAACAAGATGCTGCATCAGAGCCACCTCATACTTGACCGTCGTCATTGTCGACAGTGAGCAATGCATCTTGTTTTTTGTCGACTGCTCGAAAGCCAACACAGTGACACCATCTTTGAACTTTAAAGGAGGTCAACGGAGGTTAAATAGATGAATGAATGCACCCTCTCACAAGTTAGTATGCAAATAAATGCTAGAAAGAATGCATTCAAAAATGCATTTGGGAAGGGTGTGACGAGATCTCGTGCCACAAGTTCTCGCAAAATTAAAGCATGATGATATTTCTCGTATTCTCGTCTCAGTATTACCAAGTGGCATTTTGAGTATTATTAGATACTGTGCAGACAGCTGTGAAAATGAATGGAAATAATTTAATATTTCAATATCTGTGGAGCATGTAATTTATTTATTTAGAATAAAGTAAAATGTGAATTTCTTAAAATATAAAGTTTATAAAAATGTAACTGAATTTCTTGCAGGAGGAAGAATAAACAATTGGAATTTTAATACATCGCTGCCTTGCAAGCATATCTGCTGCTGGTTTATTTCTACTGTTATTACTTTCATACAGTAATTTTTTGATACATTCTTGTTCACAAAGTATCTACTTATGGTAAACACTGTTTTTATTGGGGATGTTTATTTATAATGCCTCTGTGGAGGGAAACCCCAGATTCCTGGAGTGGGGAAATGTGTCAGGTGTGTGACGGTAGAAATTCTGCCACTGGCTTCTATTGCTTAGCTATGGATAAATGTTCAAGCCTCTGGGCATTGCCAGAACATGACAGCAATTAATATAAACAATTCACAAACCAATCTGTGAAAGGAGGTGGAAGGAATTAGCCCCAGGAACATTGAGCAACCTTCAACCCAACTGTACTCTCTCTGCCAGCAGTTGTTATTAGTAATCACTTCTGGTATGTCTTCATGTTGCTTCAGTTCAAATTTATTTGCAGTTCATCATGCTTTAGACACATTAAAAGCTATTTTTATTGATCTCTAACATTGTCCATGCAGTGCCGTTTTTCTTTTTTAATAAGTAATCATGATTGAATCATTAGTTTTGGCTGTTTTCACTTTGCTAGCTCTGTTCCAAAACCTGTTTGTACAGTCTACATAGGCGACATCCTAACTAAAATGGAACCTCATAAGTGAATAATTTGGAACACTCTACACAGACGGCAACAAATTGCAATCAGATAGTTTCCAAGAGTTTGATGTTAGCATGTTGCTATGTTAATAGCATGATACTATATGTAACACTTTATTTTACAGTGTCCCTGTTACACGTTACACGTTAGTTGCTATAGTAATAACTACATTTTGCATAATTGCACATAACTAACCATAATCCTAACCTTATAGTAAGTACATATACTTAATATTACTCAATATTTAAATCTATAATTTCACAGTAACAAGGACACCCTAAAATAAAGGGTACATTTACACGAAAACGATGTACTAAAAACAGAAAGGTTGTTCCTTTCCGTTTTTTTCGTGTACAGACGACAACATTGTCAATCCCTGTATTATGCTGCCAGGCCAGTAGTTTGGCGATGTCAGTTTGTCTTAGTTGATGTTAATCTCAAAATGTATTGCTAATTTTTTTAGAATCCAAAGTTGTATCTGTTATAACATTAGTTAATGCACTGTGAACTAATGTGAATAACTAACATTACCAAAGGTTAATAAATGCTGTAAAAATGTATTAGTTCGTGCATTAACTAATGCTAACAAATGAAATCTGTAAAGTGTTACCAATGTATCTTTATAATCCCCTTTCATCTTGGGTATTTTATTTCACTTAGCTTGTTGCAATGCGTTTTGGGATTACATTATCCGTAAAGGATATATTTGATGCTGTCTTAGAATTTGGCCATAATGCAGTATCTAAGAGAGCAGCGTAAAGTTAGAAACAGCCTTCATGTCAAGAGTGTGTCTATGATTACTTTAAAGTAATTATAGACACACTCTGTGTAGGTGGCACACTTGGTTTTGCAACAGAGCTGTTGATTTTAAGTATTCGCCCCCAGAGATCTCATTGCAAACTTTGGTCATACTATTTTTGGTGTAGAGAGTTTACTTTAACAATCTTCGTTATACTATTTTGTCACAGTAGCTACTAGCCAGACAGAGAAATTGTCAAAACTTGCCCAAGTGGTTTTTTTGCTTTGGGAGGAAGTAGGTGAAATATGTTCTTAAACTGTCTGTCCTGCAGCGATGCCAAGCTCAAAGAACCAGCTCCTCAACAAGGTGATGCAATGTTCATTCTCAGTCATCCTCCCTCCTAAACAGATAAACTGTTATTCGGTACATAGTCAGAATTCATTTCAGCTTTTTCAGTCCAAGAACTGCCCACTTTGACTGTTTGAGGAACGCATAGAGTGAGTTTATTACATTTTTACATGCTGTTTAGCAAAAACTGTATAGACTTTCTAATGAATAGTTCTTATATTTGGATGATTTTCTGATCACACAGACATAGAACAAAGCAGAATTTGCAGTTTTATTTGTGAATATCTAGTTTAATTGCTTATAAGTACACAAATAACCTTCAAACTTTAATTTCTCTTTTCATTGGTTCAGCCTTACTAAATGTGATTTGGTTTCTAGTTATACATAAACTGCATGACCTTACTCTCAAATTGCACAAAGTCAGCCAATCAGATTAAATCTTGCTAGATTGAGATGTTCAGATGGTCAGTTAACAGACTGTGGGTGGTCCATGGATGTGCTGCCAGCGGCTGAGACTATTCAGTATGGCACAATCTTGTCTTCATCAATGAATAAAAATGCTTGAGAGCAAATTTATCTTGATATAAATGCAGTATTTTTGTTACTTGGATCTCTTCCTGCATGCATTTAATTTTCCTGAGTTTCTCTCTGGTGAGCTCAAGGTCAAAGCCTTTTCAGGACAGGCTCTGTCCCTCAATAAAACTCAGCCTAAACGGAGCCCCTCTCACCTCCTGTGACAGTCATTCGACCTCTTCACCCCTTGATCATTCACATAAAAGGTGTTTGTGCCTGGCTCCATTGTATGACTGTGAGTACCAGCAGGATTTACATCGCTATGGTGGAAAAGCTTTGATCACCTCTCAACCGGCCCCTCAAAACACTATAACTACACGACGCACGTACACACGCACATCAGCCCTTTCACCTGCTTTCTTTTTCTTTCTTTCTTTCTTTCTTTCTAGTAAAATCACTGTAATGCACAGCCTTAAATAGTTAGTTTAAAAAAAATTGAATATTCTGTCATTAATTACTCACCCTCATGTCGTTCCACACCCGTAAGACCTTCATTCATCTTCAGAACACAAATTAAGATATTTCTGATGAAATCCGAGAGGTATCTGACTCCTCCATACACCGTGTCCTGAGTATGGCAATGATAATATCAAGTACTGTTTATGTGTTTTATTTAATGTTAAAAGCGTCTACTCTGAGTGTGAATATAATTCTGTGTTCCCAGCTTTTTAGAAGACAATTGAGTTTCTGGATCATAGGACTTTTCAATTAAAAACAACTGCCTGTCCAGCTTTACATTGGTCATATTTCGAAGCAAAAGGAGCCTGAATGGTATTCAAGACACTCCATCTGTCCAATAAAGTATCTTTTTCAATGTTTGCAATCTCATTGCCTTCATCTTTGACTCCACATGAATGAGTCATACAGCGGTTTAACAGGACAGGTTCCACTCAGAACAGACCTCGCCATGGTCGACCAAAGAAGTTGAGTGCTCGTGCTCAGCGTCATATCCAGAGGTTGTGTTTGGAAAATAGACGTATGAGTGCTGCCAGCGTTGCTGCAGAGGTTGAAGGTGTGGGGGGTCAACCTGTCAGTGCTCAGACCATACGCCGCACACTGCATCAAATTGGTCTGCATGGCTGTCGTCCCAGAAGGAAGCCTCTTCTAAAGATGATGCACAAGAAAGCCCGCAAACAGTTTGTTGAAGACAAGCAGACTAAGGACATGGATTACTGGAACCATGTCCTGTGGTCTGATGAGACCAAGATAAACTTATTTGGTTCAGATGGTGTCAAGCGTGTGTGGCGGCAACCAGGTGAGGAGTACAAAGACAAGTATATCTTGCCCTCAGTCAAGCATGGTGGTGGGAGTGTTATGGTCTGGGACTGCATGAGTGCTGCCGGCACTGGGGAGCTACAGTTCATTGAGGGAACCATGAATGCCAACATGTACTGTAACATATTGAAGCAGAGCATGATCCCCTCCCTTCGGAGACTGGGCCGCAAGGCAGTATTCCAACATGATAACGACCCCAAACACACCTCCAAGACGACCACTGCCTTGCTAAAGAAGCTGAGGGTACCTAAACCCTATTGAGCATCTGTGGGACATCCTCAAACGGAAGGTGGAGGAGCACAAGGTCTCTAACATCCACCAGCTCTGTGATGTCGTCATGGAGCAGTGGAAGAGGACTCCAGTGGCAACCTGTGAAGCTCAGGTGAACTCCATGCCCAAGAGGGTTAAGGCAGTGCTGGAAAATAATGGTGGCCACACAAAATATTGACACTTTGGGCCCAATTTGGACATTTTCACTTAGGGGTGTACTCACTTTTGTGGCCAGCAGTTTAGACATTAATGGCTGTGTGTTGAGTTATTTTGCGGGGACAGCAAATTTACACTGTTATACAAGCTGTACACTCACTACTTTACATTGTAGCAAAGTGTCATTTCTTCAGTTTTGTCACATGAAAAGATATAATAAAATATTTACAAAAATGTCACTTCTGTGAGATGCTGTATATCAAGTCTCTTACCAAAAAAAGGTTATCAAAAATTGTTAGTTTGGGAATACAATAGGTTTGATCTTCATGAATTACACTTGAAAAAATTGCTTTAATTTATTTGTTATAGCCTTTGACAATATCTTCAAATCCACAGTTAAAAGTGATACAGTCTCCCGTCTTTGGAATTAGTGTCAAGACAGCCCTTCGGCAGCTCAGAGGAAGAATCCCCTGATCAAAACATTCCAATAAAACTTCATAAAAATCATATTCCATCAAATTCCAAAAACATTTATTAAACTCTGCTGTTAGACCATCTATACCAGGAGACTTCCCAGAATTCAACTCTAAAACAGCTTTTGAGATCTCAGAAAGAATAAGAACACTCTCTAAATCATTTTTATCTTTCTCTAAGATCTGAGGAAGATCACATAAGAACTCATTTACAGCTGATTCTTCACGTGATTCTGCCTGATACAATTTTTCGTAAAATGACAAAGCAACAGCATTAATTTTTTGTTGATCAGTTATTTCTTGACCATTGGAAAGTTTTAAATAATGAAAATACTTTTTGTCTCTGGACTTTTTTCTAAAAAAAAAAAAAAAAAAAAACAGTAGGGGCATCCATTTCATTTAAATGAGTGTATCTGGCTTTAATGAAAGCTCCTTTTCCCCTTTCTTCCAAAAGATTCTTTAAAAGAAATGTATTTCTTTCAATATCTGTGAAAGATGAATCATCATTATTGCCTTGAAAGTTTGACTGAAGTATATTTTGTTCTAGTATCTTCATTTTCTCTTTAAGGGCTCTAGTACTGTGAGCAGTATACTGTTGACAAAACATTTGTATCTGTACTTTGCTTATATCCCACCAAAGACCTAACGATGAAAAACTGTCTCTTTCCTCTCTTCAAGCTTTCCAAAAACAACGAAAAGCATGAATAAAAGAATTATCCTGGCGTAAGATATTATTAAAATGCCATTATGAAGAATAAGATTTAATAAAAGGAACAAAAACAGTCATAGAAATATAGTGGTGATCAGTGGTGATAGCAAAAAATCTGCCCTGATTATTAGTTTTTAACATAAAAATGATCAAGTCTTGCCACTGACATTTCATTAGAATTCTGTTTGAGCCAGGTATTCTGCCTAACCCCTGGAAAAGTGTCCATAAATCAGTAAAACTATGATAAAAAATTAAAGATCTAAGTGCTTCAGCTGAACAAGGATGAGGTTCCTCATGATTCCTATCCACAGCTTGATCTAAAGTACAGTTAAAATCACCCATGACCCATGCATTTGATTTTGAACATTCGAATGTGTCTCTTGTAACAATACTATGTCTATCTTTTTTAACTGTAAATAATCAAATAATGCAGCTCTCTTCTCGGTGCCCTGACAACCATTAATATTAAAAGAGCCCATATTAAATGAAGTCATGGCGATGAGAGAAAGAAATTCAAAAAGCCATAGCACAAACACCACAAAACTCATCATAATCTTATTAGTGTTTCACAGATGGAGTCTTCATTCTTTTTCTTACATTACACATACATTTCTTAAGTCGATAACATTTTGGTTGATCAAGTTCCTCTAAAGTAGCTTTTCTCGTGGCAGTGGCACATTGATTCATTGAAAAGCTTTAGATTTGGAAAATACATTTCAAATTTTGGTCTGTTGATTTTTTTTTTTTGTAGAATCAAGAAAATGATTCATCTGTTCAACTGTCTAGTAGCATACATTTGTTTTAGAAGTGGAACCTCCCTGAGAGGTTGCATCAATACTGTCTCCACAACTATCTGAATATTCACTATCAGAATCATAAAGAGTGTCCATCATTTTCTAAAACATCTTGTGAATTCATCAAATTCACTGCTTCCTCAACTTCCATTTGTTCTCCAAAGTGCTCAGAGTCTCTAGCACTGTCAACAACAGCAGGTTCTGCACCATCCTGTATCTCTACACTATCACCAGCAACATTTTCAATCAGTACATGAGTAACAATGGGGACCGCATCAGAGTTGTCGACACAGCCAGCTGAACTAGGTTCACTAAGGCAGTCACCAACTTTTTTAGAGTGCTGATCAATTTTAGTTTCATTGTTTTCCTCAGGAGTATGATTCACCTGCTCATTAACAGTGACTGAATCATTCTCATGGTTAACTTGTTCAGCATCCTTCTTTGTAGGACACTTTTGTCTAGTATGACCATGATTTCCACAGACAAAACATCTCATTGAATCGGTAGTGATAAAGATAGTATAATCCTTACCCAACATTGTCATTTTCACTGCAACATTCAAATCCTGATATTCAGCACCCAAAATCATGAAAATGTGTCTTTTGAAAGACATAATGTGTTTCAAATTTGGATTTTTTTAAACCCAGAGGAATCATCTTCATTGAACCGACGATTTTGCCGTAACACACACAACGTGCTCAAGCATATTGTTGGGTATAAATGGCGGGACATTTGAAAGAATAACCTTTTTTGATAGGTTAGACTTCAGCAGTACAGGAATGAAATTATCTTTCACTGATACACCACCCTCAAATAAATGATCAGTGGCAGTGACACTGGGGCTTGGGTCCGTCATCGCTGCTTCCAGCTTTATTTAGTAATTTTTCTCTTTTCTTTTTGGTTTTCTCTGTGTAGGTATGCTATACTTTGTGGACTCCTGACAGAATATGAATCTATTCAGAATAAAATTAAAAATGGCTACCTTTTTAAGGTGAGTGTAAGAGCCTTTTCACCCTGGTTTGTGAATATTTGGTCTTTAGGCAGTGTTCTAGATGTTCTTATGTTTTAATTGGATGGATAATTGGAAGTATCTCAAATTAAAGATATTTTTGGTTTATATTCTGCCAAGTTTGTTTAAAGCTTAAATGCAGACAGCAGAATGTTGAAGCAGTTCAGATGGATTGTTTACATCTGAGCTCATGTCAACATAGGAAGTGGTTACTTCCACTTTTAGTTACTTCCAGATGTTCCAATTACAAATTTTACTCTTTATTATTTACAAATTTATTCTTGTGTTTAATGTAGAGAAGAGTTTAAAAGCAGTGAATTATGAACAGTGATCTCAGCATAAGGTCATTTCAGTTGATTTCAATGATTGTTGATGGGAGCATAACATCAGCTTCTGTGAGAGTTAGCGTTCATAATCTTATCTGAGACGAGAGGAAATGGAATGAGGGTACCACACAAACACACATATTTCATAAGAGCAGATCAGTCTCTGATACACATAGCATTTTATCTTGGCTGTCAGCTAGATTTCCAAACACCACACACCTGCAGAGCACTAGCAGGTGAGCTACCAGTGAGAGAGAGAGGAACTGAATGACAGATGCGTGTGGTAGGTTTTTATATGTTCGTGCGAGACAGTTCAGGAGAAATATTTGTGGTATCTGAGCTGTAGAGATCAGCAAAAAAGACAAGTCGTGCCACAATGAAATAAACCCCTCTCTCTCTCTCTCTCTCTGTCTCTCTCTCTCTGTCTGTCTCTGTCTCAAGGATCATCTGCATAAAGCGATTGAGTTGAAACCTGAAGATCCTCTGTCGTATTATCTGCTGGGCCGCTGGTGTTATGCTGTGAGTGACAGAACATTTGGTATATTCATGACATTGTGGTATCCATCCATCAATTTCAAGTCCTGGAAGGCCAAAACTTGTGTGTGTATGTATATATATATATAAATGAATACTTTAACTAATGGAAATTTCTGTAGTGAATATTCACTACCATTCAAAAGTTTGGGATTGGTAAGATTTGTTTAAATGTTGTTGAAAAAAAGTCTCTTTTGCTCATCAAGTCTGCATTTATTATCATAAGTACAGTAAAAACAGTAATATTGTGATATAGTTTTTCTATTTTAATATATTTTAAAATGTAATTTTCAGCATCATTACTATAGTCTTCAATGTCACATGATCCTTTAGAAATCATTTTAATATGCTGATTGCCAAAAGTATTGTTACACCCCTCCAAATCACTGAATTCAAATCACTTCCATGGCCACAGGTGTATAAAATCAAGCACCTAGGCATGCAGACTGCTTCTGCAAACATTTGTGAGCTCTCAGGAGCTCAGTGAATTCAAGCATGGTAACGTGATAGGTTGCCACCTGTGCAATAAGTCCATTTGTGAAAGTTCCCCACTACTAAATACTCCATGGTCAGCTGTTAGTGGTGTCATATGTGGAAGCAATTGGGAACAACAGCAACTCAGCCACGAAGTGGTAGGCCACGTAAAATCACAGAGCGGGGTCAGCACATGCTGAGGCGCACAGTGCACCTTAAAATAAGATAATGAATTATCTTATGTAATTAGCTTTTCAAATAACTTGTGACTTGTTCTTTAAAGAACATTACATGTTGTGTGTGCAGGTGTCACAATGTACGTGGATTGAGAGGAAAATCGCTGCTACTCTGTTTGGAGAGCCACCCAGTGCCACAGTCCAGGATGCCCTGCAGAACTTCCTCAAGGTGGGACGTACCTCTGATTACCTGCCCATACTGGTGACTGACTGTATAACGAGCCTCTCTATTTAGCGGCCAGACATCCAATTAAATGTTTGAAGTGTATGTTGTGAATATTTAGATTTCTGATAGGACTGTCCACAAATAAATAAAAGAAAACTTCATGTTTTTTTCATAAATTATCATTTTCTGGGTGCCAGAAATTTTTATAAAGCCATTGTAGCCATTTAAGTCTTTTTTTCAGTCATTTATTTCAGTCATTTATTTCAGTTATTTGTTATATTTTCACCAATTTGTCATTACATTTTTGAGGTAGACAGATTTTCATCTGATCTTAATGAATATTAAGCTTCATCTTTCATCTGTAGCTCCAGCAAACCTCTGCAATCATCCAATCCAATTTCCAGATTTTCCCACCAGAATTTAAATGAGAAATGTTTGGGATTTCAGAACAGCCAAACACGATGATCTCTGTTTGATCATTTAGATTTAAAAAATTTGACGACATTCAGGCTTTGACATCAGAAAGAGAGGGAGTCTAAGCCATTTTTGTATCGTCTGCATAGCAATGATAGTACAAGCCATGCTTTTCAAAAATAGAGCCTTTTAGATTATCACAAAAAACAAGCTCTGTGATCAACAAAAGTTTATGATACTTACACGTTTTGTCTATCAAGATCATTTTCACAGATGAACACAATTTATGAATTTTGAAGCCTAAATGCAGTCACCAGAAATAAAACGCTAAAGGTAGGCTGTAAACGAACTACACCACGGTTCCACAACTTCAACATCACCGCTATTAAGCTTCTGACAACTCTTTCAGTTTTTATTTGTATCTAAAAACATTTTCCCAGAAAGTTTGAGTTAGAATAGCTCATAAGAGCACAATTATAAGCATAACGAGGCAGTAAAGCGCACTGAGCACTGTTCGCCGTGATGACTTTTAATGTCCCTGACAACCTCTGTAGTCCCATTTTTGTCACTTGTTAGCAACTGCCTTTTTCAAGACACATAACAGCTTCAAAAAATCACGAGTGGGGTAATACTAATGTATTTTATGTCATAGAATAAAACTTGAGTGTCTTGAGCTTGTGTTCACCACAGACCTTATTCCAGCCGTTTAACCAAAATCCCATTAAAAAAAAAAACCCTTTGACTTTGGGACGATGGAACCGGAAGTGCTAAAATGCTAAATTGTTTTCACATTTTGGCTTACAAAGTGATGTCATACCTGCACCACTTTATTGTCATGTCTTTCTATTACTGCACCTCAGATGATGAACCGCTTGGAGGTTTCCGTCTGTTCGGCATAAGTCCCTCCCACTCCGGTCTCCGGGCTGCAGTGATACATACTTGACCATCTCGGCTGTCTTCCATAATAACCGCTTGAGCGGTACAGTCCGACATGTGGGATCGTTATTTTTTCCCCCAGGGAGTACGTCCCACATTTGGAATTTTAGAATGTACAGTGACGTCACATACAGCCAAATTCAAATCGGCTTTTGCACCAACACAAGAGAGAGGTGAACTGGATAAGCTTCTATTGCCCATAGCGCTTTATAGATCAGCTAACATGATCATTATAAAGGTGTTGAAATGACAAAACACATTCACATATTTAGTACCTTATATGAAAATGGCCCAAATCAGAATCGAAAAAATCAGATTCCATGTGGTTTGTGCTGTTCACACTGAATATGACACATATTCAGTCACATATGAGCAAAAAAAATCAGATTTTGGCCACTTTTGCCTGCAGTCTAAACATAGCCATAGTATGTTCTGCAAAAGGGGTCCCAGTTTAAATAACAAACCATGTTCATTTATGAAAGAGTGTGACCTGTGTTCTTACATTTTTACATAAGTTGCTCTCTCCTCTGATGTTCTCCTGTCCTTTGTATCTCACCCATCACTTCTTATTTAAGGGGTCTGTGCTTAGACTTGTTGCTCCCTGCCAAGACAACACAACATTCTGGAGAGTTATACAACAGCATGACTGATTAAAGAAGAGAAACACAGTCTTTCTTCATTATTAATCATTAATAATCCAATAATTATAGGAGAAAAAATTTAAACACCAGTGTATGTCCAAGTAACATGATGTCTCTTCATCCACACACTGAATGATCCATCAGAATGGCCAAAAGTATGTGGAAACCCCCCTATTACTAGTACAGTGTGTGCATACAATCAAGCATTGATGCATTTCCTTAGACAAATATATTTAGTTGAAAGTAACATACCTGGTACAGCATGACAATTCACAAAGCGAGTTTCATACAGAAATGGCGTCTGGTGAAAAGCCTAAAAATTCCATTGGTTTTGAATTTAAATGTTCAGCAAGCACAATACACTACTATTCAAAAGTTTGGGTCAGTAAGATACTTTTTTTTAAATTAATACATTTATTCAGCAAGGATGCATTAAATTGATCAAAAGTGAAATAAATGCTGTTCTTTTGAACTTTCTATTCATCAAAGAATCCTGAAAATAAAACATATCAGTTTTCACCAAAATATTAAGCATGCTGTTCTCAACAATTTAATAATAATAATAATATGTTTTTTTAATGAATATTAAGCTTCACCATCACAGGAATAAATTACATTTTAAAACATTGAAACAGAAAATGGTTATTTTAAATTGCAAAAAAATATTTCATTATATTACTGTTTTTAACTGTATTTTTTTATCAAATAAATGCAGCCTTACTGGGCATAAAAGACATCTTTCAGATACATTTAAAAAATAAATAAATAAATAAATCTTATCAACTTCAAAATTTTGAACAGTGCTGTGAGTGATGTTTGTCTGTCCACATACTTATGGCCAAGGAAAACTTTGTCAATTGTCATTTCCAGCCCTGGAAATCATGGATATTAACAGTACTAAAATGTTGGGAAAGTCATGAAAATGTCTATAGTTAAAATAGATTTGATCTATTATAGTTTTTGTTTTTTTAAATAATCATGAACAGCAAAAAAAAAAAAAAAAAAAAAAAAAAAAATTAATCAAAAGGTGTGTGAACCCTGGAGTTTACTTTAGTAGAAAACATAAGCTCATAGATGTGGCTAGTGCGGTGTTTATATTTTGCGTGATTGTGTAAGTCTCGTAAATGTCAACAGTGTTATTTATTGCTTGGATTATGGTGGAGGTTTATAACCTGCAATGGTAATTGTTTAATATCTCATTTAACACGCAAAATGTTGGAGTATTCACCCTAGATGTTTGCCTGGCAGCAGTGCAAGCCTTCTTTGAAGAGAGATGTTTTTCATGATCTCATTTAATTAACTACACCTGAAATGCAAAAAAAAAAAAAAAAAATCCTGTTACATAAACAGCTGGGTTTAGATTTCAACAGTATGTAGTCAATAAATAAATTCAGTCTGACTGTGGAGGACAGATTGTATTTGCTTACTTTGTCCTGTGTTTGATTCTACAGGCAGAAGAGATCACGCCCAAGTACTCAAAATTCAACTATGTGTTTTTAGCCAAGGTAATGACTTTTTTAATTAATTTTTTTTTTGAGGTCTTGAGTATTTATGATCAATATTAAGTTAATGACATTAGGCTCTGTTCCAAACCTAGTGAGCTGTCTTGCTTTCTACCACCTACATAGACAGCTACTGTACCTTCATCCTAACTAAATTAAGTACTAACCATTGTCACGGTTGGTTACAGCAATAAGAGTTGAAGCTGAATTGCAGCAGTCACGTTAATAACAAACATGCAGGAGCACCGGATAACTGGAAATGCAGGAGTAAGCAAACTAACTAGAGTATACACTGATGTAAACTAAGGGGCCGTTTACACGACACCATTTTTAACTAAACACAGAAAACTTTTTATGCGTTTTGGCCGTTCATTTACACGACAACAGTGTTTTGGTGGCCTGAAAAAGCAAACTTTTGAAAGCGGGTTTCAAAGTGCAAGTTTTTGTAAGCGATACCATTATTGTCTCTGTGTAAACTACAAAAAAGCGAATTTGTGAAAATGGTGACGCCATGCGCATGCGTTTTATGTGTTCAGTCTATAAGCGCATAGTGTTTCTTTACAAAGTGACATCGCCAACTACTGGCCTGGCAGCATAATCCAGCGGTTTTAGTCGCTTTTGCGGATCTGTGTGAACAGGGATTGTTTTGACAATGTTGTCATCTGTATGAGAAAAACAATAGAAAAACTTTTCAGTTTGTAGTACATTATTGTCATGTAAACGTACCTTAAGACGAGAACCAACCAAGACCAACTCAAACTGAGGGCTATATATACACAGAGTAACAAAAGGCGCTAACACTTTACAATAAGGTTCATTAGTTAACCACATTAGTTAACATGAACTTATATTGCACTGCACTTCTACAGCATTTATTAATCTTCATTAATGTTAATTTCAGCATTTACTAATACATTATTAAAATCTTGTTAACATTAGTTAATGCACTGTGAACTAACATGAACAAATAATGAACAACTGTATTTTCATTAACTAATGTTAACGAAGATTAGTAAATACAGTAACAAATGTATTGCTCATGGTTAATTCATGTTAGTTAATACATTAACTTACGTTTAACTAATGAACCTTATTGTAAAGTGTTACCCAAAAGGCTAAACAAGGAACAGGTGTAACAATTAGGGATGCACCGATGTATCAGCCGCCGATATTTAACGGCCGTTTTTTGCTCAATTTACAGCCATCGGCATATCGACTTGAGCAGGAAAAAGGCTGATATAACACCGATGGTTTATTACTTAATTGAGTGAAGGCACTGAGCTGTGTATAAGGACTGTTGTGTAATCCTAGCACTGCTGTCTGCACTTTAATGCTAATCAAATCGCAAAAAGATCGCACACTATTCTTGACTAAACAACTTTTGTAACTTTCATAAGTGTAGCAGACCCCATCCGAATAATGACCAAAACTTTACTGATGTTTTATAAAGTTTATTGCGTCCGTTTTTACTCCAAAAAAATCACCATAAGTGCTAAACAAGAAGTGCACATTAAAATATCTCTCCGTTGCATTATCATCAACATACAGCGAATTACACAAAACACTTATTACAACTAACAGTAAACAAATACATACAGATCTTATGCCTTTTCGGGGGGTGCTTAATAAACTGACAAACTTTAAATCTGCAAAATATATCTGAAGAACTGCATGCACTCCTTGTCACTCCGTAGACTAGAACACCCGTCAAAATAAGAGTCCCGCCTTAGTAAAGGAGATGGTGCAGATCTCATACGTATTTAAACGTACAAAAAATATTAAAATGTATACAAAAACAAATTAGAAGATTAATCATAATAAAGTCTGTTACAATAAAGGATTAAAGGGATAGTTCACCCAAAAATGAAAATTTGATGTTTATCTGCTTACCCCCAGGGCATCCAAGATGTAGGTGACTTTGTTTGACTTTGGATGAACTATCCCTTTAATATGCATTTAATTTATGCAGTGAAGAATATGCAGTGCTATTTTATATTTGTTTACTTTATTTTTGTAGGCTACCTGAAAACTATTAAACCTACCTAAAAAGCACTGTTTATTTCATATATATCTTTGTTCTGTTGTATTTATGTAGGCCTGCTGAATATTAAATTGATCCAATTGATGTTCATTAGAAACTGTTTGATGATGCACATTATAATATCCTATTTGGGCAAAAACTTTTGTTATACAAATAAAACAGCTATGTACTTAAATTTGTATTGTTTTTTAAATGAGTAAAAAAAATTGCTGACAAATGGGCAAAACCTAGGATAGTGGCAAAGTTTAAAAATGTAATTAGTAATTAGCATTTGGGGTAAAATTAATTAGCCTTTAATATGGCATAAATAGATTTTTTTTGTAAATATCCCTGACAAGATTGTTACACTGAATGACATTTTAGTGGGTGTTTTTTGTAAAACATGGTAAAAATGTATAATATTTAATTTTTGCTCAGAAAAAAACAAACAAATTAAACAGGACCCATTCTGATGTATGATGTAAAACAACAACAATTCAAAGCTGTACTTATTGTTTTGATGCTTGAAAACCCTTTTTTGTCTTTGACCCATATATGATAAATAAATGCTGCCATAGTGAGCATAAGAGACTTCTGTCAAAAACATTTAAAAAATCTTTTGAAAGAACAATATAGTAGATAACTGACATTTTGACATTTCTTTAATTTCTTCCAACATCTTCGATCGATTTTTTTTTTTTTTTATAAACAGCTTTTACATAGGCATCACACATATGTGGTGAGGCCAGAAATCTTCAGAAATCATTCTAATATGCTGATCTGCTGCTCAAGAAACATTTATTGTGTACAATTGTACAAAATATTTGTGTACAATATTTTTTTTTCAGGATTCTTTGATGAATAGAAAGTTCAAAAGAACAGCGTTTATTTGAAATATAATCTTTTGTAACATTATAAATGTCTTTACTGTCACTTTTGATCGATTTAATGCATCCTTGCTGAATAAAAGTATTAATTTCTTTAATTTCTTTTCAAAAAAATAAAAATAAAAATTCTTACTGACCCCAAACTTTTGAACGGTAGTGTATAATGTTACAAAAGCTTTGTATTTCAGATAAATGCTGTTCTTTTGAACTCTCTATTCATCAAGGAATCCTAAAAAAAAGTACACAACTGTTTTCAACATTGATAATAATAATAATAATAATAATAATAAATGTTTCTTGAGCAGCAGATCAGCATATTAGAATGATTTCTGAAGGATCATGTGACACTAAAGACTGGAGTAATGATGCTGAAAATTCAGCTTTGCCATCACAGGAATAAATTACTTTATAAAATATATTCAAACAGAAAACAATTTTAAATTGTAATAATATTTCACAATATTACTGTTTTTACTGTATTTTTAATTAAATAAATGCAGTCTTGGTGAGCAAACGAAACTTCTTTTAAAAACATTAAAAATCTTACTGATTCCAAACTTTTGACTGGTAGTGTGTGTGTTTTTATATATATATATATATATATATATATATATATATATATATATATATATACACTAAACTAATCAAAATAATGTATGTTACTATAGGTTCAGACAAAATGATAGTTGCTGCAGTCTATTTAAAAATATAAAATTTGAATTAATTATTTAAAAATATGTTTGAATGAATGATTCAATCATAAAGACTTTTATTGTTTCATTACTGGATGAATTAGCATTTTTGAACGAATCTCTTGAATAAATCACTTGTCACTTGTCGCCACCTACTGGGGTAACAATATAATTGATACAATCTTTATAGGCCTCAATTTTGATCGCTACTGTTGACATCAGTTTATATCTGAAATATAAACTTTTATCCAAGTATATTGTTCTAAATTATATCCAATATTTCGAATGTGTGTTAGCCAGAGGAGAAGAGGACTGTTTAAGACGAACCAATTCAATAGAATAAATTGGACTTACCAGCGCTATATGAGATGGAACCGACAGTTTGGTTGTTTACCTCCGCTCGCTCGTCAGTAAACAATTGTGGCATTAAAAACAGAGACTGACTGCTGCGCTGCACATCTAATCATTGGGGAAAAGTAGCTTTTTACTGGAAAAGCTTGTGTTGAAAGCAGAGCTCTTCAAAGCTGTGTTGGGAGAGTTAACGTCATAATGGTGTGCGGGAAGGACACAATACTGAACCTTAAAGCTCGATTTAATTTAATTGTCATCACTTCATTTCGTAGAATTTGTTTACACACAGGTGACTATGTTACCGTAGAATAAATTGTTACTGTAGAATAAATAGTCACAGTAAAAATGAAACAAACCGGCACACATAGGCTGTTATAATCGCGACTCATGGCGCTGCATAGAAACAGCTGCTGTCACGACTCTGGAAAGCTGAGGTTACCGGCACGAAATAAAAACATATTATATGTATTTTTAATAATACATTTTTCAAATTATATATAGGCCTTCACAACAGATATGCTTATTACCAGACCAAAGTAGTGTCTGGAAATAAAACGAAATATTCTGGCACATTTTACATTTATGCATTTGGCTGACGCTTTTATCCAAAGCGACTTACATTGCATTATACTATACATTTCTATCTGAGTATGTGCAATCCCTGGGATCGAACCCACGACCTTGGCATTGCTAGTGCCATGCTCTAACCACTGAGCTACAGGAAAGCTTTGTTTGGGTGGGCCAGCCATCAATCTGGGTGGACCAGTGCCACCCTGGTCCTTCTGTAGCCTCGCCACTGATACTGTCTACATAGGCTGCTCACTAGGTTTTAAAACTGAGCCAGTAAAGCCTTAAAAGAAAATGAAGAAAATTGTGATGGTTGACTGTAACTTGCACCTATATCACTTTTCTCTTGTCAGTGTTACAAAGACTTGGGTCAGAGGAGTCAAGCCCGACAGATGTGTGACGCTGCCTCTGCAATGAGCATTGTGACTAAAGAGGTGTTTTTCTTATTCAGATTAATCAGATTTATAGTTTCTTGTCATTGTACTTCTTTGTCAGTAACTGAATCATTTTTGCTCTTTCTGTAAAGGACGAGGAGGCACAGAAGGAATTGGACTCTCTTGTGGCATCACTTTAACAAGTCTGCAACAAAAGGGAACAAAGGCTCTCTGTCTTTGTGTTCCATCTCTTTGGACTCGACTGTGACTGGACTGTAGCTCTTTACCCACAAACCAACACATGAACTACTAATGTTGGCCAGGCCACGGGATTTATTGTGCCTCCATTAAAGTGCACAAAATTCTCTGTGTTTTACAGGACAATTTCTTTTAATTTTTTTAATCTTCCCCACCCCCCCAGGAATATTTTAGACATTAACAGTAATAGTAGCAATACACAACATAGCTGTGACCTATTGACAGTGCCATGACTATCAGTGGCTGCTGTTAAAATGAATTTCACGTTAATTATATCTTCAAATACCCACAACATGAAAGATGTCATCTTTTAGATTTTGTATAAAAATAAAATAAAAAAAAAGGCTAAGATAAAAATAATTACAGTATTTTGTGGATTATTTGGGTGAAGTGACAGCTGCAGCTTGCAACATATTCTGACCAAAAACTACAGGGAAGATCTGTCTGACCAGAATTAAAAGTGTTCAATTACTTTTGCTTTAATGTGCCATTTATGGGCATGTTTTTGTAATCAGAATTTCTGTCCATCCAAAATTATTAATGTAGCTACAGATTATTTCATAAAACAGCATGGCTGTAAAGTTATATTTGTGGAAATCTAGTTTACCTCCTAATAAGTGTCTGAAACAAAACATTTGAATATCTTTCGAAGAACTTTGGCACATTAAATGATTGGTTTATCCAAAAAGCTGCTGATATTAGAATGTGTGCATGTAAAACTGAAATTCTATCATACTGTATATATTAAACTTTTATAGCATGTTTCTCCCTCTATAAATGCAGTCCTTTTTTTTTTTTTTTTTTATGGATACCCGAACAGCTCAATCTGGATTTAATCACTTATCTGAGTTCTCTTTGTGGAATCTATATTATTGTTTGTTTTTCAGTATGATATAGTAAGCAGATAATGGATGACTTGTGTACATTTGAATTCATATACTTTTTTTTTTTTTTGACCAAAGAAAATTGTACACCTGAGAAATTATGGGGACCATGTAAGTGGAAGATAATTTTTCCTCTTATGTAATTGCAAATATTGTTTTAATATAATTTAATATCATTTTGTAGTGTTTATATGATTCAGCATTAAGAATGTAATAATTGTTTGTATGTTTACATGATTGCACTTGCTCTATATGGTACATTTTAGATTGGTGGTTATCTGTACAGAACACTGATACTGTAACCGGGCATATGAAGATCATCACTTCATCGCTGCTGCTCAGTACAATATAAAATAAGGTGAATTTAGGATGTTGTGTGTTGATCAAATTTTTTTATGTTTTATTGTATGTTATTAGTGTGGCATGATTGATAACTGTTTTATATCTTGTCATATTTCATGTTTAAAGTGAATTGGTCATTTCTGCAGTGTTAGCGACACCAAACACAACTGCAGTCTACTTGAGGCTAACTATATTAGAGACGTAACACTGAATTAACCAGTGATGTGAATTTGGGGTGGGGGTGCTGGTTTGCCTGAGCAATAAAAGATTGAATGGGTTTGTAACTTGTTTGAAAACAGGCATCAAGCACTAATTGCATTTGTGCTGAAGTGTTAGTATCATTCAGATGCTATTATAATTTTTATTAATATTTAGAATCAGTTTTTGAATCAGTATATTTTTTGTTTTCATCTTAATTTTAGTTATTGTGCCCCTATTATGCTTTTTCGAATATTACCTTTCATGTAGTGTGTAATATAGCTGTTTGTGAATGTAAAAGGTCTGGATCAAAGTGCATGACAAAGTTGTCTCCTAAAAAAAAAAAAAAAAGAATTGATTCTGAACTTGCTGAAACGAGTCTTCAGCTATTCCAGTCTCACTTCCTTTTACATACCTATGTAACAACAAATTTGCATGATGCCAGTCTATGGTCTTCATTGGCTGCCCACAAACAACATCTACTTTGACCTGTTAGCTGAGGCCTGGAAGAGTTTGTCAAGAAGACGCTGTTTTCAGCGCAGCAAATCCACTTTGCATGCACTTCAAAACGACGAGGACTCGCACTGGAATTGATATGGAAAAACTAACGCCAACTAATAACAGTCTAATAACTAACGCCAACATTACCGTTCGTATCACAGTCTATGAAGTACTGAGGAAACCTCTGGAGCTGAAATTCAGATATAGTAGCAATACGCAACATTTCGTTTCTGACACACGCTGTACGCAGTAGACCAATCACAACAGACTTGGCCATCTTACCAATCAGAGCAGAGCAGGCTCTCGGAAAGGAGGGGTTTAGAGAGGCTGATGTGTATATTATGAGAACATTAGTGTTTTTGACCTTGGATGCATGTAAACCTATTGTAGGAGACCTCCAAAACAAAATTAGGAACCTTTAAAACAGCATAATAGGGGCACTTTAAAGTTTTAGTTATTTTGTTGTTTATGTCATTTTTATTAGTATTATAATTTTTTTTCTTTTTTTTTCTTTCTTTTTTTTTTTTTTGCATAGTTTTTTTATTAATTTTAGTTTTAGATTTAGTTATTTTAGTACATCAAGCTAAAAACTAAATTAAAATGAGAAATATTGCATTGGCAACTAGCTGAAATAAAATAAATTAATACAATTGTATTAATGTTATGATTTTAGTTCCCATTTTAGTTTTAGTTAGCTATAACATTGGTGCTGATATTAATATTATACAGAATAAAATGTAAAGCACAGAGACACCAAACTTGGTGGGATGCACAAATTTCACCCATTACTCAGGAAAGTGCAATGACATTTACATTTTTGCTTGGGAACCACATGGCCTAGACTCAAATTGTGTTGAATGAGAGTATTGATAATGTGCTCTTCCATTTTCGTCTATAAAAAGTTCAGAAATGTCTTCTGATGACAACTGTTTTTGATTTACACATTGTGCTCAATGTGCTTGGACCTTAGTAATTGTCATTATTTTTATTTGTACAATTCTGTTTAGTGGCACAGAAATTCATTCTTAACTTCATAAATGTAAGTCAGGTAGTTTTCTGTCAGTATTATGCCTGTAGACTCTTGTCCAGAATGCAGCCATTCATAGGCAATGCCAGGAAGACATGAAAAAAAGGGCTGATTTTCAGGTGTCGAGGGTGATATTACAGGGCACTCATACTGACTCACCCATCAGTTGTAAACAGAAATAACTTTTTCATGTCTGGACACCTAAACCAAGCAGTTGATGAATGTCTTCAGCAGCAAACAGCTTCTGATCAGAGACTCTTCTGTACTGACATGTTTTATGTGAATTGACATCATGGTAATGAAAGTTAACTGAGGCAGTTTCCATTTATTGATAATGCTTTTGATTATTAGCTGTTTTATTGTTACTTTTGCATAGGCCTATTGTATTTTTCTACACTACCATTCAAATGTTTGGGGTTGATAATGTTTTCAAAAGAAGTCTCTTATGTTCACCAAGGCTGCATATATTAAATACAGTAAAAACAGTAATATCGTGAAATATCATTACAATTTAAAATAACTGTTTTCTATTTGAATATATCTTAAATTTTAATGTATTCCTGTGATGGCCGTTACTGCAGTCTTCATTGTCACATGATCCTTCAGAAATCTTTCTAATATGCTGATTTGGTGCTCAAGAAACATTTCTCATCATCAAAGTTGAAAACAGTTGTGCTGCTTAATAGTTTTGTAGATTTTTTTTTTTTTTTTTTTTTTTGTCAAGATTCTTTGATGAATAGAGAGTTTAAAAGAACAGCATTTATCTGAAATAGAATGTCTTTACTCTGTCACTTTTGATCAATTTAACACATCTTTAAAAAAAAAAAAAAAAAATTGGACTGATCCCAAACTTTTGAATGGTAGTGTATATTTAGCAGAGACATTGATGAATCTGACTGGGATGAGAAAGTTTAACAGATTGCACTCAGGACAACAAACTCTCATACATTAAATAAGATGACAATTGTGGACTACATAAACTAAACCAGCCAATGAAATCCTTGTTCAGTGAAATAGTCATTCATCCAAGTGAAGAGGCCTTGTTTGTCGCCACACCACAGATGAAGAGGGCAAAGCCTTCATATAGGATTATTTAACTTCATTGTGATTTCTCTGTACATTTTACATATGTGTGTGTGGAAGTATCATATAACAGGACAACTGTTCATCCTCAGGAACTGAAAACCATCTTATAGTCCAGAGACACCAAACTTGAAGTATTTGTAAGTCTGTTCTTTCACATACAGCACAGAAAGGCCTTGACCTGGATTCCTGGAGGTCTTTTCTAGATCTTAAGACTTTTTTTGACGTTTCCAAACAGCACAGCAGTAATGACATTATGAATTTATTTACTTGAAAGATTGATAATATTAGAGAGAAAATTATAACCATGCAACTTTCTACTACAGTATCGCATCAGACAGTGCATTGTAGTGTCCCTGAGGAAAAATTCCATTCAAATGAATCAAATAATTTCTATAGGAGAGAAAGAATTGTCTAAACTTGTTAAATCATCAAAATCAACAACGTATGTTAGACTCTATATCAACTAAGCTACTGAAAGAGTTGCTTCCAGAGTTCATAGATCATCTTCTTAATATCATTAATTCATCATTGTCATATATGTATACCAAAAACTTTTAAGCTAGCTATTAATAAACCTCTTATTTAAAAAACACAACTTGATCCTAGAGAATTAATCAATTGCAGGCCGATCTCGAATCTACCTTTTCTGACAAAAATACTAGAAAAGGCAGTATCATCACAACTATGTTCCTTTTTAGAAAGAAATGGTATCTGTGAGGATTCTGTGAGGATAATTAAATCATACTCTGACTGTTATTAGTTTGTAGCAGTAAAAGAAGAGATGTCATATAGATCACAAGTTCAATATGGAGTACCGCAAGGCTCAGTACTAGGACTGTTGCTTTTCACTCTGTACATGCTACCCTTGGGAGACATCATTAGGAAGCATGCTGTTAGTTTTCACTGTTACGCTGATGATACTCAGATCAGCTCTATATTTTTTTGCACACTGATGAAACTTACCAATTCACAAAATTAACGAAATGCATGGCTGATAAAAATAAATAAATAAATAAATAAATTGGTTGACTAGTATTTTTCTACTACTTAATTCTGAAAAAAAAAAAAAACAAAACAGATTCTAATTATTGGACCAAAAACCTTCTCAACGTAATAACCTAGAATACTGTCTAACACTTGAAGGATGTTCTGTCATGTCTCTGTCATCAGTTAGGAACCTGGGTGTGCTCTTTGATACCAATCTTTCATTTGAAAGCCACATTTCTAGCATCTGTAAAACCGTATTCTTCCATCTTAAAAATACATCTAAACTACGACATATGTTCTCAATGACAAATGCGGAACAGTTAGTTCATGCGTTCATTACCTCAAGTAATGCTCTACTGGGTGGTTGCCCTGCACGCTTAATAAACAAACTCCAGCTATTCCAAAATGCAGCAGCTAGAGTTCTTACTAGAACCAGGAAGTATGACCATATTAGCCAGGTTCTGTCAACACTGCATTGGCTTCCTATCAAACATTGTATACATTTTTAAATCTTGCTAATTACTTACAAAGCACTAAATGGTTTAGCTCCCCAGTACTTGAGCGAGCTCTTAATGCATTATAGTCTTTCACTTCTTTTGCAATCTCAAAATTCTGGCCAGTTGATAATACCTAGAATATCAAAATCAACTGCAGGCGGTAGATCCTTTTCTGTTTAGCACCTAAACTTTGGAACAGTCTTCCTAGCATTGTTCAGGAAGCAGACATGCACTGTTCATTTGTTGGCCAGAGGAGAACTGGCCCCCCAACTGAACCTGGTTTCTCCCAAGGTTTTTTTCTCCATTTTGTCACCTGTTGGAGTTTGGGTTCCTTGACGCTGTCGCCTCTGGCTTGCTTAGTTGGAAACACTTAATATTCAACAATATTACTGATCTGCCTGCATTGACACCATTGCATGAAAACTGAACTGAGCTGGACGATGACATCACTGTTTTCGCCAGAGCCGCTGTATAGATAAATGAACTAAATTAATAACTAATGATTTTTACAATGGAAATGAATCAACACTGAACCTACTTAAACTGGACAATTACACTATTTTCTTCTAGAGCTGCTGTACAGCCAAAACAAACTGTTGCATTATTTTCCTGTTATCACTGTAAAGCTGCTTTGAAACAATCTGAATTGTAAAAAGCTCTATATAAATAAAAGTGCTGAGCTTTATGCAAATTGGAGGAGAAAAAAACAACCAATCGTTGTGATCTACCATAAGCATTTCAAAATCTGTTGCAGATGCAGCGCTTGTATTTAGTGCATAAATTACATTGCTATAATTGCTGTATTTCTGTCACTCCACCCTGGACTATACACATCATTTGGACTCCATTTCCCATCTACCCTCATACCTTGGACTGATCACCCTGCACCTGCTACACATTATACAATCACTCACTCACACATAAAAGACACTTGCACCCACACCTCCATGCCAAGTCTTGTTTAGCCCTGTCTGACATTTCTGAGCATTTCCACTGGATTCCGTATTCTTGTGTTTGACCTTGGACTGTTACTCGTTTCTGATTCTCTGCTGCCGGCCTTGACCCTTGCCTGTTCCTGGATTGTGTATGTTTACTGCCTGCCCTGATCTCTGCCTGCCTTGGGACTCGAAGTGTTTGCTGCCTACTCTGATCACTGCCTGTCACTGTTTCTGCCACTGGCTCATCCTTGCAATTACTGTGTCTGTGAACTTAACTTCAATAAAAGCTGCAGATGGATCCTCACTCCGTTGAGCCAATCCTTACAGAAGACTTCGCCAAACAGGGATCCAGCCACTTCTCCAAGGAACACTGGCCAGGTATGAATGCAGCGACTCTCCTGCTAGTGCTCAAGCAGGGCACACAATCACTCGAGGGTTACGTTGGAGAATATTTGGCTCTGGCTAATGGCTCAGAATTACCGGACTATATATTAATAGACTTTTTCTGTGATGGCCTTAATCAGCCTTTAAAATCAAGAGTGATTCATGAGGGTCCTCGTTCGTCATTGGGTGGTTTTTGGATTATGTTCTGTGGACTGTTGGTTCAGCGTTCACTGTGGGTGTCGCAGAAGAACGCGATCCTGCACTCACTCGTATGATGGCATTCGCGCTAGAACACATTCACAAAATGGCGGCCGCAACCACGCCAATCCAGTCACAGTTGATCTTCCTGAGCCGAGCCGATTTAAGTCACCGTTGATCTTCTTCCAGAGCCACATCACGTCTCTGCTGATCATCCAGAGCCACGTTACGTCTCAGCGGAACTTCCAGAGCCTCGTCACGTCTCAGCGGATCTTTCAGAGCCTCGCCACATTATGTCTGACACCCCAGAGACACGTCTTGTTGCGGTTGTTGTACCACAACCGTCCTCTGTTCTGTCAGGGGAACCCGTCATCAAGCATCAGAGGTTGGCATCCAGCGTGGAGGATCCACCACTGGTGTCAGTACGTACAGCTGGTTTCCCCAAACCAATTCATTTTAGCCCTCCTGCTCCTGAACTGATTCCCCTGTCTGCAGCGCTCCCCATAATGGGGGTCGCCTTATGGTGTATCTGGGCCGCGTACATCACCGCTGAATCTCCAGAGGTGGTGGCTTATGCTGCAGAACTTCTGGAGGTAGTTACTCCCGCTGCAGTTTCCCTAGAGGTGGCGGCATATGCTGCAGAACCTCACGAAGCGGCGGTGCTTGCTTCAGCTACTTGCAAGGTGGTGGCGTCCAGCGACACACTCTCATCTTGTCCTGAATCAGCCACGGAGTCCGTTGATGAACTCTCGTCCTGTCTCGACCCAGCCGCAGAGGCTGTCTGTGAACTTTTGTCTTGCCCAGAACCAGCCACAGAGGCCATTTATGATTCCTCCCTGTTTTCCGATGGTACCACTGTAGAACCTCCAGATGTGGCAGCATCCGCCTCAGACCCTCTAGAGGTGTCAGTGGTACCCAGCTATGAACTTTCGCCCTGTCCTGTCACGACTAAGGTGGCTGTCTGTGAGCCCTCAGCTGAGATGGAGGCCACGCCTGAGCCCTCAGCCAAGATGACGGCCACGCCTGAGCTTTTAGAAACCGCAGTGCTGGCCGTGGTGGCCACAGCCATTTGGTGTGTGTGGGCTGTGCACATATCAGCTCCAGCCCGTGAGTCCGCTCCAGAGCCAGCTCGAGCCCTTAAGTTCGCTCCTGCTCCAGAGCTCAGTCCTGTGTCGGTTCCAGCCCATGAACTTCCTGTCTGTCCTGATATGACCACGTAGGTCGTCCCTGAGTTCCCTGCCTGCCTCAACACAACCAGAGAGGAAGTTCCAGTCAGAGCCCTGGAGGGCTTTTCTGAGCTCCCTGCCTGTCCTGTTATGGCCCTAGTGGCTAATGCTAAGCTCTCTGTGCGACCTGGCCCACCATCCCGCCCACCTCCAGTCCACCTCCCTCAAGGACTTTCTGGGTTTTGGGTTTAGGAACATCTGGAAGCCGCTCCTTAGGAGGGGGGGCTATGTCACGATCACCAGTGAGAGTGCCCGTCACTGCCACCAGAGGGCACTCCACCCTGGACTACACACATCATTTGGACTCCATTTCCCATCTACCCTCATACCTTGGACTGATCACCCTGCACCTGCTACCCATTATACAGTCACTCACTCACACATAAAAGACACTTGCACTCACACCTCCATGCCAAGTCTTGTTTAGCCCCATCTGACATTTCTGAGCGTTTCCCCTGGATTCCGTATTCTTGTGTTTGACCTTGGACTGTTACTTGTTTCTGATTCTCTGCTGCCTGCCTTGACCCTTGCCTGTTCCTGGATTGTGTATGTTTGCTGCCTGCCCTGATCTCTGCCTGCCTTGGGACTCTGTTTGCTGCCTACTCTGATCACTGCCTGTCACTGTTTCTGCCACTGGCTCATTATTGTGTCTGTGAACTTAACTTCAATAAAAGCTGCAGATGGATCCTCACTCCGTTGACCCAGTCCTTACAATTTCAAATGCAGTTTGGATGCTTTTGTTGTAGTTAGATTGTGTATGAGTTGTTAACAAAATGGATTAAATTTACAGCATATTTTAAAAATGAGGTATTTTTAAAAATGGCCATTCAAAATTCAAGTAAGCATTGACGTATTGAAAGCAATAGAGCATACCAAAGACAAGCAGTTTTTTTTTTTTTTTTTTTTTAATAAAAACAAAGCTGAGATAAAATAAAGTATTAGAATAATTAAAATAAGTCAAATAAGTATTAGGACCTAAAGTAACAAGTTTTGTTTTAACAACAAAAAGTAAAAATTTAAATAAAGCTTAAAAAAACGCTCAATACGGATTAGTTTTATGAACCCTTTATGAACTTTTTGAAGCGTCAAAGTGGTAGTTGCGTAGCTGTCAACGGAGGGACAGAAAGCTCTCTGAAGATGTGTGTTGTGTTCTGAAGATGAACAAAAGTCTTAAGGGTTTGGAACGAAATGAAGGAGAGTAATTAATGACACTATTTCATTGCAAATTTTTTTTTTTTTTTTTTAGTTTTGTATTGCTGATATATTTCTCATCTATTTTTTTTTTTTTTTTTAAGCACTGCACTGAACCCCTCGCCTCCTTGGCGAAAGCACTTCTGCCACAGTCCTACTGTTGATCCTACAACAGAGAAGTATGTTTTCTTTTCTTTACCAGGGCCTGGAAGGGGAGCAGGCGGCTGTTGGTGTATCAGTAATCAGCTGGCTTTATCTGGACTTGTCACGCACTCAAAGCTCGGCTGGCTACAAACTGCAGATCAGAACAGGATGTGCTGGGAAAGCAAGATAAAGCACTTCACAGGGAAGGGTATATCCTACACACTTTCCTTATATTTGAAATGCCTAATTGAGTGGCTGCATGCAGATATGATGTAATAAAGTTGGAATGGTTATTTTTTTACCTGTCACTATTTTACTATGGTAGTAGGGAACCACTTTTTATATATATATATATATATATATGTGTATATGTGTGTATATATATATATATATATATATATATATATATGTATATATATATATATGTGTGTGTATGTATATGTGTGTGTGTGTGTGTGTATATATATATATATATATATATATATATATATATATATATATATATATATATATATATATATATATATATATATACACAAGATTAAATCGGCTGGTTTTGTTTTACAGACTTACACTGTGTCTAGGTCTAACTAATTTGCATTTATAAAGCATATACTACCATAAAAGCTTGAGCAATGATATAAAATTGTGATTTATACATTTATTTATACATTTATATATTTGCACTACATTTAATTACAAAAACTGTAAACTGTATGTAGTTTAGAATTCACAGAGCACCCAAATGTCAGAGCTTATATGAAATACCAGCACATAATATATTTTTCTATCACATAATGGGAACTACATATCAGCAGTTTAGTTACAAACTTACATATCAATCTTTTGCACACAAAAACATAGTAGTCTAATACAGTTTAGCAGCCTATTAACATCTAATTCAGTACAAAAATGTATTACAGCAGATCAAACTTCGCTATTACAGTTCAAAAATATATTGCAGCACTGCAGTTAGAAATTAGCAAATAATAGTTACTATACATATACTATACAATTAGTTAACAAACCCTGAAATTCCCCTTCAGGATTCCCCTAACTAGGAGGGACCCAAGGGATACACAAAATGTATTTCCTTTCTGCCCACACAACATGATGTGCCAGATCACATTCAGCTTATTATAGACACAGACATCCAGAATAGTTTCACTGAAGACTTCCTGTGACCCACTGCCAGATTCTCCAGACTCGGAAGGAGGCTGCAGGGGAACACAATGGAAGTGAACTGCGTTAAACCCACCTATGTTTATTTGGTAATTATAGATTAATGCTAAGTCAATAATAACAAGGCACAGACCTCAACAATGCTGTAGTGAGAATCAGGAAATAGTATCAAGGTGCACAGTGATTAAGAAGAACAATAAAGTGCTATAAGATTATACTGTACAAATTTATCATTCTATGAACGTGATATAGTGACATTTACAATGCAGCACAGGGCTAGTTTGAGCTAAAGTACCCCAAGCTACAACTAAACAAGGAAAAATTACTTTAAGCTCAATGCAGTCATGTAAAATATTAACAGAACAGTGTTAAGTCAACACACATAGATAAAAGCAATTCATGCCCCATTTTTTTTTCTCATTGAATATCTTGTTTCACTCTGAAATACATCATTGAAGTAAAATAGGTTGCATACAGTGTTTCACATTGACTTTAAACCACCTAACAAAAAGTTAGCATTAAACAAAAAGTTAGCATGTTGGCATTAAAAGATTGTAGCGTGATGAGGGCACATCTCCTATACCTGAGACTAAATGTATGTCTGTATGCTATATACTGACCAGAAGAACTAGAATTAGTAACAAACAGATCTCTCGATTGAATAATGCTATGTATGTAAATGTCTCAATACTCTAATCAAACATGGAAGCTTTCATTTCTCTGATAAAAATGAAGCCACCATGCAATGTCCTGTTGTGTAGCTTTTGCTTTGCTGCTCTTGCAGAATATACCTTAAATCAGTGCATCATGTAGTTACAGCAATACATGGGTGTGTTTTTATTCCTGTAGCTCGTTCTGAGAAGGAAAATGTTTTGCCTGAGTGTATGACGTCTATAAATATATCATTTTTTTTCTCACACATGCAGATATGAGATATTCTTCAGTGTTTGTTTTCTTATTCACCTTCATTTGCCAGAGTATTTAGGTTGTGTGCTTTTATTTCACTTCAAACTTGAGGTCTTTGTTTCATTTGTGTAGGAGTCTGAGACGTTCCTACCAAGCTGTCCAGCAGTTCTGCGCTGTCTCGGAGTGTGACAGACACTTTAAAGGCTTTGGGTTTAAGCGTGAGCCCGTACTGAAAGTCCATGCCGGGAATACTTTCTGCTGTAAAGCTACACTGATGGAGCAGCAAGGACGTGAAGAGGAAGAGCTGTATCTTGGACAGATCTTCTCCAATGCATCTGCGCTTCCCCACGGAGAAGATCAGCACGTTGGTGGTTAAGTCTTTGTTGAGCGCTCCATCCTCATCCAGGAAGCGCTGTGGGTTGAATACCTCTGGTTGATCCCATTTGGTCGGGTCATGGTTCAAAGACCATTGGTTGACGAAAATGATGGTGTCTTTGGGGATAGGATAACCGTTGATGGACGTGTCCGTGGTCGTGCTGTGGGGGATCGTTACGGGGACGAACGAGGTGAATCGCATGACTTCGTAGATGAAGGCTGTGTAGTATGGAAGATGAGGCTGGTCTGCAATGGTTGGAAGGCGACTGCGATCTACCACTCTGTCGACATCCTCCTGAAGACGTTTCTGGACTTCTGGATACCTGTAATGTAAGTGAAGACGTCTTTCAGCATTTTCAACTTTCTACTGCTTGAGTTCACCCAGTCACCAAGGACATATTATGGACATTGAATGTGGATACTGAAAACACTTGTATTGCGAAACAGAATAGCCATTTCACTGATGATTTAAATGTAATTTGTATGCCATAACCATCTATATATAAAACAATATATCTGTGCTAGTAACCTGCATTGTGTTCTGAGCTTCACAGAGTGGCCTACATGTTTAAAAGTGTTAGTGGGTCAGATTTCATTTTTGTGTTGCTGTGACCTGCCCTCATTATTTGCTGCCAATACCTGCACGGAAGAATTACATAACCCATGAGAGCTGTTTGGTGTTACTGAGATCCGTCTGTCTCTTGTGGACACTTGTAAATCTGTTAGTTGTCACACGGCACACTTAAAGTGCTGCATTGTTCAGCAAAAAACATTAATAATTAAAATAATAATAAAAAATAAAAGGAGATGAATTGCAGCGACTCTTTTTCATGCAGCAGCTCTTTTTCATGCAGTGAACGTGAATGTTGATTTATAGTGTCAAGCAAAACCAGCATAAAAGCATATTTATTCCAAAAGTCATCAATATTTTGGTCTGTTTTACAGTAAGACTTTAAATTTTCGATGCCTAAATCTACTAAATCAGTTAATTTTGTTAACTTTTAGGAGTACTAGATTTCCTCAAAGCCAATAGACCTGAGCTAAAAGTCACAAAAGTCCCATTTTTGATTTCATGAGGCCTTTACGTGTTTCTTTTCAGAATATATTGAATACGTCATGTTGGTTTTTTCCGTTTTGTAGCTTCACAGTATAAATCATTGTCCACTGAGCAGCTTGAACGTCCAGCAATATTTCTTCTTTTGTATTCCTACAAAACTCGTTAATTTTAGTGTTAATTTTATACATTACTATATAAAAAGTTATAATTTATAACTTATAATTTAAAATATAATTTTCATCTCGGGTGACCTATCTCTTTAAGATGTACATTTATGGTAGACAAAAAGCATTTACCTGACTAGTAACAGAATGATCCACTGCAGAGCTGTAGACAGAGTGTCTTGACTGGCTCCAAAAATATCTGAGATTGTCGGTGGCACGAACTCCTTATCCAGAAAGACCCCCGGGCTCCCTGACAGCCCTTTATCCAGAGCTACGATGAACGCGTCAGTCATGTCACGGACGAAGCTCAATAAAATAGTCTTGCGGTGCTCCACCACTTTGGAATGGATAAACTCGTAAAACTCCTCATTGAGTTCTTTAAACTGACCAAAGAGAGTTTTGATTGGGTTTGGGAAGTACTGAAGCCAGGGCATCACATCCACTATGCTTCCAGCTCCGACTGTCTTGGTGAACTGATCATTTCTGCCCACCACCTGCTGGAACTCAGCATCATCATAAGAGTACCGGTTTCCGAAGCACACGGCGCTCATGGTGTTCGCCACCGACACCACCAAATACCGATGCGGTTCGAAGTATTGCTGCTCGCGAGTTTTAGTCAGAAACAAACGGACAAGCTCTCCTATCTCGCACACGATGTGCTTCTCAAAGGTTTGTTTGGTGTGGATGTTGGCTGTGGAGAAAGTTCTCACGGTGCTGTGTGCAATCTTTCGATGCAGTTTCCACCACTGGCTGTAGTTACCGAACGCCATACTTTTCCCACCGGACACGAACTGAAATGATGCGAAGTTGGGTCTGCCGGCAAAATCGACGGATTTTTTAATTAGCGCCTCTTTAATCGCGTCTCCGTTCAGAACCACCACGTTTCGGCTGCCCAGTTTGATCTGAAACACGTCGCCGTATTTCTGAGCCATCCGTGTGAAGTAAAAGTGAGGACAGTTCCCGAGCTGAGCGGCGTTACCGATGACCGGCCACGGGAACGGACCCGGTAACTTCCGTCCACCGGATCGACGCCAGAACATGAGCATTAAACACACCAGCAGGGATAGTAAAGCACTCCGCGCTGACAGCTGAATGAAATCACCCATAGCCGCCAGGAAATCCATCGTCGATATATTTGCAAGCCTCGAAATCAATGCAGAATCACTTTGAAGTGGTCAAATGCAATTTACCTGTTGAGCATCAGATCAAGTTTCCAGCGCTCGCGGCGCGTCTGAGTGATTCATATGAAATTATAGAGTAGGGCTATAAAGTTACAAAGAAGTGTTGTGATGGTCGGTCTAAGATGAAATGAGTTTATCCAAGAATTGATCCACGGTTAAATAACATTACGGAGAGTCTCCTCCTTTACACACACACACACACACACACACACACACACGCACGCACCTCTCTCTCTCTCTCTCTCTCTCTCTCTCTCTCTCTCTCTGAATGCATGACTGCTGTAGCCTATATATTTGTATGTACTATCTCGAGTGAAAAATGTCAGTATGCTGTTTTAAAAAATAACAATGCTGCAGTAAACACCTGGTAATCGTAATTTTAATTTACCCAAAAATTACTGAAATAAAAAATGTATATAGTCTATTAGGCTAAATTTGCGGTGAAATTTTTATTTAAAGGGTTAGTTCACCCAAAAATAAAGATAATGCCATTTATTACTCACCCTCATGTCGTTCTACACCCTTAAGACTGGAACACAAATTAAGATATTTTTGATGAAATCAGATGGCTTCGGTGCGCCAAAGTCACATGATTTCAGTAAACGAGGCTTCGTTTAGGCTTCGTTTACTGCAGGGCTCTTCAAGTAGTTTAATTCGAGGGCCGGATTATCGGGCTGGGCCTTATTGTTAAAAATTATTTTATTAATTATTAGGCTTAAATGAAAATATTCTCACACTGAGACTTGGTAACCACAGGTAAAACCATACATGGCTACTCACTACCACTGTCAAATGATATTATATTATGATATGTTATATAAGCCTATAAAAAACGCCTAAACACGGGTACAAACTACACCTTCACAAAGAAATGAATTATATATTCCCTACCCACCTAATAAATATATTGCAATACACCTGAAAACAGCGCTATTTGTTCTATATTTGTTGTTACTGACCAAGAAACAACTACAGATGATTCAGTGACAGAGCGGTCCGAACGAATCCAAATCGTTTCAGATCGTTATGCAAGCGCGTTTGGCCTATTCACGGAAAAGAAAGAATCGAGACAAAAGAATGATTAATTCACGAATGGGTATCGCTGGTTCAGTCGACAGAAATACGGAACACACATAATAACTGCTGAAATATTCACATGGAAAACGTTTCTCAGGTCAGTCGGAGGAGCGTGCATGGTACGAACAGTGTGTATATACCCCTATGGCTGCATGCGCCACTGCGGCCACGATATCTAACCAAATTTAACCGCACCGCCAGGAAAAGAGGAGGCAGGAGATTGGGGTGCCGCGGGCCGGATGAAGATGATTGGCGGGCCGGATTTGGCCCGCGGGCCGCCAGTTGACGAGCCCTGGTTTACGCTATCCAAACCACTGATTCGAAACAAAAGATTCGTAAAGCTTCGAAGCAGTGTTTTGAAATTGGCCGTCAATCGATATTGTTGAAGAGTCGTTATTTTTTATTTATTTATTTATTTTGGCGCACAAAAAGTATTCTTGTCGCTTTATAATATTAAGGTATACCACTGTATACTCACATTAACTGTTTTAAATATGTCTTTAGTACCTTTCTGGATCTTGAGAGGTTCAGTGACATTGCTGGCAATAGAGGCATCACTGAGCCATCGGATTTCATCTAAAAATATCTTTATTTGTATTCCGAAGATGAACGAAGGTCTTACGGATGTAGAGCGACATGAGGGTAAGTAATAAATGACATAATTTTCATTTTTGGGTGAACTAATGGTTTAACAAGGCAAAAAGTGTACTTCCAGGGTAAAATAAATAATATTTTTAGTCTAAATCTAGTTATCCACTCAAAGGGGATTAGTTCTAATATTTTTGCCTATTAGCCTATTTTGAACATGGTAATGGGGATGTTTTTTTCTCTTAGTTTTTCGTGTTTGCAACTTCAGAAATGTGCATGTCAGACCATCGTACAAAGAATGATGCCGTGTGCTGAAGTAATGGATCAAAATTAATGTTTGACAGGACAATAGTGTACGTCCTCCATCACGGTGGAAAATACAATAGAAACGCTAACAAGATGGAAAATTATGCAACGCTGGAGATTTTTGATAGCATTTTCCTCTTTCTCTGTTCCCACATGTTGCCACTAGGAGGACCACATTCCCTAAATTATATGACACTTAAATTGAGTAATGAAATGAAAATAAAGACCAGAATTTGTTTGTTTGTAGTTCTAAAATTTTTGCCGTCCGTATTTTGTATTTAAAGTCTTACTTGGGATGCCTCAACATTACTTCAACAAGTAGCCTATATAACTTTATCTTCTTATTATACATGTAATTAATTAATGTATTTACAATTTAAAAATCATGCTTTTTTGTCCAAATAAAGTACATATTTATTTTTCCTAGGAGGACAAACTCCATTTCACAATATTTGATATGAAAACATATCATGATGGTCATGATCCACTCTGTTTTCATAAAGCAAAGGCACAATTTCAAAGTGTGCTTAAACAGGTAAACGGCTCAATTAATACGTTCCGAGTGAATCATCTTTGAAATTCGATTCATAATTGATTTTTTTAAAACTCAGTTCAAATTGCATCAGACTATTTGGAGGTTTGTATAAAAATAAAATATTATTATAATATAGGCTATTGTTATATTATATACATTATAATAATATTAGTATAATGTGTAGAGACACATTACATATAAAGATACATTAATAAAAAAACGAATTTTTTATCAATCAGTTATGCCGAATGAGACCAGCGGCATCTCGTGAGTTCAGTACCACGGACAGCGCGCGTGCAGCGCGCACAGCTCACGTCACGTCAAATAACTTGTCAGGTTTTATTGATCCCTCAGAAGAAGACAAACTCTTTACAGAAACCACGACTTGACAAGGTCAAATGGGCTATTATAAAGAATAAAATAAAATAAACTGACCTTTACATTAGGACATTGTGCACAACGTTTATACACACATACGGATTCGTTCATTACATTCAATTATTTTCCACATTTTAAAATAAGAGTAAAACTATGTGTCTCAAGCAACTTCATGAATTACATTCTGGGATGCTTTGTAAACAATACTGAATGAGTTCACATGTGTGCTTGACAACTGGTAGCTTCTTTTCCTTCGGTCTAACTTGTGCTTTAAAAGTTTAATTTAAATAAATTAATAAATATGCAATTGATAAAAAATATGCTGCTGTAGCCTATATTGATACGCAAATATCGTATTATTATAAGGCTGAATTAGTATTTTGTTATTAAAATGGTGAATAAATATCTGTCAATGCGGCAGTGACATCATTAACGTTTTTGGTCATTTTTATTAGACGTTTAACAAATAATGATGTAGGCTAGTGTTGTTTCTTCGATCCTTAATTTTATGTCATTGGAAAAAAAAAATGAATCAAAAACCATCCCTGCTAATGGACAAAGCAGGGCCTGTAAACTCTAATCAGTCACCCGCGGACACACACGCACGCACGCACGCACGCACACTTCCTCGCGCCAAAACATGCTCTCTCTCTGGGGATTTTTATTTGATTTAGTTATTTCGTTTGCATTACTATTTAAAATATTTATACAGTTTTTTAATTATAGTTTTAATATTTTTGCTTTTATTACAAAAACATTTGGGGGGTTTATATATAATTTTTGATCGTTGTGTTCGAGATTTATTATATCTGTTAATTTTCTCAGAAACAACATAATTCCAGGTGTAAATGAATTTTCTTTTATCCATTACATTCAGTGCTTCTGTTTCTTTCAGTTATATAATCTACTCAGTCTACCTTTTGGGGAAAATTGGAAAATTTGCACTCATGGTCACCCTGCTCCGAACAAACTCCGGACCCCCAGGCCTCTTTACTATATCAAAGACCCAGACCATGCTGAGACAGGCCCTGACACACACACACACACACACACACACACACACACACACACACGGAACACTTTACTGTGGTCCAGGTGTTTCCACAGGTAATTGTAAAGCTGTATGTTGTCATTTTATGTGCATGTTTTAGATAGATCTGGTGCCAGTTTGACAGACTGCATCCTGTGGAACTCTAAACACTCTTAAAAGAAGAATCCTTAAAGAATCCTGTTAGGTGCTTCATATAACCTTCTAGGGGTTCCCATCATGGGATATTTTTCATTTTAATTAAGTGTTATAAATTAAACAGCTTGTAAACATACTTTATCACTAGAAGAAAATTAAATAACCCATTAAACATGACTCATGCTGCAATCATTTAAGACATTTCTCCTCATGGAAACTTTTTGGCATGAAGGTTCTTTAAAACTGAGTCAAGAACCCCAGGGTTCTATATAGAACCCTTAATAATAAAAATAATAAATGATTCAAAATAATTAACAGTATGACCAAAATATAATGATTTAAAACTGGCAAGATTAAAAAATCTTAGATGATTTAATAACTTGAAAAAAGGATTGTGCAGTGGTCAGTTATTATAAGGTAACACTTAACAATAAGGTTAAATGCATTAATTAACATGAATTAAGAATGAACAGTGCTTTTACAGCATTTATTAATCTTAGTTAGCCTAATGTTAAAGCTGCAGTCCGGCATTTTTAATCTTTGTCGCCATCTCTGTTTGAAACCTGCAATTGCAGTCATATGCAGAATTGTTATCGTTACGTGCGTTGTGCGTCGGCACGACTCCAGCGGATGAATCTAATGTTTGCTGTCAAACACACTACACCGGTGTGGATTCTGTACTTCAGAATCACAGACTGTTGTCTTGAAAATATGACCAATATAAGAATTTTCACTGGAAAATATCAGCTGAACAAGTAAGTAACATTTCTGCCACTTTTGTTCTGACCAACTGAGGAAAAAAGCATTAGGCCTACAATAAATCGTGCTGCCAGTGATGATTAAATCTAACGAACGCTTAGCTCGGATCACGCCAAACCATGCATGCAAATTATTATTACTGTTATACTTTGTTCTCAAATGGTTAATGTTAACAACATCAGCGTTGCTTGACTGTGTGTATTTAATGTGTATTAGCGTATTAGTGTATTACCTGTAGATTTCAATTTCTGTAGCCACTCCGCAGTCCGAAGTCTTTTGCTTTTGACTACGGGTGAATCTCCAGCTGTCACTGATGACTGTCATTTGGACCTTTCTGGATTACAATCCGCCATCAAAATGTTAAGTTTAGCTATTTCAGCTGCTGTGAGAAAAGGCTATAAATGATCCGCTACAAGCAGCATCCTCACATGATATAGCTATTAGCTGGAACTCCTTCCTTTCTGTTTACAGATGTGATGTAATGACGCAAAGACGAACTGCTGCATGCTCGAATTTCCCGCGGAAATCCACCAGGTCGCTCTTATTATAAAACATTATTACAAGCTTACCGTTGTGAATAGGGCTAAGATAAGGAGATAGTTTTGAACACTGGCTGGTTATGTACTTGCTCAAAAATTGATTTTGGATCATTTTTAACCAAAAAAATTTCCGGACTGCAGCTTTAATATCAACATTTACTAATCCATTTTTAAAGGGCCTGCTGTATATGTAGAATTCAGAAATCATTGTTATTAGCGACACTGGTGGCCGCTAAGTGAACTGCAGCCAGCAACGTAGTGCTTTTGTGCACATGTACTGTAAAAGAGACTGACCATCCCTCCATATACTCAAGGCAAAATGTCTTTGCTTAGGGTTAAAAAGAAGTGATATGCTGTTAACGAAAATCCCGACGTCGTCCACGCTGCTTAGAGCAACGTTTAGATGAATATGTAGCCTAATGTGTTTCATGCTTTCCTCTCAATGGCAAAAATGATAGCTGTGAGAAAGCAGCAGTTAAGAAAGCATCTGATCATAGCGATGTGGATATGTTTGCACAAGCTCTGCAATTCAGGCACCATGTCTACAGATGAGGTAGTAGGCTAATTTAATTACACTTATGATAGTTTGATTATATTTGAGACTGTATAGACTATACATCTGGCTATGTGAGACTATAGTTTAAAAAATAATTCCTTTTCTTTGCATGACGCATTGACATTACAGCCTATAGAATAGCTCTTTCGGCATTATCCTGAACATTGCATTCATTTCACATGTCATGGAACGGAAGAGAGGCTCTAAGGAGCGTGCGTAAACGTCACTTGATTTTCCCGGCAAAAACGACTGCGTCCTTCACATAAAAATCAGTCTACAGGCTTTCAAATAAAACCTAGGAAGGCAGGGAATATCTCGTTTTTTTTTTTTTTGTTTTTTTACAGTTTTGTTACAAGCTGTTCACACATTGGTAATAAAAATTTGTATCTGTTAACATTAGTAAATGCACTGTGAATTCACATGAATATGAACAGTTTTTTTTTTAACTACAAGAAAGGTTAAAAGAATATATTTCTCATTGTTAGTTCATGTTAGTTGATGCATCATCTATGTTAACAAACAAGACCTCATTGTAAAGTGGTACCATATTTTAAGTCCTATATGTGACTTACATTTAACACATTTAAGCATGACAGTGCCTTGTCATTGAATACATTCTAATGACTGCATATTTTAGTGGAGGTTTTAGGTGAAGTAATGATGATCTAATCCGCTGAACATTAGGAACAGGAAAAACCTGACATCTTTTCTTATTCGAAACATTTATAATTCCTGCTCCCTTCTGATTGGACAAAAATAATAGGCCTACGATATGTGGAAAATGTATAATAACTGCTGTGTAGTAAGACCATAGGCCAATGACTATATAAACTAAAATCCATAAAGTTCAGGAAAATGTACAATATTTCACTCAGTAATTGCAATGACTGCAGAAGTTTTGTCACGACTATGTGCACATTGAAAAAAAGGTGTGTGCTTGAGACTGGCTTATCTTCTTTGCTCAGTCAGAACAGTCAGCTTCTGGAGGAAACAGACTAACAGGAGAAATCGCCATGGGGCGTTGAGTTGAGTGCTGCAGTCACGCACAGGCACTTTATCATGAGAGGTGACATCAGACACAACTGGAGCTGCCTGCTTAAAGCTTACAACATTTTTCTGTGTTGCTGATGGCTTAGCTGATTAAGTAGACCCGAGAGAAGTTTACCCGAGTTATTTACAGCGTAAATGAGCCTGAGAATGCTAACACTTCAAATATTCAAGTGCCATGTGGAAATTGAAGAGAAATTTTTCCACATTTTTTTTTTTTTATTACAAATCATTTTGTCAGCAAAACAATTGAAAAGTTGTGTATAAAATGAAAAAAATTGCAAAGTTAATTGAAAAAATGCATGTGAATTTCTAAATTTCTTCTTAAATCAATTAATAGTGTCAATATAAAATGATATCCAGCAATTAAGCTATATGTATATATATATATATATATATATATATATATATATATATATATATATATATAAATATAAAATACTAATTCATTATTTTTTACCTGTACAAGCGAAAAGGTTTTTTCCCTGTTGCTATTTGTGTAACTGTAAACAGTGTGAAATGTGATATCATACTTGTGTTTTCACATAGAAGTTCATTTAGCAAAGAATAACTACAATACTTTGTGTGGTTTTGCACCAGGAGAAAATAACAATTGGTGATCTTTTATGTTTGCATATATGATTTTAGAGACCATTTGTGAAAATACTTAATACATAATTCATTTTCATTGCAAATTTTTGGCATAACAGTGTAAGTGAAAAATATACATTCATTTCATTCTCAATATTTGATATGTCCTTTTTGGCTTTATTGACAGCACCACTGATGATTTGAGAATATTCCAAAGATCCAATGAAATCTGCTTTGCTTTGATTAATGACCAAAAAATAATGCAAAATCGTAACGGTGCAGTAAGCGATTTCTGAGAAAGACTTGATATTTGAAATCAACTCAAACAAACAAACTCCTTCGCCCCCAAAATGCACGAATACACAATGCAAAAATGGATGCCTTTTTATCAAAGCTGAAGCGAAAGCAAAATAATGCGATGACGACGAATGAAGGAAGAACAAAAACAGTACACAAGAGTATAGCAAGAGTCCTCAAAACTGTCCTGTTACTAACATTATAACAACAGCATATCTTGGTTTTATGAAACAGTAAAACCAATGTTATGGTGCTTTTTTTAGTTCATGTTAGTTAATGCATCAACTATGTTGACAAACAAGACCTCATTGTAAAGTGGTACCATTTTTAAGTCATAGATGTGAGTCATTTAACATATTTAAGGATGACAGTGCCTTGTCTTTGAATACATTCTAATGGTTGTATTTTAGTGGAGTGTTTAGGTGAAGTAATGATGATCTAATCCGCTATACACTAGGAACAGGAAAAACCTGACATCTTTTGCACTAGGAGAAAATAACAATTGGTGATCTTCTATGTTTGCATAGCACTGCGTGGTACGACTCGGCTCAGTTTGGCACGGCTCGGTGCGCTTTCCTTTCGGTTTGCTTTTCCACTGCAGTTTAGTACCGCTTCAAAGTGGGTGGGATTGTAGACTGATCATATAGTTGCGCTCCCTCTACTGCTGTGGATCCACTCCTCGGCTATCAAGAGGAACGTCTTGACCTCGTCTACTGACCACGATACAGCCCATTCTTTTTTCAAGTTGCGTGCGACGGTCGTTTAAAGCAAGTCGTTTAAAAAAAGTCGCGTGAACAAATGACTGTTACTGTCTATTTAAATCTAGCGGGTTTGGTGTCTCGTGTTTCAAATCCAATGACGCTGGTAGTGACGATTCTCTCTGACCAATCAGTGATCTGCAGTTTTTACACGTCACATTTAGTTTCAGTATGGCACGCTTGGAACCTCAACCGAGGTGGTACTATTTAAGCGAGCCGCACCGTTCCGTACCGAGCCAGTCTTTCTTCAAATCTCGCTCTTGCTCACTCTCTTTTCTCTCCCATCATGAGTGGACACGCTCCCTATTGCTGATTGGCTACAAGCAAAGTCTCTTTAAGACAAGTCATTTCACTTGGCGGCCATCTTTGAAACGCCTCTCGGGCGTTCAAGTGCAGCTCCTATCTCTTTGAATGGGGAAACATCAAATTCTCCAAAGCTGTTTGCCAAGCTTTCGATTAAATTTCATATTTGAAATCACCAATGAAATCAACTGTCTCATAAATTTTGTTTCTAAACGCTCAAATCATGACAAAAAACTGTATTTTTCAGGCTGGATCAAGCTAATGCACATGCACAGTCCTAAATGCGCATCTCTTGTGCCTTATTTCGGAGGCACGCGTCTGACTGTTTCTATAGAAACCGGAGCTTCTAACAGCCGCTGCAGTGACGCGATGACTTTACCAATCTGCTATTGGCTCTTATTTAGAAGGCGGGACTTATTCCGCCATATTGTGCGTTGCACTTTCTCCCATTCAAAACAATAGGAGTGATGCGTCTTGTGTTATTCCATAGTCTTTGCTGTGTTTTTATAGTCTTTCCTAAGTGTTTTGTGGCGCTTGATCCACTTACTCCGTTTATCGCTTACTGCTCCTTTAAATGTTTATTTTTTTTCTCACTTTTTTCCACTTTATTTATGTGTCAGTTTGTTTGAAATCCATTTCAAATTTTAAAGGAAAGAAAATATTCAGATTTTGAGTGTGCTCATTTGGGCCCCACTGTGTGTGACCGTAATTTTTATAATAATATTTGCTGAATTTACCCATTCTGCATCCTGTGATACAGTAGTGTAGTCAGACCGTCTGATTTCCCCTCTTTGTTTGTCCTTGTTACTCAAACAGACATTTCTGCAAACTCATGCACGCAGGATATTTGTATTTATCAGCTTCACTCTGTGTGATGGTGTCAGAGAGTTTAATCCAGATCATCACCCTGCCACTGTTTTACGGCCCTGTTTCCCTCATTACAGCACAATGACCCTCGTGACGCCACACTCTCCTCAACCTTCAGTTTCCCAGGAAAATGATAAAACCCTTTCTTTCCTCCCCCTACAAAAGCTCAAAAACATACTAAAACGATTGAAAAGGCAAACAATGCTAATGAGTCTTCGAAGTATCCTAACGACCCCACAAATTAACAACCAATTGAGGTACAGCTTCCATCAGGCTGCGCGGCTTTTTTTGTCTAGCCAACTGTTGCGGAGGCCCTTGCCAAAGCGAGTCACTAGTCCGTGAAGGCGTCTCCCTCTTCCTGACACTAGGAGGGCATTTTTCCCCCAGAATTTTGAACCGTCACCCATGTCAGATTTACATTCTTTTTGTTTCTTTTCTCTCCTCTTTCTTTTTGTGGAGGGAACGTTTGTAGCCGATGTCTAAAAATGGGCTCTTTGGGGAGAATGTGCAGGAAGCCACATGGTGGTACGTGATCAGCCGCATGACTGCGCTTTAATGTCAGCCCACACTGGCTCTTACTGTGTGATTGCCTAATGCTGTTTTTTAATTTGAGAACGCATATACAGTAAGCAATGCATGCATTTAAAAATTATTACATTAAGTTATGAGTGTAAAGTAATCCAGACTTGTTGTGACATTACACTATTGCTAATAAAAAGTGAATATCTAGTTTTTGAGAAAACATTAGTAAGTGTAATATATTTTACTATGTTAAACAGTGATTCAGTGGGTCTGAATCTGTACTACTAAAACAACACTTACCATGTAAATCTGGTGAGTTTGTGATGTTGAGATTGACCAAAAATCCTGATACTTTATATAGAGGGCTGTTAAACACCATAGATCTATATATACTATTTAGATTACTGGTTGATCTTTATGGATATTTCAATTGCAGATTACTAAAATTTGATCTTTTGTCTTCCCCAATATTGATTATTTGGTGGTAATCTTGTGTGCATGTAAAATAATAATTTTTAAAATTATTATTTTTTTTGGAAAATTATTTTTGTTTCTCTGTTTATATGTTGTCTACATATGTTCCCCAAACCAAATATGAGAACTTAGGTCCTGTGACTGTCCAGTGCTGGTTTCTGAATACATTTTCTGTGTTTGCCAAACAATAATTTTATTTTCAGCATGTTATTTTATTTTATTTTGTTTTTATTAATTTGCAAATTACAGATCAGACAGCCCAAAATATCTTGGCATTTTCTTTCTATGGAACACAAAAGATATTCGCAGAATGTAGCAAAGACAGGCTATCCCAGGGTACGGCAACGATGAAAAGGAAACATTTTTCTTTTGCGTTTTTCGTGTACAGACAACAATCCCTGTTCACATGGATCCGTGAAAATGACTAAAAATGCTGTATTATGCTGCCAGGCCAGTAGTTGGCGATGCCACTTTGTGAAGAAACACTACAAGCCTATATAGACTGAACATGTAATATGCATGCACATGACATCACCGTTTTCACAAATTCACATATTTATGGTTTACACGGAAATGATAACAGTATCACTTTCAAAAACGTGTACCAAAAGTTTGTTTTTTCAGGCCACTAAAATTCCATTGTATCTTTTCCCATACAGTGTAAATTACTACTCATTTTGTGTTTAATCGAAGAAGTCTTAGCAAATTTTGGAACGACATAAGGGTGAGGAAGTAATTTTTGTGTTTGGGTGAAATATCCCTTTAATTCTGTTTCCTAACAAAAAGTTCCTTACACCTGTTTTGCCATCCATATGAAGCTGTGTTGAGTTGCCAGATGCTAATCCTATTGTGATCCAGCCTGAACAAACACGTTTTTACGTGTCAGTAGACTTCAACTCTTTACCTCCTTTATTTTATCCAGCCCCCTTGGAAGAGGTCAAAGGTCACCCAGTGCTCAAAGAGATGTTCTGTCTCCCCACTACAAGACATGACGGCAGTGTTTTCATTAGCTGTTAATGATGATAGACGGTCATGCATGAGTGACACAAGCCTGCAGAGTCACGCAAGGCCTCTAAGACGGAAGACACACCATGAACATGTTTTTTATTTTTGTCACGAAGAGCACAGACCTTCTAAAAACATAATTCTAGGAAATCAAGTCACCATGATATGAGGAAGTGACCAACTTTATCTTCCACATATTCTTGCCATTCAAGTTTATTTCTGGCTACTAATTGCCATACTTTTACAAGTTTTTTTTTACAGTAGTATTTTTTTAGAGTTTATTAATATTAATTGACAAATTACAGATCAGACAGCCCACAGTACTATGTTGGCACTTAGGTTCCCACTATGCACTGCATTAATAAATTAAACGGTTGCGTTTTTTTAAAAATTATTTGCAGGTTTATTTTCTGTTGTTGCTGTTTATGTTGCAGAGTTTATTTTATGTTAATATTTTTATTTATTTTATTTTATTTTTTTTCAGTATTCCAAACTTTTTTCTTTCCATGGAATACAAAAGATGTTCCATTATTTTATTTTATTTTATTTTATTTTATTTTATTTTATTTTATTTTATTCACTGTTCCAAACCAATGCCTTTCTTTCCATGGAACACAAAATATATTTCATGATTTATTTTATTTTATTTTGTTTTGTTTTGTTTTATTTATTTTATTCAGTGTTCCAAACCAATGACTTTCTTTCCATGGAACACAAAATATGTTCAATAATATTTTATTTAATATTTTTGTTTTATTTTATTTTATTCAGTGTTCCAAACCAATGACTTTCTTTCCATGGAACACAAAAGATATTCCATGATTTATTTTATTTTATTACTTTATTTTATTTTATTTTATTTTTTATTTTTTTTTATTCAGTGTTCCAAACCAGTGACTTTCTTTCCATGGAACACAAAAGATATTTCATGATTTATTTTATTTTATTTTATTTGTTTTATTTTATTTATTTTATTCAGTGTTCCAAACCAGTGGCTTTCTCTATGTCACGATCACCGTCAGTACCTGTCAGTTCCCGGACTACAGTTCCCATAATCCTCCCTGCCAGTCACATGCACACTCCACACCAATCACCCGTTGCCACATACACCTGTAGCCTATCATCTGGACTATTTAAGACTCACTCACACACCACCTCATTGCGAAGTCTTGTTAACCTGTGTTACATTACATAGCGTTATTATCCTGTCTGTCTGCCTGTTATCGATCCTGTCTGGTTACCTGTTTCTGATTCCCTGCTGCCTGCCTTTGGACTGTTTATTGTTATCTGACCTGTGAACGATATCTGCCTGCCCTGATCTACTGCCTGTATCCTGACCACATCTCTGCCTGTCCCTTGCTGTACCTGTTTGTTCCTGTAAGACCATGCCTGTACGACTACGCTCACCTTGCAATAAAGCTTTGCATGTGGATCCCTGCCTGAGTCCCACTTCGTTACACTCTACATGGAACACAAAATTTGTTCAATAATATTTTATTTATTATTTTTATTTTATTTATTTTATTTTTTTATTATTTTATTTTATTTTATTCATCGTTCCAAACAAATGACTCTTTCCATGGAACACAAAATATGTTCAATAATATTTAATTTATTATTTTTCTTTTTCTTTTCTTTTCTTTTCTTTTCTTATTCAGTGTTCCAAACCAATGACTTTCTTTCCATGGAAGACAAAAGATATTCCATGATTTATTTTATTTTATTTATTTTATTTTATACAGTGTTTCAAACTAATGACTTTCTTTCCATGTAACACAAAAGATATTTCATGATTTATTTTATTTTATTTTACTTTATTCTATTATTTTGTTTTGTTTTATTTATTTTATTCAGTGTTCCAAACCAATGACTTTCTTTCCATGGAACACAAAATATGTTCAATAATATTTTTTTTTATTTTATTTTATTTTATTTTATTATTTTATTTTATTTTATTTTATTTGAAGTATACAAAACACACATACACATCCACACTGTTTTTTGGAAAATAATTCAACACATCTTACAAAAGTACCAGAGCATTATGCAGAGAAGATCATTCGTTGCGTGCAGAGAGGGCAGAGATGTAACTATTCAACGTGGTAATTATTTCTGCACTGGCATGAGTTCTGTTTTTCTAGTGTTTTTTTTCTTTCGTTATTTCTGCCTTGCTTTTGTTTCAAGGAACTTGCGTGAGATTGTAGAGAGTGAGGAGGAGGAAGAAAAATCCCCTCTTGGCAAGACACGGCTACATGCTAAATTTTCCCTGCAGCTAGTAATATCTGAGACTCTGCCTGCCCTCACAGTATTGTTTCAGGGAGGAATCCGTATCATTTCCTCTGGACTTTTTTTTTTTTTGTCATTAATACATCATTCTTTTTTTCATCAGATAATGTGGTAAGATTTAGAGGTTTCATCACCTTGTTATGCATGCTAAGAATTACACTGACCTTTGTGTGTAAAACAGTTGCTAACGTTGTTGATGATCTGGGTTTATTGTGTTTGTATCTCCAGGTTTATGGTATAATCATGCGTGTGGTACCCCACCAACAGCCTGTAAGAACAATGCTAGGTGAGTGCTGAAATCGCACGTACACATGCTACAACCAGCTGGCACGAGTCCACGCCATCCCAAACGTCCAGAGTTCCCAGTGAAAACAAGACACTTCCTCTCCACCCATACCCCCCTTCACCGGGATGACAAATCCAGAGTCTTGCAGCAATGGGAAATCTGGCTCCAAGATAAAGAATGCAGAGTTTTGCGGGAGGACCGAGCCGTAGAGATCAGAAGAGACAAAACCATATACAGGTACCAACACATTGTTGGTATTTCTAGTTTCTGCAAACTGTTCAACTTCAGTTTAAATTATGCTGCTGGTGACGGACCTTCTAAATGCCTCCGAAATTATGTACACTGGTCAAACATTTGGAATAATTCAGATTTTAATAAAATTAATGTTATTATAATTTAAAAGTTCTGTTTTAATATATACAATTTTAAATATTTAATATTTGAAAAATAAATATTTTGTAACATTATAAATGTCAGTTGTAATCAATTTAATGTGTATTTGCCAAATAAAAGTATTATTATTATTATTACTTACCCCAAACTTTTGAATGGTAATGTATCACAGGTTTCACAAAAACATTAAGCAGCACAACTCTTTTCAACATTGATAACAATAATAAGAAATGTTTCTTAAGCAGCAAATCAGCATATTAGAATGATTTCTCAAGGATCATGTGATACTGAAGACTGGAGTAATAATGCTGAAAATTCAGCTTTGCATCACAGGAATAAATTACATTTTAAGATATATTCAAATAGAAAACAGTTAATTTAATTTGTAATAATATTTCACAATAATACTGTTTTTAGTGTATTTTTGATCAAATAAATGCAGCCCTGGTGAGCATAAGAGACTTTTTGAAGCATTTAACTTTTAGCGTAAATATTTTGATGTGAATCTGAAGTTCCCTTTCAAAAGGGAACTCGCTCTGCGTTTGAAACGCTATGGGGAACGTCACACGTGAGCCGGTGTCTGAAAACCAAGTATCAAAAAACTCCATTGGCCGGCGACAGCCTATGACGTCATATGGCGTGACCCGGAAGTATATAAGGAGCGCCTGGAGAAACAGTCAGAATCTCTTTGTCTTTCGGGACTGTTCTGTCTGATCGCTAGTGTATCGACTCCAGTAAGGGAATCTATATTATGCCTTACAAACGTTCAAGAGAGTGTGTTTATCTGTGTCCCAGGCTTTGACACTTGATATGCACATTTCTGGGCGTTTTTCTGTCTGGGAGAGGAGCGCGCATAGACAGTGCTTGAGGGCGCTGTCTGTGTGCATTTCTGTTATTTACTGTGAGCGTCTCCCTATTGGGACGCTCCGTTCTCGTTTGGCACTCTTCTCCAGGGAAGAGGTGTCCGCATCTGTGCCTGGTGATTCTGGCCCCGTATGTGCTGAGGCACAACGGCGGCTGCAATCATGAGGCTTGCAGGTGAGCTCGTTGGGAAGTTTGAGAGAGTTGTATTCTCTCTCGGCTCCCCCGGGGCTGACAAGGATGAGTTGTTGGATGACGATGACGTTCGTGTTTGACGTCATTGCGTCCGGCAGCGAGCGCTCCTCTGGCTGCTGTATATGCGGAGCTGCTGGTGTTTTTTGGGACGCGCTCCTGGCAGGCTGCGGCTACCACGAGCGCGCATTAAGAAAGGGGCCGCACGTGGACGGCTCGACGCGCGGTTCCTTTCTGTCCATAAACACTGCAGCTCCCATAAGCTTTCCATTCCTTTCTGATCTCCACGTTTGAGATCGGGAGGGCATAGAAAAACCCCTAGCCATTCAGATTTGTATCTGAGCCCAGACAGACGGGAGGAGGATGAAGCGAGAGTGAGATGGGTGATCGATTGTAAACACCGCTGCGTTTGTAATCGATCCCCCAGCTGCAAAAGGGCGATTTACATCTACCCTCTCCTCTTCTTCTTCCACCTCATATATATATATATATATGTGTGTGTGTGTGTGTGTGTATATATATATATATATATATATATATGTGTGTATGTTTATATATATACATGTATATATATATTTTATAACTTATCATGCTCAGATGCTTCTTATGGTCAGACTGATAGCTGGGCCCATAGTGATTATTTTTCTGTCGGCCCGCTTTTCCGGTTTGATGATGAGAGGATCTTTGTAGGCTTAAAAGAACCCTAGATTCTATCCTTTCATGTAGAGAAAAAGGAGTAGGAGGAATCTTCGGTCTTTAAGCCGCAGGAACGTAAGCTGGGTCTATATTTTATGTTTAAAATGGGACCTTGTTTTTCCTGTATAGTTTTTCTGAGCATGTAGTTAGTCAGGAGGCTGGTCCATCTCGAGCTGAGGCTCAGAGACAGGGCCAGAGGTCCAGTATAGCCACTCGGGCGCCTCCTCCTTTTTCGGAGTGAGGCGCAGAGACGGCTGGACTCGAGGAGGAAGAAGCAGGTTTTAAAGGAGGTGATCGATCACATACGCCAGTAGCGTCGGTGATCGATTCCCTCTCGTTGCGAGGGCGACTTTATATCTGCCCTCGCCCCTTCTTCCTCCGCCTCCTGGGTTTTTGGTTTCATAGTCAGGTGCTTCTTTAACAGTCGGGCTGACGGCTGGGCCTTTGATAATATTTTTCTAAAGGCCCACCTTCTGGCTTGATAGTGTAAGAGGCTCTTTTAGGCTTTAAAAACCCTAGATTCCATCCCTCCTTGTTAAAGAATATGGAAGGAGTCTTTGGTCTTCGAGCCGCAGGAAAGTGAGCTGGGTCTATATTTATATTTCTAAATATGTTGACCTTGTGTTCCTGTATAGTTTCCTGAGTATGTGATCGGAAAAAGTAAGGGGTTTTTTTTGGGCAAACTGAAGTTTGATAGGTTGGCTAGAACGATATATTGTGCAGGCCATGAAATGGCCACCTCTTAGCCACCTGTTGTTAGAGTAGCTTCTCATCTGCTGTTTGCTAGAGTAGTTTGAGTTAGCACTCGTCACTTCAGTTAGTATCTATGTTTAGGTCGGCCTTAATCGGCCGCCTGACATTGTTTGCTTAGTAGGCCCGCAGCTTAGCGGCCAGGCTAGAGCCAGGCTAGGTGTGTTGTTAACTACCCTATGTATGACTATCCCTTGTCAGGTCGTATAGTTTCTAGTTCTGGCCTCCTCCTGAGGAAGTTGTTAGGCCATATGCCCATTTCCCCTTGGTCATGTAGGTGCATTTGGTTGAGTTTAACAGCTAAGGTTGTAGACTGTTATTAGCCTCCCTGGTGCTGTTTTTCTCAGGTGGTAGGCCCTTATCTTTGTGCAGATAAGTTTATACAGTACATGCTAGGCCCCACTATCCAGAACATTATTCATGCTTTGAATTTGTCTTTCCCCTGGGCCACTTGAATTAACATTCAAGTTTGAGTTGACAGTGCTAGCTTTTGAGCTTTACTCTAGTGCTGCCACAGGTTAGCACCTGTTCTCATAATAGTAGGCTGTTGTTGGCCTCTATTTAAGGACGTGGTGTTTTTGTACTCCCCTATGTGTTTCACTGAGTGCATCACCTGTTGGATTGCACACTCAGGTTGAGTGTAGAGAGTCATACTTTTAGTTTATCTCTGTTAGCTCCTGTTATGTGATCATTGCCACAGCAGCTATATTTCATATAACTGTAGAAGTTGTTGGCTCTTTATTGTTTAGCCTCCTTCTATTTGCAGCTTGTGTTTATGGGCGCTGTTGGTGTATGGTCATGAGTTTTGCTCACGTATGTTAGCACTGCCACAGGCTTATGCTCGTGTCTGTTTGAGGTTGTAGGCCTTGTAGGCCTTCCTTAGACCATGTTAGCATTTCATTTTATCCTGTAATTATGTGAGTTTTGGTACATTGCCTGTTGGAATGTGTAGACTTAGCTCAGGTTGTGTTAAGCTAGTTACCCACAACTGTTTGTTGGGTCTAGAGCCGGTCCTCTTTGAGCTTGGTTCCCTTTAAGACTACTAGCTGGCGCTACGTGTTGCTAAAAGTAGTAGGCCCCGCCAGGCCTCCTTTTCCAGTTTACATGTTGGCACAGTTTGTTGGTCTTGTATGACTCGTACCGCCATTGGCTACGCCACCTCTGTAAGAGTAGGCCCTAGATCAGGCCTCTTGTAGAGTGCTGTGGCGGAGTGTGTACTCCTCTTGTTTAGAGTTAAGGTGGTTTCACCGAGTACTTGGTCTTCTGGCTGGTTCGGTCATAAAACTACCACTGGCTGATGCCATGTGCTATTGGAGTTGAAGGCCTCACCCGGCCTCCTTTCAGGCTGCATGTTGGCACAGTTTTGTGTTGGTTTTTTATATGACTCATCTCCATGGATGGGTCGTGATTGACGCGTGACCCTTTTTCTGCCATCGGCCACGCCCACCTCTGTTAAGAGTAGGCCCTAGATGAGGCCTCTCGTAGAGTACTGTGGCGGAGTTTGTACTCCTCTTGTTTAAGAGTTAAGGTGGTTTTACTGAGTACCTGGCCTGCTGGCTGGTCCAGTCATGGAGCTACCACTGGCTGTTGCCATGTGCTTTTGGAGTTGTAGGCCTCACCTAGGCCTCCTTTCAGTTTGCATGTTGGCACAGTTTTGTGTTGGTTTTTATATGACTCATCACCATGGATGAGTCGTGATTGTCACTAGCTGACGCCACGTGTTTACAAGTCGTAGGCCTTATAGGCCTCCTGTGTATCATGTTGGAGTTCGGTTTTGTACTCCTCTCACTTTGAGAGTAAAAGGTGCTTTTACTGAGTACGTTTCTGAGTGGCTTGCCTCTCAGGGTGAGTTCTTGTGTTAAACTGCTCTGTTGTTCGGTTTTTTAGCATTTGCTTCCTTGAGTGTGGTCTCTCCTTTAGCTCTAGTTGAGCTAAGTAGTTACCTCATTAGTAACTTGTTTCTATTTTTGCTCCTAGAACTTTAGTGGCCACTAGCTGGCGCCGCGTGTGACAGGTACTACCTTTGGGCCTCCTCTGGGAATATGTTGTGATATACTCCTCTTACTAAGAGAGTAGAGGAAGGAATATGCTGGCTGGCCAGGGCCCCCAGGTGACTTATTAACCTTCTTGGTAGTTCGGTTATTTGTTCCGCCTGGAGCTTGAAAACACTGCCACGGCTGATGCCACGTGTCCGACTGAGGTTATAGGCCTCGTTAGGGGCCTTCCTTAGCGCATGATGGCATATGTTGTACTCCTCTTGCTTAAAGAGTAAAAGGTTCTTTTACCGAGTGCACTGCTCGTTGGATTGTGTTGGATGGACTGTTATGTGGGCACTCAAAGTCTTATCTGCCGTTACTGAGTTATGTGGTTTTTCTTGCTCCCAGCAAGTTAGATGTTCAGGTGTGCGGCCTTGTCAGGCTGCTCTTGGACTTCCACTATGTGACTAGTATACTGGTGTGATATCTAGTTCTATTTGCAGAACTTTAGTGATGTTGCAGGCCCCTTTTTCGGTCTCCATGATTATGTGCCTACAGTATGGTCTATCTGTTAGGTTGAGCTTCGTACTCCCCTTTAGGGTTGTTTGTGTAATAGTGCTTAGCTCCCTAAGCTGATTGTTGGTTGAAGGCTTCCATGAGGCCTCCCGTTGAGGATCAGCCCCAGGCTGGTTTGTGCTCCCCTGTATCAGGGTTCCCTAGTGCACAGCCTCCTCAGTGCAAATAATCAGGCGCTGAGTAGATCCTAGGATGAGCGGATTATACTCCCCTCAATACGAGGGTTTATAGCACTCAGCTGAGTTCTGCTCTCCAGGATGCCCGTCTCTACACGTGGGTTTGAGTTGCTTACTGCCCCTCTCGCAGTCGCTCTTACTTGCTCTCTTCTCTGAAGAATGCGTTTTTGAGATTCTGTATTCAGACAGGGTTGGCCAAGACTAAGTTTGTCCTTCATCAGACCAGGTCGGCCTCCCTGGTGGCATTGGGGGTGACTTCGTTCCCCTCTAGTGACTGGCCGGGGCTCCTTTCGGTTCCCTGGCCACATTCCCTTTAAGGGACCACTTTCCTCGGAAAAGTTGGTCCCAGAAGCCTTGAGCGGCCTTGGTAGGCTTTCTACGGAAGGCCTCTTTGAGGCTCAGCTTGGGCTGTTGGCCGTAGGGAATGCTGTCACTGACAGCCTTGTGTGACCCGAGGGTGAGTTGCTGGCATTTCCTTCGAAACTGCTTGACGTTTGTCTCAGCCATATTTTTTGGCATGCACTCTCCTTAAGCATGGCGGCATGGGTATATCGTTCCCCATAGCGTTTCAAACGCAGAGCGAGTTCCCTTTCGAAAGGGAACGTCTCAGGTTACGTATGTAACCATGGTTCCCTGAGAACAGGGAACGAGACTCTGCGTTTCCATGTCATGCTTCGGGCTGCCTGCTGAACAGTCCCTCAAGACGATAAGATTCTGACTGTTTCTCCAGGCGCTCCTTATATACTTCCGGGTCGTGCCATATGACGTCATAGGCTGTCGCCGGCCAATAGGATTGGAGTTTTTTTAATACTTGGTTTTCAGACACCGGCTCACGTGTGACATTCCCCATTGCATTTTTAACGCAGAGTCTCGTTCCCTGTTCTCAGGGAACCATGGTTACATACGTAACCTGAGACGTTATTGGAGCAGGTTTTACAGTCCTTGCACGTAATCTATGCTCACTCATTTATTAACTGAAATCTTAACTGATGTTATTTATTAAATTCTATAGACCTTCTGCCCCGTTTATGAAATATTTTGGCTAATAAGATTGTTTTCAGCTGTTCTCTCAGCTCCATTTAAAGACATAGTGAAATGGAAGTAACAATAGATCAAAAGATCTGAGAAAACCTCTGTATTGCAAAAAAGAAAAAAAGAAAAAAAAATATATATATATACATGCATTACCAGAGCGAACACAAAAGAAGAAAATTGGTAACCAAACAGTTGATCGGCCAAATTGACTTGCATAGTATGGGGAAAAAAATAAAAAAAAATACTGTGAAAGTCAATGGGGCCCATCAACTGTTTGGCTACCCATATTTTTCAAAATTTCTTCTTTTGTGTTCAGCAGAAGAAAGAAATTCATGCAGGTTTGGAACCACTTCAGGAATTCCATTAATTACTCACCCTCATGTTGTTCCACCCTGTAAGACTTTTGTTCATCTTCAGAACACAAGTGAAGCTATTTTTAAAAAAAAAATCTGAGCAATTTCTGTCCCTCCGTTGACAGCTATGCAACTACCTTTTTGACGCTTCAAAACGTTCATAAAGAGATCGTAAAACTAATCCATATGAATTGAGAGGTTTGGTCCAAATATTCTGAAGAGAAATGATTGCTTTATATGATGAACAAATTGAATATTTACATTTAAAATATTACTGGTGTGCATCTTGTGACATATTTTAAAATATGTCAGTGCAAGTTACTTTCAGTTAACACAGCTCAAACATGCATTTTAGTCTGGGACTAGGCTTAAGCCTTGTCTACTTGTAATTTGTAATGGAGTCATTTTCACTATATCTCTACTTTTACTTGTGGTTTTCAGGTACTCTACACCTCTGCTTATCCATTCCACAAGTTCTCCTTCAAAATCACAACTGAAAACATGAAAAAAGTGCTCTGATTCTATCTGGACCTGTGTTTGTTGATGAGATTCACCACAGCTGAACTGATATACCTGCACACACAGGCACTAATGAGCGTTTCGGCTTCACTGGCTGTAAAATCTTTCTCATGTCCAACTGAGCTGTTAAGGAAACATGAATCTCCTTTAACAGCAGGAGCCAGACTGCTCAACCAAGACCATCTCACACTGTTGCCATAACATGGCAGGAATGTCATGAGCACAAATGCTGAAATCGGTGAATATGAATATTACAGTAGATGTCAAAGATGATTTCGCAGAAATGCACAGAAGGACAGTGACCTTCATCTAAACCCGCTGCAGACGTGTAGGATTTCAGAGTATGTGATAAACTGCCAGATGTCTTATTGGGATAAAGGTGAAATACTGATGTGTGTTTGGATGGCAACTGGTGGATTTGCACGTTACTAGATCAAAGATATCATATACTACATACTATATATATATATATACACACACACATAAATATATATATATATATATGGGTCATTGACGAATAAGGTTTTTAACAGTGTAAAAAAAAAAAACTAATAGACATATAATTAATTTTGAAGTTTTATTAAGTGTTAACAGTGTTGTTTTTATAATCAATTAACACTGTTTTTGTCATTTTTTACAAGATGGACAAAATTTGTCACCGAAAAAGTCATTTGGTTTAACCAAAATTTCAGGTTTAACCAAATGACGCTTTTGGTTATACCGAATGACGATATTTTCAAACAATGCTAACAGGCTGATATCTAGCTAGCTTGCTAGTTAGATTGCTAGCTAGCTAGCAAAAGGACAATCAAAAATTGTATATTTAGTAAAATTTAGTTTTTAAAATATTACATTTTCCATTTTTTATAGGGGTTGCACCGAATGACCTAATGTTTCGTGCGTATGAGCGAGTGAAAACATGAATTTTTCAAATAGTTAAGAGAGTTAGTAACTTTGCTTCATGAGCATGTGGTCCTTTGCAGGTGTCTGAATAATGTCACATCGTGTCACATGATATTGACCACATGACTTGATCCAAAATGGTCCCTTTATATTGGTTACTCCAAATGACATCAATTAAATTCTTTTTTTCCGGACATTCTTTCTCATAACAAAGCAATGACTTCTACACATAAATTTATGAATTAAAGGTTCACCTGAAGTCACAATGGACTAGAAATGCCTCTTAAACATTATTGCCTGCAGTGCAGCAGTGTAGTGCCTTTGGAGTGCCTCAAGGAACCAGCACAATGGTCATAATGGTGATGCACTGGAATACTGTATTGTACTGTACTGTAGTAATCTTTGCGGAGTATCAGAGCATCAGAGCTTGACGCAGGACCGAAAACAGAAAAGAAAGCTTTTTCAGTTCAACAAAATAAGATGTAATTGCACGTTACAACAGATCAAAAATCTGAGTTTGTACTGTAAAACAAACATGAATTGCATGGTTCAACAAATGCGACAAACAAGTCATGAACAAGAAACAACAAATGTTATGCATTGAGACAACCAGTCAGTAGTCAGTGTTACAACCTCTGATGTTGATCACAGCCTCACATCGCCTGTGTATGCTTGAGATGTTGTTTTGGATATTCTGTTGAGGGATGCCTTGCCATTCCTCCAGCAACGCTGTTCGCAACTCCACATGGGTTCCTGGAGGGACCTGGCGTGCTTGCACTCTTGACTGTAGCTGCTCCCAAATGTGTTCAATGGGGTTCAAGTCGGGTGACCGGGCTGGCCACTCCATCCTTGAGATGCCCTCCTCCTCCAAGAATTCTATCACCAGCCACATTGCACCAGCATACGGTCGCACAACTGGTCTCAGGATTTCTTCCCTATACCTTTGGCTTGTCAGGCTGCCATTTTCGATGATGACAAGCTTTGTCCTTCCATCCATGGAGATGCTTCCCCAAACCATGACCGATGATCCTCCAAAACTGTCATGCTGTACAACATTTTGTGGCTAATTTCTCTCCCCAGGGTGACACCAGACCCTCCTACACCTGTCTAGGAAGTTCACGCAGTACTGGAACTCATCTGTGAAGAGCACTGTACCCCACTCATTCAATGTCCACCTGCGGTGTTCTGTGGCCCACTGCAGATGTGCCAGCTTGTGTGCTCTGGAAGAGGCACCCTCACAGCTGGTCTTCTGGCTCTCAAGCCAACTTCATGAAGTTGTCTCCTCACAGTATAAACACTCACACCCCTGTTGCATCCTGAAGGTCATTTACGCAGGCTGACTACAGGCATGAAAAGATTTCTGCGGGCATGCAGTGTCGAGTATCATTCTTGATTTGGCATTGTGCCCTGTTGTCTGCCTCCACCATGCCTTCTACTCACACTACCAGACCTTCTGAACTTGTTCCAGGCTCTGGAAATGACACTTTGAGACGTCCCCATTGAGTCTGCAACTTCACGCTGAGTCATGCCTCCTTGCAGCATACCAATGGCCCTGTTGAGGTCAGAATCCTGCAATCTCACTAAGAGATTGCAGGATGATGAAAGGTTTTGATGAAAAGGTTTGATGAAAGGTTTTGACCCAATTCAAATGTTGACTAGTGTATATATATACACCGGTCAGGCATAACATTATGACCACATTCCTAACATTGTGTTGGTGCCCCTTTTACTGCCAAAACAGCCCTGAACCGTCGAGGCATGGACTCCACTAGACCCCTGAAGGTGTGCTGTGGTATCTGGCACCAAGATGTTAGCAGCAGTTCCTTTAAGTCCAGTAAGTTTTGAGGTGGGGCCTCCATGGATCAGACTTGTTTATTCAGCACATCCCACAGATACTCGATTGGATCCATGTGATGTAAAAGAAAACGTGATTTATTAGACCAGGCCACCTTCTTGCATTGCTCTGTGGTCCAGTTCTGATGCTCACGTGCCCACTGTTGGTGCTTTCGGCGGTGGACAGGGGTCAGTATGGGCACCCTGACTGGTCTGCGGCTATGCAGCCCCATACGCAACAAACTGCGATGCACTGTGTATTCTGACACCTTTCTATCAGAACCAGCATTACCTTCTTGAGCAATTTGAGCTACAGTAGCTCGTCTGTTGGATAAGACCACATGGGCTAGACTTCGCTCTTCACGTGCATCAATGAGCTTTGGCCGCCCATGACCCTGTCGGCGGTTCACCACTGTACCTTCCTTGGACCACTTTTGATAGATACTGACCACTGCAGACCAGGAACACCCCACAAGAGCTGCAGTTTTGGAGATGCTCTGACCCAGTCATCTAGCCATCACAATTTGGCCCTTGTCAAACTCACTCAAATCCTTACGCTTGCCCATTTTTCCTGCTTCTAACACATAAACTTTGAGGACAAAATGTTCACTTGCTGCCTAATATATCCCACCCACTAACAGGTGCTGTGATGAAAAGATAATCAGTATTATTCACTTCACCTGTCAGTGGTCATAATGTTATGCCTGATCGATGTATATAAGATTTTAAGATTATATATATATATATTTCTATTCATCAAGTAATTCTGGAAAAAAAAAAAAAAAAATGTATCCAATGTATCCAGTGTTTCCAGTATGAAGCAGCATGACTAATTTTAACATTGAAAATAATAATAAGAAATGTTTATATCAATTTTTTTTTTTTTTTTTTTTTTTTTTTATGTTATTTTAAAAGGTATTAATATAAGTACTGTTTTTGGTGAGCTTAAGAAGCTTCTTTCAAAAACATTAAAAAATCTTATCAACCCCAAACTATAATATATGATTTTATATATCATATTTTTTCCCCAGTACATTTTTATTGAATTTTTATTATATTACTTGAATAGGGACACAAATGGCAGGTTTAATGTGAATGATGCAAGAATATTTAATACTTTTATGGTTAGATAATGTCATTGTCCCATGTTTTTAAAACAGAAGGGAGGAAATAATTACTGGACCATGACCCTTTTGTTTGGGTTTTTGCATTCCCAAGTTCTCCAAAAGTACTATGCTCTATTAATTCTGATATTTCTCTAATTAGATCGGTCATTTGTTTTGTAACTGTGGACTGCAGTTCAGTCCTTCTGTTGTGAAATGAAAAGGTCTCGGTGGAACAGAAACTGCCCCACAGCGGCCCCAAAAAACAGGAACCCGAATTCACCTCATCACAAATCCTCTGCACACAAACACATGGACGTGATTTGAGAGTTTTATCCTTTTACAAGGCCTCATTCAATTATATTTTCTATAAAGCACAGAACAGATTTGATGTCAAGCTTTAAAGGCATTGTATCATGAGGAATCAAATGTAATCTAATGTTCATTTTAAATGTTTTCCAGACTAAACTTCCTCAGTGACTATTCTGCAGAAAGCGTAAAAAGTTAAAAAGTGGAAAGTGATGAAAAAAAAGTGGTGTAAAAACTGTACTATAAGTGGACATTTTGGTGTTATTTGTGTTTTTTGAAAGAAGTCTGTTATGCTCACCAAGGCTGTAGGTTGGTTGTAAAATAAAACCTGTAGCTGTAGTTTACCTTTTTTGCCATATATATTTATTTAACCATATATTTCAATGTACATCCTTGAATTCTGACAGCATGCATGTTTAAGGTTGGTCACCACCGTAACAGTTGCTATAGGGGTGTATTTGGTTGCTTTGTTGCTTCAATGAGCAAGAAAGAAGAGGTGTTGCCACAGGTAATCTAAAAAGGAGAATGGCTGGCCTGTCAGTCTGGATTATATGTGTCTCGCTGCACTTTGATGTGCCATGACCGTCTGAAGCACTGCACACACACTGCTTCCTGCCACTGCCGGTCTCTGTGTGTGAGTGTGTCTATACAAACTTCCTTAAAGTAGAAAAGATTAGATATCTTGGAGATAACAGCTATGAACTGTTTGCATGCTAATTATCATGCCGAAAGCACTTCCAAACCTGTATGATTCCCTATCCTACTAGAAACACGAAAGGAGACATTTAGCAGAACGTTCACCCTGATATTTCTGTCCTTTCAAAGAATTTGAATGGTGGCCAGGTGCCGTCAAGGTTCAAAATGACAAAACACAATGAATTTAATTTAATTTAATTTAATTTAGTAAAATTAATAATAATTTAAATAATTTATATATTTTATATATTAAATTATTATGTTTTTTTAATTGAACACATTTAATAAAGGTTTGAGTATAAAATAAACTTTTAATAAACATTTAAACCAAATCAAATAGTTTACTTTTGTTAATTTAATAATTGTTTTGTTGTAATATTTTAATAATACATTTTTAAATGTAATAAATGTAAAAAAAAAACTTAGAATATTAAATAAAATGTTAAACACACACATATATATATATAAACACACACACACGTATGTACATGTAATATACTTTAAAATATAATTTATTTCTGTGATCAAAGCTGAATTTTCAGCATCATTACTCCAGTCTTCGATGTCACATGATCCTTCAGAAATCATTGTAATATGCTGATTTATTATCAATGTTGGGAACAGTTGTGCTGCTTAATATTATTTTATAACCTGTGATACTTTTTCAGGATTCTTTGATGAATAAAAAGTTAAAAAATATCAGCATTTATTTAAAATAGAAATCTTTTGTAACAATATACACTACCGTTCAAAAGTTTGGGGTCAGTAATTTTTTTTCTTTCTTTCTTTTTTTGAAAGAAATTAACACTTTTATTCAGCACGGATGTGTTAAATTGATAAAAAAGTGATAGTAAAGATATATATTGTTAGAAAAGATTTATATTTTGAATAAATGCTGTTCTTTTTAACCTTTTATTCATCAATGAATCCTGAAATCACAGGTTCCAAAAAAAATATTAAGCAACACAACTGTTTTCAACATTGATAATAACTAAGTATCAAATCAGCATATTAGAATGATTTCTGAAGGATCATGTGACACTGAGGACTGGAGTAATGATGCTGAAAATTCAGTTTAAAGTATATTAAAATAGAAAACCATAATTTTAAATTGTAATAATATTTCACAGTATTATTGTTTTTTTCTGTATTTATTATGAAATAAATGCAGCCTTAATGAGCATAAGAGACTTCGTTCAAAAACATTAAAAATAGTAATGTTTCCAGACTTTTGACTGGTAGTGTGTGTGTATATATATATATATATATATATATATATATATATATATATATCTTAGGCCACCGTTAGATGTTGTTTTGGCAATGGTATAATGACCATAATAGAATGTAACCAGAAAATACAGGACATTTGTATGCAGTATTAAAAAACGGGAAAAATAAAAAGGCTAAAGTTGGAAGTAGTGATCTCCCCTTACACTTGAGAAATAGCAGAAACTGGCTCTCTTAAACCTAAATGGAATGGAAAATGACTGGAAGGCCAAGAAAACTTTCAAAATCTGAAGTTTCTCAGATTTCCTTCTTTGAGAAAATGGAAGAAGTCCAGGAGGTCACACTAAATACTGATTTTTGTTTAAAGAAGCCATTTTGTTAATCGATTAATCACGATTAATTGCATCTAATATAAAAGTTTGTGTATATATATATAATATACAGGTATATGTGTGTGTGTGTGTATATATATATATATATATTACATGGATCTGTAGAATACTTGATTCTGATTGGTCAATCGCGCCATCCAACAGTATGTTATTCCCCGATAACAACCGCTGAAAACAAATAACACAGGTTCATCCGGGTTACTGAAGTAAGCAGCGCTATACGCTTGCTAGGAACGTTTTTTCTTCATCGCAGTTTTGCGTTTGGTGAGCTAATAAAATATTAAAAGTAAGTCAAATCAATATTTTGTGTAGGCCTATAGTTATTTAATTGTCATCCAGTATCATGGACTCGCTCTCTCTCGTTTCACACAAACGCAGCTGCTGCCATTTTGTGACTATTGTTTTGTACACTGTTGGATTATAAGATAACAAATAGGTACGATTTTAAAACAGTTTCATCTTAGATCAATATCTCTTATACCCATAACAATATTTCGACTCAGATCAATATTTCGTGACTAATTATTTACTTATGTGGCAAGTGGCCATGTAATAAGCGGGATAATGTACATCCAGCCCGTTGTTATCGCAGAATAAACCTCTTCAGACTGATGCACCCTGTTGGGGTTTATTCTGAGATACATTATCCCTTACATATATATGTTATATATATATATTGTCGTCCCAGAGCAGCCCGCTGTCATCCCAGAGCAACCCGCTGATCGCCCAGAGTCAAGTCACGTCTCCGCTGATCTTCTAGAGCAACGTCAAGTCTCCGCTGATCTTCCAGAGCCAAGTCAAGTCTCCACTAACCTTCTAGTGTCACGTCACGTCTCTGAACCTGTCCGAGAGCGGAGAGGGTTGTTGTCCAGAGTAGATGATCCACCGTTAATTTCAGTACGAGCAGCTGGCATTCCGAAACCCTCGCCAGCCGCTTCCTACTCAAGCCTGCCGGTTGCTGCGCTCTCAAGTTCTCCGGTTGCAACGCACTCTAGTTCACCTGTGTCTACGGACAAGATGGCCGCTCCGCCTGTGCCTGTCACATGCACACTCCACACCAATCACCTGTTGCCACATACACCTGTTGCCTATCAGCTGGACTATTTAAGACTGACTCACACACCACCTCATTGAGAAGTCTTGTTAACCAGTGTTACAATTCTGAGCGTTTACTTATCTGTCTGTCTACCTCTTTCTGATCCCGTCTGTTACCCGTTTACGATTCCTGCTGCCTGCCTTTGGACTGTTTATTGTATCCTGACCTGTGAGTGATATCTGCCTGTCCTGACCTTTGCCTGTGTCCTGACTACTATTCTGCCTGTCCCTTGCTGTTCCTGTTTGTTCCCGTTTGACCCTGCCTGTACGACCACACTCACTTTTAATAAAGCTTTGCATATGGATCCCTGCCTGAGTCCCGCTTCGTTACATATATATATGTACACATATATATTATATATTTACAAACTTTTATATTAGATGCGATTAATCATTATTAATCGATTTGACAGCTGTATTAATTTTGCTCATTTAAAAATAATTTAATATTTTAATTTTGTTGTAATCATTTTATTTAATGCTTTTTTTTTTTAAAAAAATGTAATAAATTTTTTTCATATTCCTCCTGATTGAAGAAAATAGCTTTGAATCAATATAAGTTGGGTGAATTATATGTTTAATTAAATGAAAGCATTTTTGCACAGTGCACTGCAGCCCCAGGCTGACTAACAGCATTCAAATGAATTTATGAATGACACATAAAGGACCTTCCCTTTGTTTTCATTGATGAAAGGTTTTTTTCTGATGTGTGAGAAAACAGCTGTATATGTGGGTGTATGTGTGTGTGTGTGTGTCATTAAGCTCTGTGGATGTTTTTACAAGGCAGCACATTAAGTTCTTTGTAGTTTACACTAACTTATGCAATCATGTCATAGAATCGGTGTCAGTGTGAATGGAACACACCAAACTGGATTGGCCAGATGAGGGGGAAGAGGCAGTTTGCTCACACGCACACATATACTTACACCTGTGTTACCACTCTCTGCAATTCTCTCGCATTTTATTCTGTGCTGGCCACTGTGACCGTGCAAACAAAGCAATGCAATGTACAAGAAGAAATAGCTGAGAGCTTGCACATTACCTGCAGTGCTCCATTTAGTTCAAGCATGTGAAAGTACATGTCGTGAGTCAGACAGACAAAACTGTATTGTTATTGCTCTTTGTCAGTGGACATGGAAGCTGATTTAGAGTTTCTGTTGTGTTAGCTTGTGTTTGGTCCACCCTAGTAACTCCCTAACAACCATTTTCTCACGAAAGGTCCAGAGAACGAGCGAGAGTAAAGGAAGCATTCTCTTCTTGAGACTGTGATGGCTTTTGTGGATTTTAGATTTTCAAAATCATTTTATAGTTTTGTTTTATTGACATGACATCCGTTAATGCAATGGCTTGACCAATTATAAATAAAGTATTTCTGAATGTTCAGTCTAATTTATTAATTTTACAATAAATAAATAAATAACTGATCTAAATCATATATATATATATATATACACACACACAACGATCAGGCATAACATTATGACCACCTTGCTAATATTCCTAAAAGTCCTGTAAGTTGTGAGGTGGGGCCTCCATGGGCCGGACTGGTTTGTTCAGCACAGATGCTCGATTGGATTGAGATCTGGGGAATTTGGAGGCCAGTTCAACACCTCAAACTCGTTGTTGTGCTCCTCAAACCATTCCTGAACCATTTTTGGTTTGTGGCAGGGTGCATTATCCTGCTGAAAGAGGCCACAGCCACCAGGGAATACTGTTTCCATGAAAGGGTGTACATGGTCTGCAACAATGCTTAGGTAGGTGGTACATGTCAAAGTAACATCCACATGGATGGCAGGACCCATGGTTTCCCAGCAGAACATTGCCCAAAGCATCACACTGCCTCCGCCGGCTTGCCTTCTTCCCATAGTGCATCCCGGTGCCATGTGTTCCCCAGGTAAGCGACACACACACACCCAGCCATCCACGTGATGTAAAAGAAAATGTGATTCATCAGACCAGGCCACCTTCATCCATTGCTCCGTGGTCCAGTTCTGATGTGCCCACTGTTGGCGCTTTCGGTGGTGGACAGGGGTCAGCATGGGCACCCTGACTGGTCTGCGGCTATGCAGCCCCATATGCAACAAACTGCGACGCATTGTGTATTCTGACTCCTTTCTATCAGAACCAGCATTAACTTCTTGAGCAATCTGAGCTACAGTAGCTCGTCTGTTGGATTGGACCACATAGGCCAGCCTTTGCTCCCCACGCGCATCAATGAGCCATGACCCTGTCGCCGGTTCACCACTGTTCCTTCCTTGGACCACTTTTGATAGATACTGACCACTGCAGACTGGGAACACCCCACAAGAGCTGCAGTTTTGGAGATGCTCTGACCCAGTCATCTAGCCATCACAATTTGGCCCTTGTCAAACTCACTCAAATCCTTACGCTTGCCCATTTTTCCTGCTTCTAACACATCAACTTTGAGGACAAAATGTTCACTTGCTGCCTAATATATCCCATCCACTAACAGGTGCTGTGATGAAGAGATAAGTGTTTTTCACTTCACCTGTCAGTGGTCATAATGTTATGCCTGATCGGTGTATATATATACAGTATGTGTGTGTGTGTAAACCACAAAATTTTATGATTTATTTGGATATTATTTTTAAATAATATTATGTAATATACTGTAATATAATATAATATAATGATATTTATAATAAATCTAATATTATTTATAATATAAATATGAAAATAACAAATATTACAAAATAACAAATATTGCACTATTAATTATTCATATTTAAAAAAAATGCAAAATAGTATTTTCACAAGTAATCTCTAACTTTTTAACTCCATTGTACTTAAATTGTCATTTTCTCTTGGTACAAAATCACACTATAATGTATTGTTTATATGAGGAAGTACAATATTCTTTGCTAAACTTTCATGACCTCTGCCTCCTATTCAACAATACAACTACAATATCACATTTCGCAGTGTTTACACACAGTGACAGTGATGAAGCTTTTTCACTTGCGCAATAAATTTACAGTATTCTCATATTTCTTTGTTGTTAATCATTAATGTTACCTTGAAGTTATATTGTGCATAATTGCTGTTTTTAATAACAATGTTTTACTGTTCTGAAAACAGTATTTAAGAAAGTATCTGACCATAGAGATGTGGATGTTTGCACAAGTTCTGTAATTCACCGGCAGTGTCTGTTCTTTGACCATAATGTTGCAATAAAAACAACCTACTTTCATGTCATGTGTTTTATAATGGTGTACAAAAGCATCCAAAATGTCATGATCCATAGTGTTGCGTTAATCATTTTTAAAATCTGAAAATCTTATTCAAAAGTGTTTTTCTCATTTTATAAATACAATGATAACATTTTTGATCTTCAACATTGTTGGGCAGGGATTCAAAAATGTTTTTGTCAGTCAAACTCTTAATTATTGACCTATTATTTACTTGAAGTCCTCCTGAGAGATTAATATGAAAGTTAATATTTCAGTAATTTAACAACACACTTTCATGTTCACAGTAGTCTTAATGCTGGTTAATGGTAACATGACATGTAGATAAACAACTAAAATACGTCATCGTTTTTAGTAAGTGTTTTTTCTTTTTTTTAAGTTGATTTTATTTTTTATTCAGTTCTTTCTCAGTTTACCATCTACTTTGCATCAAGTTTGCAGTCTTATTTTGTAAACGTTTCCTATTATCCTCTGACTGCCCTGCCTTTAGGATTAACATTTTCTTTTCTTGCCAGCCAGTTGCTGTAGTGACAGTGCAAATCTCTCTTTTAATTTACAGCAGGCCGATAAATTCCACACTTGTAGTTGAGCCTGGTGACGAATTGTTGTGTTTGTGTGTTGCTATTTGATGTCAACATGGATAGTTTTCAGCATTCATTAGTATTTGTATGTGTCATTAAAGGAACTGTTCATCCAAAAATGGAAATGTTTGTTTTTTTATTTATTTTTTTAAAAAAAACCATATGGTTTTGATTCTTTCATGCAGTAAAAGCTGCTCTATACAATTAAAACTTTCAAGTCAATATTTTAGTGACTTAAATATATAGGCCTATGTGTGAGATATTTGTATAATTTTCTTTTGATTATGGCTGCAGAAATGTAATAAATGTCGATCAAATGATTTTGTGCTGTCCCAATTTGCATAATTCTTTTGCTGAATTGGATACTAAAACAACACTGACAGTGTATGCAAATAAATAACGCAATCAGCTAGCACAATTTATAGTGACCCCCCTTCCACCACAATCTAATAATATGCTGTTCATCTGTACTTCATTATCCTTGCAACCGAGGACTAAAATAGACGGCCTTTGAAGAGCAAGCTCTTATATATAGACCCAAAGGCCATCAGATAATGAACTTTCCATGCACACATTGCAACATTTGTGGACTTTTCTCCTTTTTGCACATTGCACTTTCATTTAATTCATGGGAAACCTTTGCAGACTTGCATAATTTCACTTATCTGGTGTCTATCATCCATCCTCTCCAGTTTCAGTGACAGGTCCTATTATTCACCCGGCACAGCAGATATGTTGTTTCTTTTGGGCAGATATTCTCATTCATCTTGGGGTGAAGATTGCATGGACATGTTTCTGGCAGATTGCGTGAATTTGCTTTGGATGTAAGAAAATGCCAACTATTCTGATGCTTTCTAGAGATCACTGTGGTGCCATTTTGTCTGTGTCTATTATCAAGCGATTTACAACTTCCTGGTATTTGGTTATGTCACCCAAAAGCAAAGACAATAAGCTGTTCATGAAAACAAAGAGGTAAATAAAAAGTATGCTGAAGATCCAGTGTCATTTTGATATTCATTCACACAAAAGATCATGCAAGATGTTGGAAGTGTGGAATCACATTTTTGTAGAAATGTACTTTTCTTTGGGGGTGTTTCACTGTATATTTCTTTGTATTTTTGTAACTTAACTTTGTAACTTAACATAACATTAGTTTTTTTTTTTTTTTTGCATGATCAACCAGATTAAGATTCAATAGTTTTAGATTAATAATTAAATGGTTTGGCAACACTATTTTTTAAGGTGACGTAGTTACACGTTACTACATGTACTTACTATAGTAATAACAGTAAATTATGCATAATTACAACTAACTAACCCTAAACCAATCCCTAACCGTAACTCAATAATAAGTGCATGTAGTTAATTAATATTGCTCAGTACTTATAGTAAATACAATGTAACTACATCACCTAAAAATAAAGAGTATCCAACAGTTCTGATAAATTTCTAACAAATTTTTAAAAAAAATGACGCATTAATATATTGTCACGGTAGGTGGCTGATTCAGTGAAGAGCACGACAATAGAAATACGATAATGACAGTCTCAGGAATAACTGGAAAACTCAGAAGAATCAGGGAAACAACCACATAACTATAGACGATACAGGGCAAGGAATTAAGGATACCTCTGGGCTTATAAACAAGAGGTAATCAGAGAAGAAACAAAACAGATGTGTAGAACTAACTAACAACCAATGAGATTAGAGAACTAAGACAAACGAGCTCACAGAAACTGAGCATACATGTTACAGTAGCCCCCCAGCAAAATCCGTATTTCTGTGGATTTGGCCATTCACGTATTCCATAACCAAATATGTTCAGCAGCATTTAGCTCACGGGAACACTAATCTCTACAACGGTAACATTACCGTCATCTTCGGAAATATGAATCATAAATTAGGTGGAGTGGCTGGGCGAGGCTGCTTTTGATTGCTTTTAGAGGGAAAAGCTGCACATAAAATACTGTTTTAGGATCAGTTTTCACAGTAATAGCATATTGGCAAACCATATTTGGCAAACGATCGTGTGCGTATCTGTGTTTGCTTTCTGAAGAACGACAAGGCAGCGTTAAGCAATGTAGATTCATTGTGCATAAACTGGCGTCGAGTCAGCTTTTTGAATTGCAAGAGTTTTACACTTTCTTCATTAGTTGAATACGGAAGGTGGTCTGGCGGAAGCTAGATATTTTACTTAATAACTGGTTAAATATGGATTTTTTTTTTACACAAACGCATCGCTTCGCTTCAGAAGGCCTTTATTAACCCCCCAGAGCCGTGTTGAGTACACGTTTATGATGGATGGATGTGAATGGAAGCACTTTCTTCAGCTCATACTCTTGACCCCTGTTCACTGCCATTATAAAGCTTGGATGCTTCAGAATATTTATTAAAATATCTCAGATTGTATTCATCAGAAAGAAGAAAGTCATATACACCTAGGATGGCTTGAGGGTGAGTAAAGCTTGGGCTAATTTTCATTTTAAAGTGAACTATCCTTAATCAAATAATTTAACAGGAGTGTTTATGTTGGGATATTTAGGTTGTGCAGTGACAAGAAATTATTTCAAGGAGATATATTTAAATGTGTTTTTAAATGGGAAGCGCATCTCAGACTGTCACAGAAACGCCAGGCTCCACCATCACCCAATCACAGCACACCCTGTCACCCGAATACTAATCACGCACACCTGCACGTCATCAGCACACTCATCACCAGCAGTATAAAGGACTCTCTCACACACGCTCATTGTCCGGTCTCGTTAGCATCTTACCTGTATGCTTACCTCAAGGACTCCGTTGGATTACTTACCTGTCTCCAGTTTGTCTCCTGTTCTCCTCCTGTGTGCATCGTCTTCGTGTGTGAAGTCCAGCTCCGTTGTTGTGTCTGGAAACCTGCATTCAACCTTCATCCTTCACCTACAAAACAAAGGACAGTATTACCATTCCATTTATCACCATTCACCTGAAGATTTACCATTCACTCACCTGCTTAAGTGTTGTTCATCTGGTTGTGAAAATAAACACCTTACTTTTATACGTCCAGTGTTTCTGCCCTTCTGTGATTGTAACAGAAGACCGGACCATAACCGACTCACTCCAGCATGAGCAACACGGACCCGTTTCAAGAGCTTGCCGATGCCATGCGCCGCACATTCAACGCCAATCCTCCAGCGATCACTTCTGCACAACCCAGCACCTCTCCTTCACCGCCAGCATACGCCAGTCCCATGGCTAAACTGGCGCCCTTCTCAGGATCGGCGGAGAACTGCAATGGATTCCTGCTACAGTGCTCGCTGGTCCTGGAGATGCAACCGCACCTGTACCCGGATGATCATTCAAGAGTGGCGTTCATCATTTCACAGTTAAGCGGGAAAGCGCTCCGATGGGCTGAAATGCTCTGGACACAGAAGAATGCGGTAACCCAGTCACTCACCAGTTTCATTTCCCATTTCAAGGAAGTTTTCAGAAAACCTGCATGGGATTCATCAATTGGTGAGCAACTTTATCATTTAAAACAAGGATCTATGACCGTGAATGAATATGCTCTGCAGTTTAGGACGCTTGCAGCTGCCAGTGGATGGAACGAACAATCTCTTCTCACCACTTACCGTCAAGGATTGAATCCACGCGTGCGGTTGCATCTCGCTGCATACGAGGACACCATCGGGCTCGAACGCTTCATCCAGCTGTCTATACGCTTCGCCACTCGTATGCAGTCGTGTCTTGAAGAGTAGCAGGGCCAGCTTGAGCTTCCAACATCCCTCCGCTGACCTGAATCCGTCAGCCCTCCAGAACCAGCCAACGAACCCATGCAACTCGACAATAATCGGCTGACACATACTGAGCGGCAGAGGCGGCTGACCCTGAGACTATGTTTATACTGTGGAGCTTCTGGGCATTTACTCTCGGCATGCCCCATCCGTCCTCCTCGTCCCATGGTGAGTGCCATTCTCCCTCCTATGAATTCCATGAAGCCACTCCCTATTGTTGTAAACCTTACTGCTGCTGATGTTTCTATTCCAGTCAGTGCCCTCCTCGACTCAGGGTCAGCTGGCAATTTCATCTCCGGCGCCCTCTGCCGCCAGCTCAAGCTCAAGACAGCCAACACGCCGTCCACATACCAGATCCATTCAATAACTGGAAGGCCCCTCTGTCGAAGAAAAGTCAGTCATATTGTCGGACCCATTCAACTTCAAGTTGGTATCCTTCACATCGAACAACTCCATCTGCTGGTTCTGGAGGAGTCCACCGCTGACGTGATCCTAGGGCGCCCATGGTTGGAGCAGCATAACCCTGTCATCTCTTGGAAGACCGGTGAGATCCTGAAGTGGGGCAACAACTGCTTCCAGACCTGCTTCTCGACCCTACCTCAACTGTCTTCTCCACGCTCCAGGCATCTCTCCCTCTGTGCCACCTCCATTGACAGCCCTGTCAAGAAGCGGCCTGTGGACATTCCACCGTGCTACGCCCACTTCAGTGATATCTTCTGCCCTAAAAGAGCCTCTAAGCTGCCTCCACATCGGCCATGGGACTGTGCCATCGATCTGCTTCCGGGTGAGCCAGTGCCCCGAGGAAAGATCTACCCTCTGTCACTACTGGAGGAGAAGGCCATGGAGGAATACATCAAGGAGGCTTTGGACCAAGGTTACATCCGTCCGTCTACTTCCCCTGCTGCTTCGAGCTTTTTCTTCGTGGCTAAGAAGGACGGAGGCTTGCGGCCTTGCATTGATTACTGGCCCCACAAGATTACAGTTAAGTTCCGTTATCCCCTTCCTCTAGTCCCGGCTGCTCTGGAACATCTCCGAGGTGCCACTGTTTTCTCCAAGTTGGACCTCCGCAGCACTTACAACCTCATCCGGATACGTGAGGGGGACAAGTGGAAGACTGCCTTTGTGACCCCTACTGGCCACTACGAATATCTCGTCATGCCATATGGATTAGTCAACGCCCTCTCCGTATTCCAGGATTTCATCCACGAGTTGCTCCGGGAGTTCCTGCACAAGTCAGTTCTGGTATACATCGACGACATGCTCATTTACTCCCGGAGCATGGCCGAACATCGCCAGCACGTTGCGGAGGTCCTGCAACGCCTGAGGGAGTTCCACCTGTTCCTCAAGGCAGAGAAATGCTCCTTCCACCAACCCTCAGTGCAGTTCCTTGGCTATAACATCGATAGCAGTGGCATCCGGATGGACGAGGGGAAGGTGGAAGCCATCAAGAACTGGCCAGAACCATCCACAGTTAAAGAACTTCAACGTTTCCTAGGATTTGCCAATTTCTATTGTCGCTTTATCCAGAACTACAGTATCATCTCCAGTCCACTCACCAACCTCCTCCGCAATAGGCCCAAGTCTCTGTCCTGGAACCCAGCTGCCACCAACGCCTTTGAGACCTTGAAGAAAGCTTTCACCACTGCTCCTCTCCTCGTTCACCCCGACCCAGACAAACCATTCGTTGTGGAAGTGGACGCTTTTACCACCGGAGTTGGAGCAGTTCTGTCTCAGCAGCAGGGGAACCCTAGTAGACTCCATCCATGTGCCTTCTTCTCCCGCAAACTCAACCCGGCGGAAGTGAATTATGACATCGGCATCAGGGAACTTCTCGCCATCAAGTTGGCCCTGGAGGAGTGGAGACATTGGTTGGAGGGAGCTCAACATCCATTCCTCGTGTTGACTGATCATAAGAACCCAGAATATCTCTGTGATGCAAAAAGACTCAATCCAAGACAAGCGCGGTGGGCGCTTTTCTTCACTAGGTTCAATTTCACTATCTCCTATCGTCCCAGTCCAAAGAACGTCAAGTCTGATGCTTTATCCTGTCTGTACAGTCCCGAAGAAAACACTGAAGAACATGAACCCATCCTACCCGAGAAACTCATAGTAAGCCCCATCACCTGGACCGAAGAGACCTTACCCTCCTCCAATGCCTCCGCCAACACTCCGCCGGGTTGCCCACCAGGTTTGCTTTACATCACTCGAACACGGCGCACTCCCCTCATCCACTCCAGCCACACGTCACTGGGCACTGGCCACCCTGGGGTCAATGAAACCCTCTCGCTGCTAAAAGAGCACTTCTGGTGGCCGAATATGGCATTTGACGTCAGAAGGTACGTGCAGGGATGTAAGGAATGCGCCATCTCCAAAAGCCCTCGCCATCTTCCCTCTGGAAAACTCCATCCTCTGACTGTTCCCAACAAACCCTGGTCACACCTAGGAGTGGATTTTATCACTGACTTTCCTGTTTCCAATGACTGTACCTGTGTGTTTGTGGTTGTTGACAGGTTCTCTAAATCTGTGCGTCTGATTCCTTTAAAGGGACTACCCACTGCAATGGAACTCCCAAGCTCCCAACTACCAGCCAGGACAGAAGGTCTGGCTGTCCACCAGGGACATCAGGCTGCGTCTGCAAGAAGTTAAGTCCCAGATTCATTGGCCCCTTTACAATTGTGAAGCAGATCAATCTTGTCACTTATCAACTCCAGCTCCCCCCTGAGTACAGGATTCACCCTACCTTCCATGTTTCACTCCTCAAACCTCACCACCCCTCTGTTTCTGTTTTCACAGAGCCTGGCGATGACACGGAACCCCCCCTTCCTCTCATCCTTGAAGACGGCACTGCCTACCAAGTGCAAGACATCTTGGACTCCCGGCGTTGCGGTGGCCTTCTGGAGTATCTGGTGGACTGGGAAGGTTACGGCCCTGAGGAACGTTCATGGGTCCCTAGAAACGACATACTCGACCCCAACCTGCTCAACACATTCCACGCTAACCATCCTGACAGACCTGCACCGCAAGGAAGAGGCCGACCACCATGACGTCGGGGTCCTCGGCCCTCAGGAGCAGGCCGTGGAGGGGGGGGGGTACTGTCACAGAAATGCCAGGCTCCACCATCACCCAATCACAGCGCACCCTGTCACCCGAATACTAATCACGCACACCTGCACGTCATCAGCACACTCATCACCAGCAGTATAAAGGACTCTCTTTCACACACACTCATTGTCCGGTCTCGTTAGCATCTTACCTGTATGCTTACCTCAAGGACTCCGTTGGATTACTTACCTGTCTCCAGTTTGTCTCCTGTGCTCCTCCTGTGTGCATCGTCTTCGTGTGTGAAGTCCAGCTCCGTTGTTGTGTCTGGAAACCTGCATTCAGCCTTCATCCTTCACCTACAAAACAAAGGACAGTATTACCATTCTATTTATCACCATTCACCTGAAGATTTACCATTCACTCACCTGCTTAAGTGTTGTTCATCTGGTTGTAAAAATAATCACCTTACTTTTATACGTCCAGTGTCTCTGCCCTTCTGTGATTGTAACACAGACTTTCCGTGGAGTTGGTTTACCCTCCGCCTATGATAAGAAAAATTCATATTTAACACACAATTACAGAACTTGAAACATAATTAGGCTATATTTATAAAGGACTATATCCCTTGGAGACTCGCAACCTTCAACTATTTTAATGGAGAGTACACTCAAAGTCTTTGTTACACATAAATATGCTACAGATGTAGGCTACATATTTTTATTGCTATTTGGTATTGTTCTTATTATTGTGTTATTCGAGGAATTTAATGCTTTTGTGCCTTGTGTTTGTGAAGTATATAGGCATAACGCAAAAGGATTTCGCTTTTGGTGTAGATTGGTCTAATTATGGACTATCTTGCTATCTTGTTTTAGCAATGGTATAATGACCATATACAATACACAGCATAAAGGAGTACACTCCCTCTGAACAAATACAAAAGATGTATTTTCTTTATGATCACTAATACAATTCATTGAAAGATGGCAAAACTAAAATGTATTAAACATATACAGTACATAATAAAAACTGAGAAATATATGTCATTAATAGCCATAAAATAAGTAAATTAGCCAATACTGTTTAAATTAAGGATTGCAGAAATGAGTACACTCTAGATTTAATTCAACAAATAATGTTCTAGCACTTAGTATGCCCTCCATAATTTTGATTTCTGAAGGATCATGTGACACTGAAGACTAGATTAATGATGCTGAAAATTCAACTTTGTCATCACAGGAATATATTTCTAAAGGTTGTGTGGAAATTTGTTCATTGTAGTAGACTAAAGATAATCATCTGTTTATATGCCTCAGGGGAATATGATTTGTATTGACATGTTTTAGGGAAATAACATTCACATAAAATTTTCCACAAGTGTAACATGTCACTCCAATGTCATTAATTGACAAAACAAAATGTTTCTTATTTTAATTTGAGCACATTCATCACTGTGTGGTTTCTTCAGAAATGCTCTGGTGGTGTGATTCATTGTTCAGCAGGAGTTCCCCTCTTATCAGGTTCATGTTTCTATCACTCAGAAAGGGACTCTGGAAGACATCTGTCATTAGATATCTCATTAATGTCCGTCTAAAGCTCATAATGAACCTGAGAAACTATGACTATGACATGTTCCTGGTACCTTTTCCATTGCCTCAATGACCATAAGGAAATGCCCATTTAGGTCAAACAAGCATCCAAAAATATTTTGGACAATTGCCGTTGTTGTGCATAATACATTTTACAGTTTTGCTAAATGTAAAATTAATTGTAAATGTTTAATGTTCCTCCATCTGACTTCATTTTGCATACTTTTATTCAGCAAGGATGCGTTAAATCGATCAAAAGTGACAGTACAGACTTTTAAATTGTTACAAAAAAAAAACTATTTCAAATAAATGCTAAATATAGTATAATAATATATAAACAATATTTTCTCAATTTATATTGTTCATTAAATCTTACTGTATTATGTAGAAGAATATTGTGAGAAGATTGATTGAGTGAGTTTATTACCTGCAATGTCCGATGTATTATCTTGTTTTTTTAACAGTTAAGGGGTTTTCCTGTGACTGACAGCACTAGTCAAAGCATTTACCAGTTGCGTCTTGTTCCGTGTTCACAACAATTCAGTCTTTTCAATGTAAAAGTCTTCGCTACTGACTGACACACTCATAAAGACAGTCTTTTCCGCAATCTAATGGCGTTATAATTTAACTTCTGTTGCTGTTCACGGTCAGGGGCTATTTTTGTCCGGCGGAAGGAAGGTTTTTAGTGAAACTTACTTCATGAAAGTTGCATTGATATTTTTGGCTTTAGTATTTGTATTGTGTTGTAACTGTTTTATAAATGCAATAAGGTACTCGAGGCTAGTGCTGTATCGTGAATAAGTCACGTGACTTATTCACAATACAGCACAGCCTCTCGTACCTTATTGCTTACATACATACACATATATATATATATATATATATATATATATACAGTGGGTACGGAAAGTATTCAGACCCCCTTAAATTTTTCATTCTTTGTTATATTGCAGCCATTTGCTAAAATCATTTAAGTTCATTTTTTTTTCCTCATTAATGTACACGCAGCACCCCATATTGACAGAAAAACACAGAATTGTTGACATTTTTGCAGATTTATTAAAAAAGAAAAACTGAAATATCACATGGTCCTAAGTATTCAGACCCTTTGCTGTGACACTCATATATTTAACTCAGGTGCTGTCCATTTCTTCTGATCATCCTTGAGATGGTTCTACACCTTCATTTGAGTCCAGCTGTGTTTGATTATACTGATTGGACTTGATTAGGAAAGCCACACACCTGTCTATATAAGACCTTACAGCTCACAGTGCATGTCAGAGCAAATGAGAATCATGAGGTCAAAGGAACTGCCTGAAGAGCTCAGAGACAGAACTGTGGCAAGGCACAGAGCTGGCCAAGGTTACAAAAAAATTTCTCCTGCACTTAAGGTTCCTAAGAGCACAGTGGCCTCCATAATCCTTGGAAGACGTTTGGGACGACCATAACCCTTCCTAGAGCTGGCCGTCTGGCCAAACTGAGCTATCGGGGGAGAAGAGCCTTGGTGAGAGAGGTAAAGAAGAACCCAAAGATCACTGTGGCTGAGCTCCAGAGATGCAGTCGGGAGATGGGAGAAAGTTGTAGAAAGTCAACCATCACTGCAGCCCTCCACCAGTCGGGGCTTTATGGCAGAGTGGCCCGACAGAAGCCTCTCCTCAGTGCAAGACACATGAAAAAACACCTGAAGGACTCCAAGATGGTGAGAAATAAGATTCTCTGGTCTGATGAGACCAAGATAGAACTTTTTGGCCTTAATTCTAAGCGGTATGTGTGGAGAAAACCAGGCACTGCTCATCACCTGTCCAATACAGTCCCAACAGTGAAGCATGGTGGTGGCAGCATCATGCTGTGGGCGTGTTTTTCAGCTGCAGGGACAGGACGACTGGTTGCAATCGAGGGAAAGATGAATGCGGCCAAGTACAGGGATATCCTGGATGAAAACCTTCTCCAGAGTGCTCAGGACCTCAGACTGGGCCGAAGGTTTACCTTCCAACAAGACAATGACCCTAAGCACAAAGCTAAAATAACGAAGGAGTGGCTTCACAACAACTCCGTGACTGTTCTTGAATGGCCCAGTCAGAGCCCTGACTTAAACCCAATTGAGCATCTCTGGAGAGACCTAAAAATGGCTGTCCACCAATGTTTACCATCCAACCTGACAGAACTGGAGAGGATCTGCAAGGAGGAATGGCAGAGGATCCCCAAATCCAGGTGTGAAAAACTTGTTGCATCTTTCCCAAAAAGACTCATGGCTGTATTAGATCAAAAGGGTGCTTCTACTAAATACTGAGCAAAGGGTCTGAATACTTAGGACCATGTGATATTTCAGTTTTTCTTTTTTAATAAATCTGCAAAAATGTCAACAATTCTGTGTTTTTCTGTCAGTATGGGGTGCTGTGTGTACATTAATGAGGAAAAAATGAACTTAAATTATTTTAGCAAATGGCTGCAATATAACAAAGAGTGAAAAATTTAAGGGGGTCCGAATACTTTCCGTACCCACTGTATGTGACGGTATTTGGCCTTAAAATGTTGGGTTTGGGCACCACACTTATTGAATTAAATTCATCATTAGAGACTGTTACAAACAGAAGGGACAGGAACAACGGATGCAGTGTAGCGAATTAACTCAAAGGGGAAATATTAATAATTATTCATAACTCATTATGATTATTAATTATGATTAATTATGAATATGTTAATCAGATTAGCTGGATGTAGCTACATTAAGATTAATATTACAATCAATTAACCTGTTCGTCCAGTGAACACTCAGTGTTGATTGGTTATTAATTCTAAGAAATGTTCATTTCCAGGTTATGGAAAAACAACGTTCTTATTGTACCATACTACTCAGAGCATGTAGTCAGGATCTAAATCACTTAAGAGGTAATTTATTAGCAGACGGAGTCAGAACCAAACATGTATTGTGCACAATCTTTATTAACTAACTCACAAACACATAACTAAACTAACAAACACATAACATACACGCAGGTCACACACATATGTAGGTAAGAATGAGCAATGATAGAGTTGAACAGGAAGTGGAACCGGAAATGGAGCTATAGGAAAAAGTCAAAGACAATCTGGAAAAGAATCATCAGTTTCCTCAGTAATAAAACACCTTTGCTGACAAGGTAAGTTCTACAAATCAATACTAAATCGCTGTTTAGTGTTCAAATGTACGATACTTGCAAGATGCCTTTAGGCTGAGGAGCATCGGGTCTGCAGGCTGAGTAGAGATCTTGATGATTCGTTCCGAAGTTGTTGCCAGTATCTTCTGCGTTGGATGAAGTACTATGAAACAACTTAAGCTGTTAATTTGACTCTTAGTGGGGAACAAAGTTCTGTTTCTCTGTCATAGATGAGCACATGGCCGTGTTGTAGGCTGAGGCCTGCAGGCCTACAGGCCTTGGCCTGAAGAGGCCTGCAGCAACAAGGGGTCTCTTCCGTCGTCCAAAAAGCAAGAAAAAGATAGAGGGAGGGGCGTTGTGCACTGGCTTTTAACCTCTGGTCAAAGTCCCACCTCTTAGGGTTGACGTGACCAATGAAGATGTTGTATTTCTGGGCGAAAGCACCCCTCCTGTCAGGGCTTTTACGACCGAGCAAGATTAACTGGCTGAGTTTTTGAAGAAGAACTATTAAAGATTCTTGTAATACTGATGTGTTGCACAGATATGGACATACCGCATACACCAGCATTTAAATCTTCTCGATACGAACCCATAGACACTAAACATGGCATAATTGAAGTTACCTTAAATGTATCATAAAACATGCAAATACAATGAGTGCAATACAACAACAGTAATAATGGATACCATTTCCTAGGGATGTGCATGTTCATTTATAGAATGGTCTGTCTATAAATTAATGCAGGAAAGTCTGTGTTCTGTGGGGAAAATGCAGGAAAGATGCACGTTTCTGTGTCTCTTCTCTGCTCTTCCATGTGGCAACCACATTCTTTAGTGCAATAAAACTTGTAACAGAGAACTTCTTGGGGGATGGGGAACAGACCCCAGAGTGAGCTTTAACCAATTATTGGTTAACTATAACAAATAACGATTTGTCTGATTTGTCTCTGTCGTTACATAATTCCCCCCTTTTCGATCGTTGTTGTCCCTCTTATGGCAACAGCGAGCGACGTTGAAGGTGCAGAAAGATCAGACACACCACTGGCACACTAAGCTGGAAGGCTGTGATGGGCTCTGGTTGTATGTGTCTCCTGGAGTGGTGGGCGTTCCATGGCGGTTGATGTAGACAGTAGACAAGCTCAGGTCTCTGAGCTGGTGATGCAGGCATCGAGGCAGCCAGTGCCTTGACAGTGTGTCACCTGTCACCCTGAAGTCAGTTAGTGTGGGCGAGATGTTTGCTGGTGGCAAGGTTCAGGTCTTTGAGCTTGCTCAGCAGGTGCCGAGGTAGCAGGTGCCTTGACAGTGTCACCTGTCGTTCGGACACCCATGAAGCAGGTGGTTGCAGGAAGAGGTTATGGGAGTTGTAGTGTGAAGAGTGTTTCAGACTGACCTAGGGTTGATGACAGAAGGGCAGCAGGCGTTTGTTACCTCTGCTCTTAGTCAGAAAAAGTCTGAAGTTTGCAGTGTTCCTCTGCTCTTGTGGCAGCGCCGACTTGAGCACGTCTGAGTGGTGTTGTGTGAGTGGTCAGAAGCTTGTGCTTCTGAGTACTCCTCAGGTAAGTACTGTTCAAGGAGCTCTCTTACTAGTGTTAGAAGCTCCTACAGGTCCGATGCAGGCATGTCCAGTCGTCCTTGTGCAGCCTCTGGATGGCTGCTGTGTAAAGGACGTGGAGGTTGTTGCTGGGTGTCTTTGAATGTCACTTCATGTGCCATTTCAGGGTTCATCTGAATTAATCATTCTCCTTCTGCGGCTGCAGAGGATTTCAGGAAATGGACAGGTAAGGTGTCCAGTAGAAGGCTTTGGCTCCCCCCTTTGTACCTTAGTGCTTGGCTAGGGGAGGCTCTTCTGCTGATTCTGTGTGGGGGAGTGAGATGTCTCTCCTGCTGTGGTTCTTTCTGCTGCAGGTAAGAGTCTCAGTTCTCTTTGGAACATGTTAGGTGCATCTTTTATGTTGTCCAGCTGCTGGGTCAGAGCTTCAATCCCAGATCTGGACACATTCAGGTGACCTTCACAGGCCTTGATTCTGGCGTCTTTGTCCAAGAGTTCAGAATTTGCCGTTTTTAATAGTGACTCTTTGCGAAATAGTTCCTTTTTCCTTTTTTCAGGTCCTTTCTGGCTGTCTCTTCAGCTGTCAGAGTCTTTTGACGTCTGTGGATTTTCTTCTGTGACTCCACTCTGCCAGGGACATTGTGTCTGTCCTGCGCCCGGCATCTCTAGCTGGTCTATGCGGCTTTTAGCCTTTGTCAGCTCCTTGTGAGATTCTGCGATCTGGAGTTTGAGGTTGTTTACCTCTTGTTTCAAACCTGTGAGGTTGTGGGCCAGGAAGAAGTTGACCTCAGTCAGATCTTTGTGATCATACCTCTGGTTTTAGTCATCTGCCTTTACTTCTCTTCCATCGTTGTCCAGTTGCTTTTGGCTCTGGTGCTGCAAGTGATCAGCAGCCCTGGTTAGGAGGGTGTTCCTCACGACACCTAGCCAGTCCTTTGGTCTGCCATCTGGGCAGTTAGGTTGAGCATTCTGCAACATTTTGGCACACTTGTGGTGAGAGTAAGGGCAAGAGACTAATGCAAGGTCAAACAGAATTTGGAGATGAAGGCACAGTGGGCAACTAGGTGTATAGCGTACAGCTAGGTTTATTAAACGACTTAAGATGATTAAGATCTTATGGTCAAATTATTTCTCAGAACTTGCTGATGGCTCACAACCGGCTTGATCTCTGAACAAATGAAAAGAGAGAAAGGAAGAAGAACGCTTTCCTATTAGATTGGGTTTATTAGTGGTGCTCAAAATTATGCCATAGCAATCGTTTAAATTACTTTTGTAACTGGCTCATAAAATTGAAGCAACTGTTGTAAATAAACAAAATCAAGAAGGAAAGTATGTCTAGTTACTTGTGGTTCTATTGGGAAATTAAACCACACGAGAGCAAAAAGGAAAATGTAAATAAATCAAATAGATGAAAGAAATAATACTAGTAAAAACGAATAGCTGACTGTTATTGTGATTAAAATCAATAAAAAGATTTAGAGAAGTGATTTAAAACAGCAGAATGACCTGGTATTGGGAATAGTCAACAGCACTAGTGATTAACAGTTAGATTAGCTTTGGTAATCAGTCTATAATTGGTCACAGCTGAAGCATGTTCAGGACCACACCCTGTGTGTGCCCCTCCCTGAAGTTTAGTCAACGTGCTATTGAAAGATTTCAACAAATCCTAGAATTCTTCTTTAGCTAAACAGTTTACATGTAATTGAATTTAGACTTAATTACCCTAGTAACTGCAGATTTAGCTGAACAGTGTCCAAAGAGAAATGCACCTAAGTGCAGGTGAAATTAGCCTAGAAGAATTAAAGGCAAGGAAAGAGAGAAATCAGAAAACCAGGAATGTGGTTAAAGGAAATTGGTTTAGATCACTTCACACTGCATACATACAAGCTGTGGTTAAAGGCTTCAAGTAAATAATGCTAACCGTTAACTGTAGAAGTTATTAGTTAGCTTAGCCTGAGCGGAAGGGCCACTAGGTGGGGTTAGCTTAGCCACCTAGCTTGGTTTGTTTACAATATGATGTCATGAGGTGGCGAGTTAGTATTTCCTGTGACAAGTTGTTGCAGTTCATGAAGAGTGTCTGCAAACTCTTCATGAAGAAACGAGTCCTGCATCGAGTTAAAATGTGGCGCTTATACTTCATGATATTCAAAAATTAGATGTTGCATTCAGTAAAATGCAAATATGGTTTGGCATTTGCAAATTTTACTCATGTAAACCCTTCTCTCTACTTTAAACAACGTCTTGTACTTGTTTAAAGTGTAATTACACAGATGTGCTGTAAATCAAAGCTTGTTTAAGCATACATAGTTAGTTGTTTAAGCATACATAGTCCATCTTGTGCATGAATACTGACGTTCCTTTCAGCGAGTGATACACAGTTTTGGTCACTAGGTAGCTATGCTTGTAGATGCAGCTAAAGTTTAGATGAATGACATCAATCTAGCTATATATATATTTTTTTTAAAGGCCGTTACACTGTAGAAAGGGGAGCATCACCCAAAACTACATTTATATAACACTGTACTGAGATTTACTCATCAGAAACAGGTTAAGCAATACTGCAATTGGTATTTCTTCAACAAAAGCAGAATAATCAATCCTGGTACAGTTTACATGCCACTGAGCTGAGATTCCTTCATCAAAACAGACTTATGCTTTAATACTGAAATTAGGGTTTCTTCACTAAAATCAGACTAACTTTACTGATACCATTTGACGCATGTTAAGATGTGTGTATGTGTATGTTAAGGCTCTTTCAGTTACAGCAGAGATGTCAATTCAAGCTCTTGTTTTATCTGCATCTAACAAGCCAGCCACTAGTGATCTGCATGCAAATCTAACGTCGTATCAAATGTTGTGTCAGGATTATCAAAGGCCCACTTTTAAGTGGACGGTCGTTTAAGCTAATGGCGCGAGGCCGTACTAGCATAACCAGCTCCATCTGGTGTCACAGTGACATATCAGGAGTTAACATTTCCTTTGACAAGTCGTTGTCATGGAAACCAATGTGCAGCAGAGCCCAATCGAACGGTGTATATCAAATGTCTGCAGGTTTCAAAATAGCTTGTCGTAGATGGTCATGAGCATTTGAGGCTTACACATTCATTCAAGGTTTTCTTCCACTCGGTAAAATTCATATTTTACTAATGACTCCTGCTTTTTTTGCGAACACATATTTTCACCTACTTTAAAAGCTTTATGCCCTATGCTGACTAGGAACCTTTGTAGAAGCTATGTGGAAGGCACTGTGTTTGCAGTTCAACGTCACTGGGATCTTAAGAACCCCTTCTGAGGGGCCTTGTGTTTTACAGGCCTTCTGTGTCAGGTCACATGAATGGCATTGTGTGAGGGCAGGCTGTGCTGCCCAAAAAGGTGATTAACTGGTGTAGGTGGCAAAGGTCCTGTTGGTGTCCTCCATTCCTTTCAGGTTTGTCTGAGTCTGTGGCAGTAACATTGGGACTTTCAGATCTGCCCTGCTTGGTGTTGAGGGCAGCACTCAATCCGCGTTCAGACTTCTGGGTCTGAGAAATCCTTTATGCCGGCTGGTTTCAGCTGCTGGAAGTCTGAGAGCATCGCGATTCTGGCTGGATGTGCTCCAGAACAGAGAGTTTGTCTTGGTGGGTCACCCCAGTCAAAGACTTCGGGCGAAATTTGATGTCTTGTATGTTGGCATGGGCGCTGTGGTCTGCTAAGCAGCGGGCTCTGGCCCACCCCACCCGGGCTGGGGGAGCTTGTGCTGCTGCTGTGAGGTCCATCAGGGTGCATTTTCCTTGTGGGGTCCATTTGCACTTGGTCAGACTGTTTCAGTTCTTTTTGGACTACAACGAGTTTGTCTCCCATGCTGCTGAATTGCTGAGTCGGTGTTTGGATTTCAGCTCTGCATGCGGATGGCCTTCAAGGGCCTTAGCTTTAGTGTCTCTTTAAATTCAAACAGTTCTTTACGTTCTTTAAGTGGCGAAGTTCAACAGCTGTCAGAGCCTCCTGGAGACTGGTCACCTCCCTCAGTTGCTCTGCTTTGTCAGGGTCCTTGCATCTGTCCTGTGCCTTCTCACGCTGAGTGGGTTGGTTCTGGACCCAGGAACTGGTTCCAAGAGTCCTGGTGGCCGTGATAGAAGGTACGGAGGAAGCGGCCCTGCTGGATCTTCCGCTCCGTCTGCCCGTTCGATTGAGGATGGTAACCTGAGGAGAGGCTGACGGTCACACCTAGGAGTGAGAAGAACGATTTTCATACCCTGGAGATGAATTGTGGGCCTCTATCTGACACGATGTCTTCAGGGATTCCGTAATTTCTGAAGATATAGTTAAACATCAATTCAGCAGTTTCCAAGGCTGTGGGCAGACCTCTTAGGGGAATCAGACGACATGACTTGGAGAATCTGTCAATCACTACCAGTATGCAGGTGCAGTTGTCAGAAGGAGGGAGGTCAGTGATGAAATCCACTCCTAGGTGTGACCAGGGTCAGTTAGGAACGGGCAGAGGATGGAGTTTTCCGGAGGGAAGATGCTGGGGACTCTTGGAGATGGCACACTCCCTGCATCCTCTCATGTACCTCCTGACGTCGGATGCCATGTTGGGCCACCAGAAGCGTTCTTTTAGCAATGAGAGGGTTTCATTGACCCCAGGGTGGCCAGTGCCCAGTGACGTGTGAGAGGCGTGGATGAGGGGAGTGTGTCGTGTCCGGGTGATGTAGATCAAACCTGGGGGGCAACCCGGCGGAGTGTTGGTGGGGGCATTGGCGGAGGGCAGGGTCTCTTCAGACCAGACTATGGGGTTAACAAAGAGCTTTTCAGGCAGGATGGGTTCTGGATCTTCGGTGCTCTCATCACGGTCAGGACCATGAAGACTGGATAGAGTGTAAGCCTTTACATTTTTAGGGCCAGGACGATAGGAGATGGTAAAATCGAAACGTGTAAAGAACAGAGCCCACCGAGCTTGGCATGGGTTTAGTCGTTTGGCGTCGCTGAGGTATTCTAGGTTTTTATGGTCCGTCAGAACCAGAAACGGATGTTTGGCTCCCTCCAACCAATGCCTCCACTCTTCAAGGGCTAGCTTGATGGCAAGAAGCTCCCTGTTGCCGATGTCATAGTTGGTCTCCGCCGGGTTGAGTTTGCAGGAGAAGAAGGCACGTGGATGGAGTCTACTGGGGTCCCCCTGCTGCTGTAAAAGGACCGCTCCCACTCCGGTGGTTGAGGCGTCGACTTCCACTATGAAGGGTTTGTCAGGGTCAGGGTGGACGAGGAGGGGAGCGGTCGTGAAGGCTTCCTTGAGAGTTTCGAAAGCTTGGGTGGCGGCTGGAGTCCAGGACAGAGACTTGGGCTTATTGCGCAGAAGATTAGTGAGTGGGGTTGTGATGATGCTGTAGCCTTGGATGAATCGGCGATAGAAGTTGGCAAATCCTAGGAATCTTTGGAGTTCTTTCACGGTTGTGGGTGTTGGCCAGGTCTTGATAGCAGCTACCTTCCCCTCATCCATCCGGATGCCACTGCTATCGATGTAGTACCCAAGGAACTGCACTGAGGGCTAATGGAACGAGCACTTTTCGGCTTTCAGGAACAGATGGAATTCCCTCAGGCGTTTCAGGACCTCCGCGACGTGGTGGCGATGTTCGGCCATGCTCCGGGAGTAAATCAGAATATCATCAATATAGACCAGCACAAACTTGTGGAGAAACTCCCGGAGCACCTCATGAATGAAGTCCTGGAATACAGAAGGGGTGTTGACCAGTCCATACGGCATCACAAGATATTTATAGCGACTGGTAGGGGTCACGAAGGCTGTCTTCCACTTGTCCCCTCACGTATCCGGATGAGGTTGTAAGCGCTGCGGAGGTCCAACTTGGTGAAGACAGTGGCACCACGGAGATGTTCCAATGCAGTAGGGACGAGTGGAAGGGGGTAACGGAATTTAATGGTAATCTTGTTGAGAGCTCTGTAATCAATGCAGGGCCGCAAGCCTCCATCCTTCTTGGCCACAAAGAAAAAGCTGGAAGCAGCAGGGGAAGTAGACGGACGGATGTAACCTTGCGATAGCGCCTCCTCGATGTAATCCTCCATGGCCTTCTCCTCCGGTAGTGAGAGGGAATAAATTTTTCCCTTGGGCACTGGCTCACCCGAAAGCAGGTCGATGGCACAATCCCATGGCCGGTGTGGAGGCAGCTTAGAAGCTCTCTGGGGGCAGAAGACGTCACTGAAGGGGACGTAACACTTGGGGATGTCCACCGAACGTTTCTCCACAGGGCTTTTGATGGACGTGGCACAGATGGGTAGAGGGTGGCACGGGGAGCGCGAAGAAACAGTTCGGGAAGCAGTTGTCGTCCCACTTCAGGATCTCGCAGGTCTTCCAGGAGATGATGGGGTTGTGCTGCTCCAACCATGGGCGCCCTAAGATCACGTCAGAGGTGGATTCCTCCAGAACCAGCAGATGTTGTTGCTCGACGTGAAGGATTCCCACTTGGAGCTGAACGGGACCGACACAGGAACTCACTTTTTTTCGACTGAGGGGCCTTCCAGTTATCGTGTGGATCTGGTAGATGGACGGCATGGCAGTCGTCTTGAGATTGAGCTGACGGCAGAGGGCGCCGGAGATGAAGTTTCCAGCTGACCCAGAGTCGAGGAGCAGCAGCAGTAAGGTTTACAATAGTGGTGAGTGGTTGCATCTTTTTAATAGAAGGTATAATAGCACTCACCAAGGGACGAGGAGGACGAACGGGGCATTCAGAAATGAAATGCCCAGATAAACCACAGTATAAGCACAGGTTCTGGGTCAGCTGCCTCTGCTGTTCAGTGAAACTCAGTCGAGAATTGTCTAGTTGCATGGGTTTGTTGGCTCGTTCTGGAGGGCTGACGGATTCTGGTTGGTGGAGGGAAGATGGGAACAGTGGCTGGCCCTGGTGCTCTTCGAGACACGACTGCATACGAGTGGCGAAGCGGATGGAGAGTTGGATAAAGCGTTTGAGCCCGATGGAGTCCTCGTATGCAGCGAGATGCAACCGCACGCGAGGGTCTAATCCTTGCCGGTATGTGGTGAGCAGGGACTGCTCATTCCATCCACTGGCGGCAGCAAGTGTCCTGAATTGAAGAGCATATTCATTTACAGACATTAAACCCTGTTTCAAAGGTACAGGTGCTCACCGATCAAAGAATCCCAGGTAGGTTTTCCAAAAACTTCTTTAAAGTGAGCAATGAAACTGGAAAATGACTGTGTTATAGGGTTGTCTTGAGACCATAGGGTTTCAGCCCATCGAAGCGCCTTGCCATTTAACTGGGAAATTATAAACGCTACCTTAGCGTGGTCGTTGGGGAACAGGTGCGGTTGCATCTCCAGGACCAGCGAACACTGCAGGATGAATCCGTTGCAGTCCTCCGCCGAACCAGAGAAGGGCGCCGGTTTGGCCATGGGACTGGCGTAAACGGGTGGTGAAGGAGTGACGGCTGTGTTTGCGGAGGTGATCGCTGGTGGAGGTGTTGGTGGATTGGTGGTGAGTGCTCGGCGAAGTGCGTCCACGAGCTCTTGGAATAGATCTGGGGAACTCATTCTGGCGTTAAGCGGTTATGGTCTGGTCTTCTGTTACAAACAGAAGGGACAGGAACAACGGATGCAGGTAACAGGAGCTTCACTGAAAACCAGAATGAGATAAACTGAAGTGCAGGTGAGTAGCAAAAGCATATGCAGGTGACTGGTGGTGTAAATGGCTGAATACTGTCCTTGTTGTGTTGCAGGTGAAGCGGGTAGGAGACTGGTCGATGCTGGGAAGACACAGGAGAACTCACACGAGACGAGGAACAACAAAGGAGACTTGGGAACACTTTGGAGACAGATAAGTAGCTTGGAGGAGTCCGTAAGTTGAGCATGAAGGTAAGGACCAACAACTAACGAAACTGGACAGTGACTGTGTGAGAGCGTGGGTCTTTTGTGCTGCTGGTGATGAGAGTGTTGATTGGAATCAGGTGTGGGCGTTTAGTATTCGGGTGAGGGAGTGCGTTGTGATTGAGTGATGGTTAAGCCTGGCGTGTCTGTGACAGAGACACTACATATAGGGATGACATTATCAATTATATTATTATATGAATCAATAGAACAAGGAACCACAAGAAAGTTGATTTAAAAGTTTTCTATTCAAGTTCAATTCCAATCATATTACATTACAATTCAGTACATCATATTCAACTAAAAAAAATAAAAAATAAAATAAATCACAACTATTAATTCCAAGCCCAGAAACATTTACCTTTTAATTACCTCACAACAATAAATGAGTGACAGATAAATCAACAAATAATTTAATAATTCAGACAATTAAATGCAATGCAATAAATCTTATGCAGAAACAAAATGAATCAAAATGCAATAAGGCAACCGCATAAGAAAAACAGGCCTAGGAAAAAAGAAAGAAAAATCATCTGGATCCAAAGTTCAACAGAAGAAAAAAAAAACATTAACTTGCTTACCATGTCACTCATTGAACTACTGGGCCTGAAACGCAATTCATAACATCACACACAATATTTACAACATAATTCGGCAACTCGAGCGCCAAAATAAATACCAAAAGAAAACCCTCCCTACACCAAAAACCTTCTCAAAACACACCACATATAATGCCCTGAATTAGCGTTTAAACTACCACATAACCGAATTGGAAAAAGCTCTCTCTCAAACGCTCCACACAACTTTCCATTGCTTTACGAAGTTCAGTGAGGGAAACTTAATCCTCAAAATACGAATCGTAAGCATTATAAGCAAGCAGGAAAAGACCGCAGCATTAAATGTAACATCAACACATCAATGCAATGGGGGCTACAACAGCAATACTCACAAACCATCCGCTAGCGATCCCAGGGATTGCACATACTCAGATACAAATGTATAGTATAATGCAATGTAAGTCGCTTTGGATAAAATGCATAAATGTAAATGTAAATGTAAACCCTGAGACTGGTCTGGTGTGGTTCTAGAACACGTTCAAAAGGTCCTTTCAACCTTCTCTGCAAGAGTAATTCTGCTGGGGAGTATCCAGTACTCTCTTGAACAGCAGAATTGATAGCATACCTCAACTCTGGCAAATAATGATCCCAATGATTATGCTCACAAAAACACAATGATATCATCCCCTTAACTGTCCGATTCACACGTTCTGTGAAGTTGGTTTGGGGGTGGTATGCTGTTGTCAATTTTAAATTGTAAATTGAGGACCTCTGTCCGACAACAAAAATTTCGGAACACCCCACCATGTCAATATTTCCTTCCTTAGTATCTGTGCAATTGTCACAGCAGTAGCTTTTCGAAGCGGAAACAACTCCACCCAATGGCTATAATAATCTACAACAACCATTAGCTGGGTGTTACCTTGCGTACTACGAGGCAATGGTCCCATAAGATCCACGCCGAGCAATTCCCATGGTTCATGTGCTTCAGTCTGCTGTAACAGGCCCGCTGGTTTACGACACTCAGGTTTACATTGTTGACAACTGACACAATTTTTAACAAACTCTGAAACATCTCTCCACATATTTGGCCAAAAAGCAACTTCCATTAACCTTTTTTGTGTCTTATAACAACCAAAATGCCCACTTAACGGGTTGGAATGATATGCTTCCAACAAAGTCCGGCGAAGGATCTGTGGGACATACACTTGAAAATGGGTTCCCTTAGAAGGATGAGTCACCTTCCGGTAAACCTTGTCCTCTAAAATAACAAGTCCAAAACCAGAATCATCAGGACTCTGCATATTATCAACTATACTCTGATATACTCTTCGGACCTCCACATCTTGCTGCTGTGCTGTCCAGATATCCTCGTCAGAGAGTGGAAACTGCAAGACCAGACTATCTGGAGTTTGCTTATTGGTATAAGCAGCGACAATTGGGGAAGAGTCAGAGCAACTGGCACGGGACAAAGCATGCAATGCAATTAAATGCAAAGCAATAAATCTTATGCAGAAACAAAATGAATCAAAATGCAATAAGGCAACCGCATAAGAAAAACAGGCCTAGGAAAAAAGAAAAAAAAGCATCGGGAGCACTGTTAAGCTTTCCTTTGCGGTATTCAAGAGTAAATTCAAACTCTTGCAATTTCAAAGCCCAACGAATCAGGTGAGAGTTTGCCTTGGTAGTGTTAAACACCCAAAGGAGAGACACATGATCAGTCACAACAATAAAAGACTTGCCCTCTAAATAATGCCGCCACCTTTCGACCGCCCAAACAACAGCCAAACACTCCCTCTCTGTGGTGGAATAATTCCTTTCTGCACCAGTAAGTGTACGGCTTGCATATGTTAGTACTTCTTCAGTCGTACCAAATGTAGATGGTTGCTGTCCAAGAACAGCACCCAAACCTGTTGAACTGGCATCTGTATAAACTATAAATGTGCAAGCATGGTTAGGGTGTCACAGTATTGGTGGAGAAGAAAGGTGCATTTTCAAATTCTCAAAGGCAGCCTGACATTCAGCTGTCCACTGGAAACGGGCTCCTTTTCGTTTCAAGGCATTTAAGGGTTCTGTAATAGCTGAAAAATTAGGAACATACCTATGATACCATCCACTCATCCCCAAGAACCGCTGAAGTTCTTTTAGATTTTTTTGGCACAGGGAAGTTCTGAATTGCCTCTGTTTTAGCAGGATCTGCCTTCACCACATGGCCAAGAAACTTAATTTCTGTTAAACAGAAATGACATTTCTGAAGTTTAAGGGTTAATCCTGCCTTTTGCAAACACCTCAAAACCCTCTGGAGATCTTGTATATGCTGACTGAAATTTGATGAATAAATGACTGTGTCATCTAGATAAACCAAACAACACTGTCCTAAACATTCAGCCAACACCCTATTCATAAGCCTTTGAAATGTGGCTGGGGCATTTTTAAACCAAAAGGTAACACCTTGAATTCATACAACCCAAAAGGGGACACAAAGGCAGTCTTAGCCATACTATCTGGGTCCATTGCCACTTGCCAGTACCTGCTGTTAAGATCAAGGGTACTGAACACACTGGCTCCAGCAAGAGATTCCAGGATTTCACCCACAGTTGGGAGAGGGAATGCATCACTTTCACTCACAGCATTTAATCGTTGATAATCGACACAAAACCGCTGGCCTCCATCTTTAGGAACCAGTACAATAGGAGATGCCCAAGGAGAATGAGATGGCTGAATAATGTCTCGTGAAAGCATATCGTCGATTTGTTCCTTAACTATTTCCTTTTTATGTACTGGTAACCTATAGGGCTTTTGCGCAACAACCACATCTGTACGGCGTACATACTTCAGGATGATCATACAAAAGAGTAAAAAGAACATGAGACTCTTTGTCTGGTAAATTACTCTCATTGACTTTGCTTTGCACTAGCTCAACAAGTTCAACACTAGTTTTTTCCTGCACATAATTCTCCATATACTCACTTACCGACCACTCAAGCTGGACAGGAGAAACAGAGGAATAAAGAGAAGCAGTAGGCTTACAATCCACAGGTGGTTTACAAAACCTCCAAGAATCCCCTGAGGTAATTGGTGGCTGAAAGGGGAAAACACAATTTTCCAGGTCCCCTGAAAAACTGTACAACTGATCTTTAATATTAAGCTGCAAACCACTCAACGCTATAAAATCTAACCCCAGCACCATTGAATAGACAGGTTTCTGAGCTGGAAGGACTACTGTAGGAACCTGAAAATGCAAATCATGCAAATAAAAATCAAGCATTTTCTGTCCAAGAGGAACAGTAGCATCACCATTAGCCAGATAAAGTGGTCCTTCATGCCATGCATCAAGTTGCTCCTTAGGTCCTTTCATCTTGTTCCATAAATTAAAATGCAATAATGTGTAGGTGGCCCCTGTATCTACAAGCGCTTTCCCAGTGCAGTTCCTCACAGTTAAGGGAACAACTAACTGTTTAAGAACTATGGGGCCAACTCTCTTGTCCTGTCTGCTACCGGTTGGATCCTTCTTTACAAGTCATTGAGTATCATAAGCAGATACTACACCTCGTTGATGAATATGACCCTGGGATTCTTTGCCACCCTGTGCCTGCCCTCCAGAGTGTTTTCCACTCAAAGAAGTCTTAAAATTAGGACAAGAACCTGGAGAATGATTTTCATGACACCTCCAACACAACAAACTTGGGTTTCGTTGCTCTGAAGGCAAAATAGCTTTTGTTTCTACCTCTTTTATTTTTCTAGCCTGTGAATTCTGGTCAAATGTAGTGCTCTTGGACAATTGAAGCTGATTATACTTTCTCTGATGATCATAATCCCTTTCTATTTGAGTCCCCAGCTTCACTAATTCCTCAACAGTCTGTGCATGACCTCGAAGCTGACTAGCAAAACAAGGATTCATAGCTTTTAAAAGGGCTTTTAAAACCTCATCCTCAGTAGCTTCCTTTTTCCAACGCTTAAACAAAGCTTGAAATGAGAAAGTAAAGTCACGAACACTTTCATTTGCCCCTTGTAACTGATTTCGTACTTGATCCTCCAACACGTCTTGATAGTCTTCTGGCAAAAAGACAGCTAAAAAAGCTTGCTGAAAATTTTCCCAAGTGTCAATTTTAAATCTCACTGTCTCCCACCAGTCACGGGCAGAAGCATGTAGAACACTATGCATTGTTGCAAGAATTTCACTATTTGATATTGGTCTGAGAGCTAAGAAGTCTTTACATCTTTCCAAGTAAACTAGTGGATCGGTCTCATCATGCACCCCCCCAAAGGATGGAAATATCATCTTAATAGGCAGCACACGGCCACAGGTCAAATTAGATGAAGCAGAAACCTGACTGACCAAATCACCAGTATTACACGGTGCAGTTGAATCTAAACATACCTGAGAAGGAGCAGGGACAACATCCTCCCGTTCAACTAACTTACTGTCAAGTTGAGTGCTTTTCTGCATAAGGGCATCAAGAGAAGTTTGCACAGTAAATACTTGCTGCTTCAGACTGCATACTTCTTCTTGCAACTCCTTTCCACCTACACTATGTTCTTTGATAGCTGTTTTAAAAGTAAATATTTCATAAGTAATGAACTGTTAGCATCATCAAACAATTCCTTAAACTCGGTACATGACTGTTTTGCATTCCACTTAATGGCATCGATTGGTAAAAATTTGCATACGATCATTAAGGACCTCCAAAAAATCAGTTTGTGCCTTTTCAACTAGTGTTAATGTCTCTTTAGCACAAAGTTTAACATTTTCCTCAAACCATTTTTTCTGCCAAGCTACAGTATCCACAAATACACTTTTAAGTGAATCAATTGCTTGAGAAAATATGGTTAAATCATCTGCTTGGTTCCCTGAATCAATCAGAGGGACACCAAGAAATGGTTGTTCTAAACTCGTGTCATCATCTAATAAAGACCGTTCCACATTCCGAGGAGTAGAAGGGCTATCATGAAATGGTCCCAGACTGCTATCATCTCCAGATCCAGTAAAATTTATAAGAGGAGAACAGGGTTCCATAATTACACAAATAATCACAATAGGCCAAAAAAAAAAAAACACAACATCTGAGGGTCCCTGTTCAGGCACCACTTCTGTGACGGTATTTGGCCTTAAAAAGTTGGGTTCGGGCGCCAGGGGTAAAAACCACCACACTTATTGAATTAAATTCATCATTAGAGACACTACATATAGGGATGACTTTTATCAATTATTTTATCATATAAATCAATAGAACAAGGAACCACAGGAAAGTTGATTTAAAAGTTTTCTATTCAAGTTCAATTCCAATCATATTACATTACAATTCAGCACATCATATCCAACAAAAAAAACCAAAACAAACAAAAAAAACCAAAACTTCAAATTCAATTTAAATCACAGGAATAAATTACTTTATAAAATATATTCAAACAGAAAAAATTCAATTTAAATTGTAATAATATTTCACAATATTACTGTTTTTACTGTATTTTTAATTAAATAAATGCAGCCTTGGTGAGCAGACGAAACTTCTTTTAGAAACATAAAAAATATTACCGATTCCAAACTTTTGACTGGTAGTGTATATGTAGTGTTTTCTGTCTGAATATATTTTATAAAGTAATTTATTCCTGTGATCAAAGCTGAATTTTCAGCATCATTACTCCAGTCTTCAGTGTCACATGAACCTTCAGAAATCATTCTAATATGCTGATTTGCTGCTCAAGAAACATTTATGATTATTATCAATATTGAAAACAGTTGTGTATTTTTTTTTTTTTTTTTTTTTTTAGGATTCCTTGATAAATAGAAAGTTCAAAAGAACAGCATTTATCTGAAATACAAAGCTTTTGTAACATTATACACTACCGTTCAAAAGTTTGGGGTCAGTAAGAATTTTTATTTGTATTTTTTTGAAAAGAAATTAAAGAAATTAATACTTTTATTCAGAAAGGATGCATTAAATCGATCAAAAGTGACAGTAAATACATTTATAATGTTACAAAAGATTATATTTCAAATAAATGCTGTTCTTTTGAATTTTCTATTCATCAAAGAATCCTGAAAAAAAAATATTGTACACAAATATTTTGTACAATTGTACACAATAAATGTTTCTTGAGCAGCAGGTCAGCATATTAGAATGATTTCTGAAGGATCATGTGACACTGAAGACTGGAGTAATGATGCTGAAAATTCAGCTTTGATCACAGGAAAAAATTACTTTATAAAACATATTCAAACAGAAAACAATTATTTTAAATTGTAATAATATTTCACAATATTACTGTTTTTACTGTATTTTTAATTAAATAAATTCAGCCTTGGTGAGCAGACGAAACTTCTTTTAAAAACATTAAAAATCTTACCGTATCCAAACTTTTGACTGATAGTGTGTATATATATATATATAAAATAACATTTTAGGTTACACTTTATTTGGTGTCTTTGTTACACTGTAATTATACATTTAAGTATTGAGTAATATTAAGTAACTACATGTACTTACTATAGGTTTAGGGTTAGGGTTTGATTTGGTTTAGGGTTTAGGTTTAGTTGCATGTAATTATGCATAATTTATATTATTACAATAGTAACTACATCTAACTGTACATGATACTGTAAAATAAAGTGTTACCAAATTTTATATGCAAAATTAATTATATATAATTATATAATAATAAATATATTAAATAATTCTTTCAGAACCATATGGATTGAACATATGATGATCTGCAGAATAATATGAATACAATCAAAACATTTAATTTCAGTTGCACATCTTCATTATAGCAATCTTGCAGTTTATTAATATGACGTTTTACCAACTTTTGTTCACAGAACAAAGCATTCCATAATTACAATATTATATTATAGAACTGATTTAATTGTGTTTTACTTTTCTGTATCAAATGAGCATGTCACAACTGAGCATGGTGTTGTTTCCTCCATCAATTCTTGCTGGTCTTTTCATCAAAATCAGTGTTGATGTTTGTAATCGTATGTATTGTTGTTGAGTGTGGAATGTGTAGTTAATGTCCATAAGCCCATCTGGTTTATTATGTGTTCGTATCCCTTTTACTCCATGACTCTAATGGAAATGTTGACTCATGTAATCAACAGCCTGGGGAGGGAGAAAACAGCCAGTGTTCAGCTGGAGTGACTGCAGTGTTGAGTGATATACAATTATTAATCATAAAGGATGCAGGAACTGTCTACATTCTCAGTCTCTGATTGAGGGCCTCATTTACTTCTGCCTGTCCAATTTGCAGGTAACCAGTTTAGCCACAGTTCAATGGACTTTTATCCTTGCTATGGAGGCCCAAGTCTCTATGATTGTTACAAATACAGAAGGGACAGAGGCACAGGAATGCAGGTAACGGATGTTTATTGAACAACCAGAAGAGTGAACAACAGTGCAGGTGAGTGAACGTGGAGTTTGCAGGTAACTGATAAGAATAACTGAGTGATACGGTCCTTTTCCTTTGCAGATGTGGCGGGCTGGAGATTGACTGGAGCAGAGAAGACACAGGAGAACTCATACGAGACGAGGAACAACAAAGGAGACTTGGGAACACGCTGGCGACAGGTAAATAGCTTGAAGAAGTCCTTAAGGTGAGCATGAAGGTAAGTCTAGATGCTAACGAGACCGGACGATCACTGTGTGAGTGAGTGTGTCTTTTATGCTGCTGGTGACTGCCGTGCTGATGGGGTGCAGGTGTGCGTGATCAGTATTCGGGTGAAGGAGGAGCCTGGCGTGTCTGTGACATTACCCCCCACCCCTCCACGGCCCGCTCCAGAGGCATGGAAAGTGTCAAGCAGGTTTGGGTCGAGTATATCGTTTCTGGGTACCCATGAGCGTTCCTCGGGACCTTAGCCCTCCCAGTCTACGAGGTATTCCAGGAGACCACCACGGCGCCGGGAGTCCAAGATGTCACGAACTTGATAAGCAGCACCGTCATCTAAGATGAGGGGGGGGTTCAGCGGCTGCGCTAGGCTCTGTGGAGACAGAAACAGAGGGGTGGTGAGGCTTCAACAGGGAGACATGGAATGTGGGATGAATTCTGTATTGAGGGGGTAACTGGAGTTGGTAAGTGACAGGGTTGATCTGCTTGACAATAGGAAAGGGACCAATGAATCTGGGACTTAGCTTTCGGCAAGGCAGACGCAGCCTGATGTCCCTGGTTGACAGCCTGACCTTCTGTCCTAGTTGGTATGCTGGGGCGTTGGAGCGACGAAGGTCGGCTGCCAGTCTGCGTCTGCGCAGGGCCCATTGGAGCTGGTGGTGTGCGACGTCCCAGACCCTCTCTCGGAACCAGTAGTCGACCGCTGGCACATCCGACGGTTCCACTATGTAACTTTTGGCCCTGTAAAAAACAAAACTGCATGTATTTTGGGGAAGAACATTGTTTTGGTTGTGTATCGGCTCTGCTTTACTATGTGGATAAATATGACCCTTCACAATAGATAATGCTTTACAATGAACTCTATTGGAGAGCTACAAATAGCAATTTATCTGTTCAATAAAATACCTTACTCCCCTCTTGAGTAATAAAAACGCCATCTCTGCATGGCTTTTACAACATTTCAAATCTCTCAGTTCTCACCATCTCCGAAAAGCCCAGCCGATGTTGATTCTTGTTTTATTATGAGCTCTGTCACGTTCTCTTTTTGCTAGCAGACTCTCCTCTGTTCGCCGTTTTTTTTTTTAATGAGTGATTCTCCGCAGTTTTGATATTTGGCTTCCTCCATGTCAACCTTTCTCACTGGTTGTGACAACTAACCTATGCCACTCCCACACCATACAGGCGTCAAAGTAGCTGCTGCAATATAAATATAAATTACATATTTTGTCTCAGTTTGGCCCTCTGAATAAAATTTTCTCCCCTCATCAAGTATGAGCTCCATATTCTCACTGTATCACACTCATTGAGCCATAAAAGTCTGATGTATCAAATGCAATAATAAACATAAAACACATACTGTATGCAAACTTCATATACAGTATCATTTTGAACATTACTCAAAAGTAGCTATTAATTTCTTTAGATGCAACATTTCTTGGGAAAAAATACTTTACAATTAAACCAGTGAAAAGTCAAAATAAAATATTTTCATTTCAAAACAACACGATCATAATTAGTGACAGTGTTTGGCATATTGTGTTACTTTAATTATAAAATGAAAACAAATCTAGAAATGCAACTTTCAGTGCAGAATTGAGTGCAGGTGAGTAATAAATGAAACTATTTTTGCTCATGTTTAAGGACTCTGTTTGATATCATTCATAATTCTATCATATGGCTTTTATTGATATGCAATATTTCAGCAATGCAATTTAATGATTTAATTTTGGCAATACAAGTTTTGACTTGCTGTTAACAGACAGTGGTGTGAGCTGAAGCAACATTTCCCTGCTGAATACAATATTTGTGGGGAGGTTTTTATGGTCGAGAACAGGTGTGTTAAGATTTCTTCCAAACCACATAGTGTGTTTGTGTAAGGTGCTGAAAATGATGCAATATCAGCAGATCTTATGTTACATAAATGACACATTGACCTAGAGTGCCACACTACTGTTGACTGTTAACAGGTTGCTGCTGTCAGTGCCTTGTTTTCAAATTAATGTGTTAAATTGACAGTTCAAACACTCCCTGCAAAATTAAGAACATCTAAACATAACATTTGCTTTTCTCATTCAATATATTTTTATGCGCGATGCATGATGGTTCTGATCTAGAAGAGAAAAGACTTCATACTGCAAGAATAAAGGATCCATGCCCTCATGCCCTTGCTCGATCTCTTGTTGCGCAGGTGTTATCTGAGATATTTAAACATAAGGTGACCCAAACGCCTTGCTGTCTGTGGGGGAGGCTTGTGCTGAACACAGAGATCGCGTGAGACTGCAGACATGACCACCCACTGAGATGAAAATCAAAACAGAGTGCTGTGTGTCAGTGGAGAAGAGCAGCTAAAAGGTTTCCAGTGTCATTTATCATGCCCTTTAACACATGCATTCAATGTTTATTTAGTTTTTGAAATTTTTAACGCTAATCTGAGTAGCTGAAATTTTCAAGTCAACAAAAGATTCAGTATTGAATAGTAAAAATGGAATTCTTACTTGTAAAAAATGCAGTTATGACCAACAAAACTAATTTCATCTCTAACTATAACTAAATATATCACTTATTATTGCATTTTACTTGTAAAAATGGAAATAAACATTAGAGATATCTGTGGGAAATTATGAATAGTCAAAATACCATTTTGCTATTGCATGGAAAAGTCATAACTCAATTATTATGATATGAAAAAAAAAAAAAAAAATTGTACTGTCATTAAATGTGTATTTTGATATCTATGATTCAATATAAATGCAACTTTGGTTTCTAAATTGTTGATTATTCATATATGCAGTGCTTACAGTTTTTTTCAACTGGTTGCACACATTTTCAAAACTTTGCCTCTTTTTTTTCAAAACTTTACACACAAATCCAAGAATTGCACGCACAAAATGCAAAATGAAACACTGCATTCAAAATATCACAAACACATCTCAAAAGCAAACATTTGTCTTACATTGCAAACACCTTTGCCATAATATTCTACTTTTGGATATATCATGTATACACAGTTATGTACATTTTTTCTGTACAAGATTTTTTACTGTAAGCATTTGTGGTTGTGAATACAGTATTACACAGTACGAAAGAAAAGAAATACATCAACCATGTGTAGTTGGACAGAAACAATGGTTGTGTTTGAAAAAGGAAATCAAGATACTTCCTGTTAGATTTTGTGTGTTACATAGAGAATTGTGTGTTGTGTTTTGCAAAAAGTGTTTTATGAAATTGAAAACTGAGTCGAAGGCCGAGAATTAGTGTATAGTTTTGCAGATTTGGTGTGTGGTTCTGATGTTTGAGTGTCAGGTTTCAGAAACTGTGTGACAAGTAAAGATTTTGTGTGTAAGCAGACCACCACCCAATGTAAGGTTTGTGCCACAGCTGCCTTAAACTAACAGTATTGGTGATTACCAAAATCATTTTTATGTTTCTGTAATGGTTAATCCACTGTAAACTCTTTAGTCACAGTAGTGTTTCAAATGGTAAAATATAATTATTGTTGGGATTTAATGGATTTGAAGATAGATTGCACAAAACTTTAATCAAAAGCAAGTCTTTGGAAACAACTAGAAAATTTGGATGTCAATAACAACAGAGACTGTGGAAAAGTACATAAAAACAATGGCAGCAAGAATGCAAGCTGATATCAAGGCCAAAGGACGCCATACAAAATAAAAATAAAATATAGAATTTTTTGGTTATTATGTGTGAATAAACACTATTTAGTTGTTTCAGTTTGTTATTTAACTATTAAATGACAATAACATCTTTATTTTTAAACAAGTTTTTGACAGATTCCTAAAATGTTTGTGTGGTCTAATAAATTTGACAGGTGATCTAATAAATGTTGATATGTTTGGTCTTGGTGGAATAGATCTGCTAAGCTGCTGCTGCTGTAGAGCAAGTACGGGACTTGCTACTGTCAGTACATACACGACACTCTACTGTGAGCAAGTAAGACATGCTGCTGCTGTACAATATAGTATACATGAATTACCCATAGCAAATCTATACAGGTGGAGCTGGGGAAGGTGGAGGCAGTTGTGTTTTATCAGGGTTAGAGTTGAACTTTGGTCAAGGGACAGGACAGGGCACCCCTGTCCTAAATAATCAAAATACTACAACCCGAATTCCGGAAAAGTTAGGACTTTTTTTTTTTTTTTTTTTAATTTGAATAAAATGAAAACTAAAAGACATTCAAATCACATGAGACAATATTTTATTCACAATAGAACATAGATAACATAACAAATGTTTAAACAGAGAAATTTTACACTTTTATCCACTAAATGAGCTCATTTCAAATTTGATGCCTGCTACAGGTCTCAAAAAAGTTGGCATGAGGGCAACAAATGGCTGAAAAAGCAAGAAATTTTGAAAAGATTCAGCTGGGAGAACATCTAGCAACTAATTAAGTTAATTGATATCAGGTCTGTAACATGATTAGCTATAAAAGGGATGTCTTAGAGAGGCAGAGTCTCTCAGAAGTAAAGATGGGCAGAGCTGTGAAAGAGTTTGTAAAAATATTGTGGAATGCTTTAAAAACAATGTTCCTCAATGTCAAATTGCAAAGGTTTTGCAAATCTCATCATCTACAGTGCATACCATCATCAAAAGATTCAGAGAAACTGGAGAAACCTCTGTGCGTAAGGGACAAGGCGGAAGACCTTTATTGGATGCCCGTAGTCTTCGGGCCCTCAGACGACACGGCATCACTCATCAGCATGATTGTGTCAATAACATAACTAAATGGGCCCAGGAATACTTCCAGAAACCACTGTCGGTAAACACAATCCGCCGTGCCATCTGCAGATGCCAACTAAAGCTCTATAATGCAAAAAGGAAGCCATATGTGAACATGGTCCAGAAGCGTCGTCGTGTCCTGTGGGCTCATTTAACACTCAGAGGTCGGATGGTCGCGCCAGCGATACCACCTCGTTTTTTTTTCTTTCCAGTGTGAAAGAGACTAAAAATACTCCAGCAATTTTGGACGTACAAATAAGAGTTATATATTTTTAAAAACTGTGGAATGTCTTCTTTATTTGTGAACACTCACAGTAAAAACAAAATGTTGTGCTTTTTGCAAAATAAAGAAAACAAACATGATGCGTGAGCCGCAGTCTCTCTCTGAATGAAGTCCAATCTGATACTCCCTCAGAAAATGAACTGTATCTTAGTAAATACTTATCACACAAAAATGAGACTTATGTCTAAAGAAACGTTGAAATGTCAGGTTTTAAATCATGTAAGTCAAATCGAAAACTAATATTCTGTTTATGTAATCTGTTTGAAAAGAGAGTGATGTCAGCCGTTCACGATTCAGCTCATTATCTGCTAACGCGGCCACGCCCACGGACCGCGCGCGCTATTCAAACCCAAATTCTGAGGCCATCAGTGCAACAGAGTGAACGCCCACATCAGCTCGGAAAAATGCATCAAGCTTAGTCAGTTTCATGTACTTTTCATCGTTTTGAGATGCGGTGAAGAATTATTCTAAAAGGATTTACCTCAGTGGAAGAGCTGGTTTCACTTTCATTTCGAGGATCAACTTTATCAAGCCAATGATAGTGAAAGGTAAGTTTTTTTCTTTCTAATTGCGATAGTGTCTGTGAATATTAAACCGCAAAAAGACTGTTTAAATTTGAATCCTGCATGTTTTGTGTGTCTCAGTGTGGATTAATGGTGCAGATCGATGCGTGGTTTTGTTTACTACACATAACTTACATTAGTAAATTGCCATGGCTATTCCCAAACTATATTGCTATACTGAGATGAGTGAAATCGTCTGAAATACGTAATAAATACTAAAATAAAATGTGTTAGCAATGTATTTCACTGCACATTAACATTTAGGCTCTATAATATAACAAATATATGAAATGCCATAGAGATAACATGAATTTTTAGACGCTTTGCATCACAGAAATGCATTATATTTTAAAGTATATTCAAATAGAAAACGATTATTTTAAATTGTAATAATATTTCACAGTATTGCTGTTTTTTTGGGGTTTTTTTCTGTATTTTTGATCAAATAAACGTAGGCTTGATGAGCATGAGACTTCTTTCAAAAACATTAATTAGTAATGAGTCCAATCTTTTGACTGGTAGTGTAATTTAAAATATAGGCCTATACAAATTTTTCTTCACATGATGTGCAATAATACTTGCATGCATAAGATCACAAAAATCATGTTTTCTGTTAAGAGTGGACATTATATTAATGATAGCTGATATATAGCTCCCAGAGGGTTTTTTCTTTTATCTCACAGATTTGAGAATCATAGTGACCAGATTTTGGCACACATTGGACTGCATGAATATGATACTGAGATCACTGACTGGAAGCAGCAAAGTTTTTTTTTTTCTTTCTTCTTCTTCTTTTTTTCCTCCATTGCAGAAACACCAAATGCCAGGTATGTGATGTTCACATATATCTTTGAACAGGATTTATTTCCAGGTATAACTGTGTACTCAAAATGTGTCTTTGACTCTCATTTATATAGTTAACTATATTTTAAATAAACTTCAAACAAACAATGATACATGTCTTATGTCATTGCATTCTTTCTTAGTTGACTCAGTCACATTCTTCACCTAATGGCTCATTATGCGGCTCATTAGGGGCAGGGTCTTAATCTCCTCAGGTGTGAATCACAGCATTATTCATGAAGATTCACGCCTCTTCGCATATGGGCTCCCTAAACAAAAAGTGTCTTAGAAATTTTAAATCAATACATGTTTTTTTGTTTTTGTTTTTTGTGTCCAAGTAGGCAGAGTGATTTTTACATCATTATGAAGCAAAAACTCTAGACTAAAATATACAGTTCCCAAAAGTCTTGTGAAAAAATATTTAGTTTATCTTTTGAGGCCGTATTTCAGTGACTTATTTTGTTTTTTCAAAAACCACGCATATACGCAATTCTCTCCAAAATACAAACATGTATATACTTGTTGCTCACATATTATTGTAGCCTAGTTTGTGCTGAATACAGTGTAATGAGACTTTTGTCATTAATATGTTTATAAATAACTGAAAAAAGCACAAATATCAGGGCATGTCAAAACTTCTCCAGGGCCCCAAATTAGCCTCAGAACCCAGAGGGTTAAAATGGACTGTTTCTTTTTTTCTTTTTCTTTTTTATGTGTTTATTGAACCTTTTTTTTTTTTTATAACAAAACACTGTTACATAACTTTTACTTACAATATTAATACATGAAAAGTAAATGAATAAATAAATAAACACTATGAAAAAAAAAATAACAAACAAACAAAAAAACAAAACACTAAATTAAAAAAAAATACAAAACTCCCTGACAGCAATTCAGTAAATGCACCACATAACGGTAAATTATCTGCATGGTTCAAACATTAATATGTATTAGAGCTATTTCCTTGAAGCAAATATGTTTCAATAAGTGCCCACTTCTGACGAAAAAAGTCAGATTTTAACTGCAAGTCCGTGGTCATTTTCTCAAATATATATATCTGTTTCAGTCTTTGTGTCCATTCTAGGTTTGTGCACATTCATCCAGTTCACAGTGATTATCTTCCTGGTTGCCATTAGTAATATATGTAATACTAATAAGTGGGATTTACAAAATGGACTGTTTCAAAGTGGAAAAGTGTTCTATGGTCAGACGAGTCCAAATTTGACATTCTTGTTGGAAATCACGGGTGCCGTGTCCTCCAGGCTAAAGATGAGGGAGACCTTCTAGCGTGTTATCAGCGTTCAGTTCAAAAGCCAGCATCTCTGATGGTATGGGGGTGCATAAGTGCATACTGTATGGGCAGCTTGCATGTTTTGGAAGGCACTATGAATGCTGAAAGGTATATAAAGGTTTTAGAGCAACATATGCTCCCCTCCAGACAACGTCTGTTTCAGGGAAGGCCTTGTGTATTTCAGCAGGGCAATGCAAAACCACATACTGCAGCTGTTACAACAGCATGGCTTCATCGTAGAAGAGTCCAGGTGCTGAATTGGCCTTCCTGCAGTCCAGATCTTTCACCTATAGAGAAAAATACATCAAAGACGACCACAAACTCTTCAGCAGCTAGAAATCTATATCAGTCAAGAATGGGAACAAATTTCAACACCAAAACTCCAGACACAATCCAAAACTCATAACTTCAATGCCCGGATGTCTTCAAACTGTTTTGAAAAGAAGAGGAGATGCTACACCATGGTAAACACGCCCCCATCCCAACTATTTTGAGACCTGTAGCAGGCATCAAATTTGAAATGAGCTCATTTTGTGCATAAAATTGTAAAATTTCTCAGTTTAAACATTTGTTATATTATCAATGCTCTATTGTGAATATAATATTGACTCATGTGATTTGAAAGTCTTTTAGTTTTCATTTTATTCAAATTTAAAAAACGTCCCAACATTTCCGGAATTCGGGTTGTAATTGCAATTCTTATAAGTGAAAAAGTAGTCAAAATGACATTTCAGATGTCTAATTGTTGTTTGAAGTAGCCTAGTTGAAATTGCATTTTACTTCTTTTTTTAATTCCTAAACAAAACTGGATTATTGCTACTAACGCTTATGACATGGATTGTTATAAGCATCCATCAGAAGGATTTCCAAATGGATGCTAAATCAGTGTACTGAGATTTGTATCTGTAATTCCTGCAGTATTTGTTTTGGTAGCCATAACTCTCTCACACTTCCACTCCCTGAAACTTCTGTTTACAGAACGTGTTTTAGAAGGAACGTTAGCCAACATGAACAGGAATTGTTGAAACAGAGACTGGCATCCGTGCTATGAGCAGAATCTACATGCGTGAGAAATGCTCCAATTTCTGATCATGCCTAGAACAAGAGCAGAATGCAGTGACACATTTTTGCGTGTCAACGTTTGGCGCTCGGCCAGGTGTGAGTGCACGCAAGGTTACATAATGAAAGATACACCAGAGAGGGAGTGAGAAGTGTCATTTTAATGCTTGAAATAACAATACATGACACTTCCTCTGGATACGCTAACTGTTCTCAATGTCTTCCTCTACATGCAAGCTGCACAGTAATGATCAACAGATAACAGATCTGCTTACACGGCTTTTTTTTTTTATTATCATAATACATGCAGTTGCTTGGATTTAATATATTCTAATATATTTTCAACTAAAAACAGAAAGTTTTTATGCGTTTTGGCCGTTCATTTTCACGACAATGGCATTTTGGGGGCCTGAAAATGCAAACTTTTGAAACGGTTTTCAAAGTGAGTTTTTGAAAACGAAACCATTATTGTCTTCGTGGAAACTACAAAAACACAAATTTGTGGGAAAAGTGACGTCATGCGCATGCATACATGTTCAGTCTGTGTCCGAAATCGCGTACTGGTGAGTAGGTACTACATTTGAATTTAAATTTACTTCATGACCGTTGAAAAAGTATGTTCTATATAGTACAAATGCGTGTAGTATGAATGAATTCGGACGTACTACATCCGCCATGTTGTTACTGTCACATGACCTACCAGCGTCAGTTACGTCCCTTCAACTCCATTCACAAATCCTCTTCCTTGGCCTCATGGGATAGTAAAGTGTCCATCATATGCGGACTTCAAAATCTCACCGGAAGTAGTAAGTCATCCGGGCACTTTTCGCAACTGTTTTTTTGAATACTATTAATTCTCTGTTCGCATACTGTTTTTTCTGTTATGTTATGTTTTTGCATACTGTTTTTGTGTACTATATAGTAGAGAAGTATTCGATTTCGGATGCAACATTAGTGTTTCTTACAAAGTGACATCGGCAACTACTTTGCAGCATAATACAGCATTTTTAGTCGTTTTCGTGGATCTGTGGGAAAATGTTTACGTTTTTAGTACATCGTTGTTGTGTAAATGTACCCTTAGATGATGTATGGGTATATGCTGAGTTGCCACAGGTGTAATTAATCACATTAACTATGAATAGGGTGACCATATTTCTCATGGTGGAATACCAGACGGGTGAGCAAGGGGTGGATAATGACCATTTTATTTTTAATATGAGAAATTTTATTTCACGATAATTATTGCTATATAAAAAAATAAATTTACAAACAGTACGACAAATACAATAGAGATACACATTAAATAAACTTGTTTTTCAGATACAGTAGGTTTATTTAACATGTACATTTATTTAACATATTTTGTTGTTTGATTAACATTAATGACAAATATTTAATTAGGCTACTGAAGCTTTAAGACCGAATTCATGGATGTAATATACTGACACATATCCATTTCACCCACCTGTTTACGTCCACTTAAGCCATTAACGACCGTACTTACATGAGATACTCCACACGATGGACATTTTGGCAACTATGTGTGCATTTAACCATTCAGGTGCAATCTATTTTTTTTTTTTTTTTTTACAGTCTATGGGTGCAATGAGAACTGATCGCGCGCAAGGAAAGAGAAAGAGAGAGAGAGAGAGAGAGAGAGAGCGTGCAAAAGAGAGTGCTTCTGGTGTGTGTCATCCAGCGTGATTCCGCCTATCCCACCTTCACTAACGGCAAGTTAATGGATAGCGAATTGTGATTGGATGGTAATTTTGTTCTACGACAAATTTTATTGGGCTGTTCTCGCATGACAGAACACTACTACTACTACTATTCGTTTTATCAGTCATAACAAAATTTTAGGAAAGATGACATGTGGGACAAAACATGATTTTTTCTTAATAAGTTGGGACACAATAGACCTGAAAAACGGGACGTCTGGTCACCCTAAAATATTCCACCGTTTCACAACCAGGGCTATGTTCCACTCCACTTTTAGACACACACTCGTGAACTTCCCTAAGCACTTCCCCTCGGGGGAATCCCATGCCACCATTTTGAAGTGCATTCCACTTCGTGAAATGGACGAGGGAAGTTTATATGGACAGACCCTTGCTCCCTCAATTTTGACCAAGGGAGCGAGTCTACTTCATATGTACACTTCAGGCAGCTCCATATACCACAATGCAACACGAGTGTGACGTCATCGCATTTAATTTACCCCACCACAAACAACTCTATGATATAATAATTATATTTAAAATAAACCAAACACACCTATATACATATAGAATGCTACATTAAACAATTTCATAAGGGAAAAAATTAAATAATAAATCAACTCCATAGCGGATCCCAAGTGATCAAGGGCTTAGGACGTTCCAGTGGACTACTTGCACAACTACTTCCACGTTCTACTTATTACGGCTCGAGCGTTTCCGGTCAGCGTTCAGCGCACTTATATACAGAGAGCTTTTCATGAAAACGCAGATTACTACGTTTTAGGGCTGCCAAATGTTTTTTAAACAATTGATCATATTCTCTGCATTAACATTTATTATCTTCAACCTGCTGAAATGTTTATTTGCTCTTTTATTCCAGTGTTTGAAATAGTTGAATGAATGTGATAACTGCCTTAACGATGTTAAATATTGATTTAATCTTAAAGAATAATGCAATGACAGCGCAACTACTTGGCATAAATGTGTGAATTATATACAAGTGATTGTCAGTAAAAATTGCACAGAATAGTGACTAAAATATTATGTTTATTCTGATCTTATTCATCACGTCTCACACTGAAGCGCAGTGATCACTAGTAGAGCGCTGACACCCTGGTGAAAGAATCACGGCTTATGTTGGATTAAAACTTAAAGTTCCGTTGAGTTTGGAAAGGTCTGTACACGGTAATCATCAGAATATCTCTTTGCCTGTCTCTGAATATGTGTGGAATTTAAAATCATCCCGAGGACTCTCATTTTAAGAGGGGTTTAGTTAGCTATGTGATAACGGCGCATTGAAAATATATATAACCGGAAACAACTGAGCCGTAATATTTCAAACCGGATGTGCGTCACGAGGCTCAGTGCAAGTAGTCCGTTCAGCCCATTGCAAAGGTTCCGCCAGTAGGGCACTCATGCAACGTAATCTGACATACATCTGAGTCAACGAGACTGAGGGAAGTTAGCGAGGGAAGGGCGTAAAAAACTACTTGTCTTCATTTTGAACTGCACATCTATAATTTATAATTTAAAACCTTAATTTTTTTATTTATTAGTTAGACAGGAAGTTTTGTCTAAAAATTGTGCTTTAAAATAAATGCCATTTTGGTTTGATATTTTTCATCTAATGCAATGAAATGCATGTATTTTTAATAGTGGCTTAAGCTTCTAAATACTTTATGGGCCACTGTTTATGAATAAAGGCTGTTCATACAATTCAGCCTTTTAAAATAAATATCAAACCACAAAAACTCAATGTGAAAACTATAAGTGTTCCTCATGGTGAGTGAAGTGCCCTGAAGGTGTGTGCATGCTGCGTGTGGAGGGAAAAAAAGTAAATAGCTGTGAGGCCATATGAGGTGAGTTTGCGCTAAGAAAATGCTGGTGGAATGATGGGTAATTTCTGCTCTGCATCTGGCTGCAACTTGCTTCTCTCAGTGAACATTCTGTGGCTTTCTATGTTTAATTATGTGACAATGTACAATTAACACAGCTAATGTGATAGATAAACATATCTAATTTCTTAACAATGTAGACATTTCAAGATGTAAGTTATAAAAATTTAAACCCGTATCATACTGTCCTCAAAGATGCAAAAATGTTTTAATAATAGATATTTGTAAATATAAATGTCCTTCTCTTTTTTGCTCCCATTTTGTGTTTCACAAAAACAGTATCAGCATACGAGTTTGAAACAACTTGAGGATGAGTAAATCTCATTTTTAGGTGAGCTATTTGAATGATTTCCCAAAGGCTATGCTTTCATTCTTTACGATACGGTCGCAGACTCGCAGCATACCATACAGATGTTGTGATAAAAAAAAATTCAGTTTTGTTTTACTGAAGATGATATCCTTCAATCCAATAGTCTAACTAAAAGATGCATAAGTTTCAGTTATGGCCAAGTTGGCCATGATGAACAGAGCTTTAGATATGTGGTTGAATTTTAGTGTTCACTTCGCTATAATGATGCCCTCATGTGGCCATGATTGTGATTGCATCTTAATTGCTTGAAAATTATGAATAGGCTAAGTTAGCTACTGTCGTTTAAAAAAATAAAAGTATAATAGTGAATGATTTCCTTTTTTGTGTGTGTGTGTGTTAAATAAGTGTTCTGGTGAAAAAGAAAACAACAATATTTGTTAGAAGTAAACAGTACATGGGCAAAGTCTTCAACTGTAAGTAAAATTTAGCTAAATATTTAATTATAGGCCTATTTAATAGCCTTTTTTTTCTTTCTTTTTTTTTTTTTTTTAACGTATAGGCCTACCTGCTTTATTATACAAAAAAAAGTGCATTTGTGCAATGTTTTCAGACTCTTTCCTTTGTATCTGCCCTGGCTAGATGTACCTAAATCGCAAAATACAGTAACTTGCCACATGGTTAAGATGAGGAGGCAGCTGAAGACTTCTCACACGTAGTCTACACTATCTTGAGATGAAACCTTAGACAGGTTAAGTTCAGACACGGGAGTTTTTCTTTTCTTTTCTTTTCTTTTTTTTCAAAGGCCAGAACATGTAATCTGATAAGAACCTGAAAAAGAGCATGTTTATTGAGAACAAACTAAAGTTTTCACGTAACCTCATTCGTAGCTGCCAATTCGCACGTCTTCCGACATTCAGCTGCCGCTCAGATTTTCCACCTGATTACAATGTCTTGTGCTATATTAGTATAGGCCTACTGCTAGAACAGTGTCTTTCTCTCAAGCATAAATATGGCTAATTGTGTTGCAGAATATACAGTTTTTACCATTTTAAATTTTACAACTACATTGTATGTTCACATAACCTATGTTAACATAGCATAGCCTATATATATCTATAATAATAACTGAATGAAAAAAAAAAAAACCCACCACCAATAATAATAGCCTATAGTTATAATAATTATATGTAGGCTATTTTTAGGTAAAATGTTTTACTTGAAAAAATGAAGAAGCAAAATGTTTGATCTAACAAGCATAAACGCATAAACGTAGCCATTATAATAAGACTTGTGTCTTAAAAATCTAGTATGACCAACTAGCAGTTAGTTGTAGGCTAATCAATCAGTCTTACTTTTAGGTATCAAATTAGACCAATCTATGTTTTTATGTAGGCTATGTAACTGATTTTAAAAAGTTATCAACAGTCTTAAAGAAAAACAACAACAACAACAAAAAACCATGTAAGACTATAGTTATAGCAGTTTTTATGTAATCGGCCCATGTTTTTTTCCCCTCTCTTTCTTTCTTTCTTTTTTTTCTTCTTCTCGGGAACTACATCTCCCACAATGCAACATGTCTGACGTCAGTAGCCGGAGTTCCGCGTGTCCGGAACTGTAGATAATATTGGACGTTTATGTGTAAGTAATATGATGGAAAGTCGAAGAGTTTTATCGATAATATTTGACTTGGATAACACGCTGGTCGATACAACTGGCGCAGGACAAATTGCCATTCAGAAGGTAAATGAATGAATATGATAAATGATTAAACTGACGCCTTAAAGTACAGCTGACAATACCATGGTATTTCTATGGTCTTTGGACACATACATATTCTTTGACGTACTGAAGTATACAGTATGTCAGTATGTCATGGCATTACCATGCTTATGGTAATGCCATAGTATTTTTTTTTTTTTTTACATACTCAGAAGTATATCAAAGTACCATGGTGTGTTACCATGTTTTTTGGACACTTGCCATGGTACTATGATGATGATGATGATGATGATGATAAAAACAATTACTTTATTTTTTATATCGCCTTTGAAGGAGCTTCTCAAAGCACTTTACAGAGTAGAAATACAAGGAAAAATACAAAATAAAGCAACAATAGTACATAGGTTTATTTAAACAACAAGGAATCAACAATGTTTACCACAATCAACAACTTTAAAAAAAAGAAAATGTTTTAAAATATGTTTTAAAACTTTCAAGAGACTGTGCTTCCTGAATTTCAACTGGAAGTTGGTTCCATAACCTGGGCGCAGATATAGAAAAAGCTCTGTCTCCCATGGAACATAACCGTGTTTGATGGACAACCAACAGACCGTGCTGAGAAGTGCAAAGATTTTGGTTTCTGATATATTGTGTTAAATGCTGAGATAAATACTCCGGAGCCAGTCCGTGAAGTGCTTATTTCAGAATAAGATCTTTAAAATCAGCTCTAAATATAACCGGTAGCAAGTACAATGATTTCAAAATGGGAGTATTATGATCTCTTGTAATAGTCCTAGTTAAAATTCTAGCTGCAGAATTTTGTACATACTGTAGCTTATTTAGAGTATGCTTAGGAATCCCAGTCTGAAGCGCATTGCAGTAATACAGTATATCAATTAGGCCTAATTTTTCGGCAACCGAAAGGGATATCATGGGACGCAATTTTGCAATATCTCCAAGATAAAAAAGGAAGTCTTTACAACATTCTGTGTACATGGGGGTCACATGTCAATGAAAAATCATTCCTCAGATTTATTTATTTTTTTTTCTTTTCTGAAACTCAAGTACAAAAACATCAATGATAAGAGGTGTTTGGCCAGTCTTATTGAGTTGATGAGGAGAACCAATAAGCATGACCTCAGTTTTGTCACCATTTAAACAAAGAACATTATTAGCCTTCCATTATTTTATCTCAGAAATACATGTAGTAAGCAGTAAGCCTCACTTTGACCGTGTTTACAATGAAAATAGATCTGTGTGTCATCGGCATAAGAGTGATACTTAATACCAAGAGTTTTGTAAAAGTTGGCCAAGCGGGAAGAAATAGACTAAAAAGTAATGGTCTTAAAATTGAGCCCTGAGGGATGCCTGTAGGAACTGGTCCAATATTAGATATATATTCCCCTAAAGCAACAAACTGTCTGCGTCCGGTCAAATAAGATCTAAACCAGTGCCAGAAATACCAAAAATTGTTTCAAGGTGATTAAGTAAAACATTATGTCCCACAGTGTCAGATGTGGCACTAATGTCTAAGTGAATAAGAATAGTAGGAGATCTAGCATCAGAAGCCAAAAAGTAAGTCATTAGTCACTTTAGCCAAGGCCATTTCCATTTTTTCAAAAACCAGATTGAAACTGCTCAAAAAGATTATTAACAGAAAGGTAATTATGCAACTGTAAAGCAACAACACATTCTAAAAATTTTGCCAGTATAGAAAGACAAGATAGGTTGGTAGCTATTTAAATTATCCAAGTCTAAATTTCCCAGAGGTAACAGCAGCAATTTTTAATGCAGCAGGAACAACACCAGTACTTAAGGATTCATTAATTATTTTAAGCACTGTTGGCCACAAATGCTCAAAACAAGACTTAAACAAACCAGTTAGAAGGGGATCAGGCATGCAAGTCATAATTTTCATACCTGAAACCACTATAACAAGTGAGGCAAAGTCAGGTTGCACAAAATTTGAAAACATAGTACCTGAAAAACTTAACAAACTAGAGCAAGTAGTAGTAGTAGGAGAAGAAAGCAAAGAAACATTAGCAATTTTGGTATTAAAGAAAATCAAAAAAAGTATTATACAGCTGATGTGAGCCTGTCAACGTATTGCCATCTTTAGCTTTGATCAGACCACCAATAGTTTTAAAAAGATGTCCAGGACAATGTTGATGTTCCTGGATTAAACATGCAAAATGAGCAGATCTGACAGATTCAATTTCAGTTCTATATTCACTAACGAGGTCTTTCCAAGCAAGATAGTAGCTAGTTAAGCCTGAAATGCACCACTTTCTCTCCATTTTTCAACAATCAGCCTTTTTTAATTGAAGATTGTTGTTATACAATGGAGCAGAACAGGCATACTTGATTTCACAAATCTTTAGAGGAGCAAATAAATCCAGGTTTATAGCCAGCGCATTATTTAGCTGTGAAATTTCATTATCCACATATGTTGAGCCCAATTTAGTGAAAGATGAAACAACAGCAGTTGCATATATGGTGTGATCAATTGATTTCCACTTTCAAAACTTAACGGTGCGAGACAAAGGTACACATACAAATAATAAATCTAGGTTGAAAAATACAGCAAAATGGCCAGAAAGACCAATATCAACAGAAGAAGGCTGGAACACAGACAACTAATTTGCAATCACCAGGTCTAGTGTGTGACCTTTGCTACAAGTAGAGCCATTTACAAACTGAGTAAGATTGAAACTTTCCAGTAGCGCCAAAAAATCTTTGGCCGTTGTAGTGATCAATTTGTATATTGTAATCTCCCGGAACATTCAACTTAAAACACAACAGAGACAATAAATTGGCAAAGTCAGACATAGAAGCTTCCTTAATCTTTGGAGATCTATAGACTGTTGCAACGACAGTAGATTGTGAGGCAGAGATACTCAAAACAAGACATTCAAAGGACATAAACATTTGTATAGGTCAGTACTGATGCTAAGTTTCAAATTAAATAGCACAATGATACCCCCACCTCTACCTGAAAGTCAAGGAGAATCAAACAGTCCGTACCCAGGGGGAGTAATGGTATTAAAACAAAGTCCATCACTTTGTTTAAGTCAAGTTTCTGTTAAAAACAATAAGTCCAGGTTGCTGTCTGTAATATCAGGAAAGTGAGACGCCTTATTATTCACATATCTTTTGTTAAGGCAACGGTGGGTTTAAAGGGCTAGAAGTCACTGAAGAGGGAGATTTAAAATCCAAACGGGAAAGTGATGGTAGAATTTTTAGATGAGCCCCAGTAAAAGACTGTCTTTTGGTCTTTCGTGTCCTGAATCTGAATGATGTTCTAGCTGATGTTGAATTGATGTCTACATAATGTGGACCTAAAGATGATATTGTTCTCAAAAATTATTTGGACACTTACTCAACACTTAAGAATGTGGATGTCTTTTCATTAAAAAAAATCTAAATCCAAATTGTACCTTTTTTGTTTATAAAAGGTATAGATTTTATGATTTACAGTGTTCTTTCTTTAGGTGTATGAGCTTCTGAAGTCAACACGTGTGCAGGAAAACCACATCACAGACATCTGTAATTGCTTTTTACGAAAGCTTCTTCATGAATCGTTTGACCCATCAGAAGGAAAAACAATAGATGATGTCAGGATCCATCACTGGTATGAAGCCCTACAGGAGACACAGGGCACAGATCCTGATCCAGATCTGGCCAGCAGCTGCTACTACATGTGGAAGAACACACGTTTACAGGCGCTGACTCTGTCTCCTGAGGTTCGATCTCTCCTGGAAGAACTGCAGAAAAATTACAAACTGCTTCTGCTCACCAACGGCGATACTCAGACACAGTGGGAGAAGATCGAAGCGGTGAGATGTGAGGGTCTCTTTAGTGTGGTGATAGTCGGAGGAGATCATCCCGAGCAGAAACCGGCGTGCTCAATCTTCACTCACTGCTTCGAGTCTGCGGGAGTTCGGCCACAGGACTGCATCATGGTGGGAGATTCACTCAGTACAGACATCCAGGGAGGCATTAATGCAGGAGTGCGGGCAACCGTATGGATAAACAGTGACTGTAAATCTCTCCCGCAGGGCTCTGTGACTCCAGACTACACTGTACCTAGTGTACTCAATCTGAATGATGTTCTAGCTGAACTGATGTTGAAATGATGTCTACATATGTGGACCTAAAGATGTACTTTTTTTTTTTTTTTTTTTTTAAGAAAAATGTGATGACTTATGTCAGGTAATTGTCTGGTAAAAAGGGATAGTTCACCCAAAAATGAAAATCCTGTGTTCAATACTCACTCTCATGTCATTCCAAACCCATAAGACTTTAATTCATCTTTGGAACACAAATGAAGATCATTTAAATGAAATCTGAGAGATTTCTCTCTCCATTGAAATTATTCACCTAAGAGTCTGATGTTTCAAAATGTTCATTAAGAGATTGTAAAAGAAATCCATATGAATCGAGTGGTTCAATCCAAGTTCTCTGAAGAGACACAATTGTTTTATATGATGAACATATTTAATTTAGGCTTTTGTTCACATATAAACATTGATCAGTGAACATAAACAGTAATTCCAACATGGCACACCTTTATCTTTATAACCTCATAACTGGAAAATTTAAGTTGTGGAATAAATTAATCATGGGTGATGTATGTCTTTAAGTATATGCATTCAGCAGTGTTGGGTGTAAGTAATTACGAAGTAATCTAATTACTGTAATTTAATTATTTTTACCTTGAAAAAGTAAAGTAAGGGATAACTTAATTTTTTCTGTAATTTAATTAGTTACTTCTGGTGTAATTGCATTAAATGCTGTATAGACTATAGAAGAATTCTATTTGAATACTTTGGTCAGTTCAAGAATAATGCATGCAGTTATATACTGTTTATTTAAAAGAATCAAAAGTGCAGTTTTGTGTCTATCCTTGTATTGTTCAACTGGTCAAGGTTGATATGTAATTAGTAATAGGTAATCTAATGACACTGTTGACGATGTAATTGGTAGCTATAATTAATTCCTTTTTAGAGTAAATTCCTTAACACTGGTGGTAATCATGCGAGCAGATGGAGAAAACACTGGCTATTCCACCAATGCTCAGTTTATGCAGTAGAGCTTGCGTGGGCTCAACATCATGATTGTTGAATGGGGTATTAAATTATATAACACGACAAAAAGCATTGCGTCTTTACAGTGATGTTATTCTGCCTCTCTATTTCTAGTAATAATCACTTTTTGTCTGTTTAAATGGGTGCTTTAAGTAAACAGAGGTGAGTTTTCTCAGTCTTTAGAATTCCTGCTCATTTTCAAATGAGCATAAAGAAAGTCTTTCACATAAGGAGAGCCATTTGGTTGGTTCCAGTCCAGTGCCTGCTAACAGACACCATGGTGCGCAAGAAGTGGAAAAAATAACAAGCAACATCTTCTTGCTTTCTCTTCCTTTAATCCCTCCCTATTCTAGCTTATGCTACTCTAAGCAAGGTCTGAAACTTGTATTGTGAGCACTTCTTGTGCCTCTTCACGATGACTCGCTTAATGTATTCCTCACTTGTAAGTCGCTTTGGATAAAAGCGTCTGCTAAATGAGTAAATGTAAATGTCTTATTGGCAGACAACAAAAGCTTTAGCTCCGTAACTAATAGGTAAATGTATAGTTTACCCCAAAATTTAAATTCCATCACCATTTACTCACCCATGTTGTTCCAAACAAGTGTGACTTTCTTTCTTTTTCTTTTTGTTCCATGTAACAATGCATGTTTTTAATGAAAGTCAATGGAGATCAAAACAGAGCTTGATTTGGTCTCCATTGCCTTTTAGTAATATTGGACAACAGGAAAACTCCTTTCCTCAGCAGGATGATCCAGGGGGAGTTGTCAGCATCCCTACAAGGCCCACAGCAGAAGGCTCCTTGTGAGCTTCAGCAGGAGACAACTTGATTACTTCCAGGATAATTTATGTATGCAACTACTGCCATGTTGTCAAAGCATATGAAAACATGGTGGTGACAAAATCCTAAAAGCAATAGAGAGCTAACTGAACTGCTCTCATTTCTGTACAATTTTCGTGGCATGCTCTCTCTATGTGTCCATTCAGACACAGAAAGTTGGTGTGTCATCACAAAGGGTTCCCCAGCCCAGATGCATTCATTGTGACAGTTATCGACACGCCCCGTTTGTACATAATTATGTTTTTCCAAGGGGCTATCGCAATTGCATCCAGGCATTTGTGAGTTACTGGGATGCACAGTATGCCCATGTGCCAAGCATGAAACAGGACAGTCTATTAATCAAAGCTGAAGCGGCTTCGTATGAAGCAAACCCAGCTGACATACTGGCGCAGCTGCAGCCATCAGCCCGAGTGTTCTTTGAAAGCATTTCAAGGGGAGGGTTTTCCCTAATTTAAACATCAAAAGAAAATTCATTATGGCCTGCAAGCGCACTGGTAAGAGGTGGGCTCACATAGAAATGGGAATGGATGTTGCTTTGGCCCTGAATCTTTGGGATGCACGAAAGGCTCTGGCTCTTTCTGTGGGGTAATGGACCGGGCCGTCATCTTGGTGACTCTCAAAGCGAGATCCATCATACTGCAGAGTTCCCTAAAGATCTCAAGGGGAGGGCCTCATTGTCCAAGTGCTTCAGCAGCTTGAGACCAGTCCTCTCTGGCCAACCCTGTCATTGACATTGTCAAGCCCAAATTATAGTTCACTTTTTATGCGTACGCAAGGGTCAGCGTAGAGTGCACGCAACGCGAATTTCGTCATCAGAAGAATATGCGGGTACTGTTCGCGCACCGCTGGATTTTTGTAACCACGCATACTTGTATGCGGAGGTCGCACAAGCGCAATTAATTTTTTTGCAGTAATTAGTTTATCCTCAAGGTGGCAACCGTGCCCTGGGGGTTTTGAATCACAAAACTGCATTAACAGAACAGACCGGAGCGCATGCATGCTACAGCGACAATGGAGGCCTACATAGACGAGAGATTGTGTGAAGTTAGAAAGTACCCTCATTTGCAAAATTTACAAACTGCACCTTTAAAGCTTGCAAGACTTAAATCGGTGTAATTATTCATTAGAACTCAGAGACATTCATTGTAATAAATGTTACTTTAATAAAATTAAAATATTACTAAATAGTGCGCTTCCTCAAAATACAAAAAAAATTAAGTATAATCTGAAACTGAATTAACTCCCATTCCAATGCATGACCTTGACAAGGTTATACGGTCCACATTAGTCCTGCTATTGATATGAAAATGTTGTTGATGACCACTGATACAGATGTATTTCATTATACAAGTGAGACAAACACTAAACACCTTTTTTCTTCACATTGTACTTTTCAGGCACTTTATTTTCCACGTAAGCAAAGAAACTGAATACAGTCCAACAATATTACTTGACGTCTAATTTGATTTTAATGTTCATTGCTGCAAGCTCTGCTATGAAGTATCTGAACACATAAGGAACGGATACAGTCTCAATTGAGTCGCTCTTATTGCACAACAAGCAGATGGTTTTCCGATGGCGTGTAGATGACCAATGAGGCGGCGGCTTTTCCAGAAGCGGCGACAGCAGGCTGCCGCAGTCTATGCAAACTTGCGCCACGGAGCGGTCTGAGCAGTTAAACAGCCGGTCGTGAAGCAGAAACGATGACCCGTGAGCCAGCAAAGCATCCCGTTCCATCTCTCCGAACCGGATTCCTCCCTGGATGTTCCTCCCTCCCACTGGCTGATTGGTCACTTTATCTCTCGCTCCCGTAGTTCTCACCTGGAACTTGTCGGAGACCATGTGACGCAAGCGCTGATAGTAAACCACCCCGATGAAGATGTCTGCCTCGAGCTCCAAGCCACTGATGCCGGAGTAGAGCCGCTCCGTTCCGTAGAAGTTGTATCCTGCTGCTTTCAGCATCTCGCCAAAGTGCTCCAAAGCAGAGTTTTTCTCAGAGAACCTGAAGGGTGTGGCGTCATGAGACAGGCCATGGAGGGACGCAGATTTTCCAGCCATGCTCTCGATAAGCATTCCGATGGTCATTCTAGAGGGGAAGCCATGAGGGTTGAACAGGATGTCCGGGCTCATACCACTCTCGGTGAAGGGCATGTCCTCCGCGGGCCACAGACGGCTCAGGATTCCTTTCTGACCGTGTCTGCTGGCAAACTTGTCTCCGATGGTGGGGTTCCTGGGAATGCGGGATGTGATACAAACACGCTTGAAATGGCCAGTGCCAGTGTCATTGCTGCACACCTTGATATTGTCCACAATGGAGCTCTCCTGGTACCTGAGGAGAAACAGAGGTTCAGAAATCAATAAAACCTAACAAAGTGCTGCAGGGATGAAATTTTAGTAGGCCAAAACCCAAAAATATGAGCAGTACTTTGTTGAGTCAGTAAAGCAGTGTTAATCTTGTCAACGATATGAAAAATCACTACTACTAATATTATCTTTCTTAAAGCTGCAATCCGTAAGTTTTGCCTCTTTGTCGCCATCTCTGTTTGAAACCTGCAATTGCAGTTATTTGCAGAATTAACATCTTTACGTGGGTTGTGGATCGGCACGGCTCCTCAGCACGGATGAATCTAATATTTTGAGTATTTGTGGCTGTCAGTCACTGCACCGGTGGATACTGTACTTCGGAATCACAGATTCTGCATCTTGGAAATATGACCAAAATAAGAATTTTCACCAGAAAATGTCATCTGAAGTAACAAATCTGCCATTTTTGTTCGGACTGAGAAAAAAGCATTACAATAAATCGCACTGCTAATTAAATCTAACGATCACTTAGCTCATATCACATCAAACCATGCAAATTATTATTATCGTTATACTTTGTTCTCAAAATTGTTGTTAACAACATCAGCATTGCGTGTGCATTTAGTGTGTATTAGCGTTACCTGGAGATTTCAATTTCTGTACAGTCTAATCTCTAATTGTCATACCATACAATCCACCATCAAAATGATGTTTAATTATTGCAGCTGCTGTGAGAAAAGACTATAAATGATCCGCCACCTGCAGTATCCTCACATGCCATATAGCCTACTAGCTGGGACTCCTTTATTTAAACAGACGTGACGTAATGACGTAAAGACAAATAGCAGCAAGCTCGGATTTTCCACGGAAACCTACCAGTACCACTTGAATGAGAAAACATTACAACAAGCTTACCGCTGTGAATCGAGCTAAGGTAAGGAGATAGTTTTGAACACTGGCTGGTTATGTACTTGCTCAAAAATTGATTTTGGATCATTTTTAACCAAAAAAAAAAAAAAAAAAAAGCAGCTTTAAGAAAAAAAAAAAAATTCTAAAAAGTATATGATTAAGTCACAATGTGAATACTTTTTTTTGTTAATACGTTTTTCTGAATACAAGCAACTTTAAACATAATAAAATTGCATTACAATAGCATACTCATTATTGTTGAAAGTTCATACGTGTAAAAAAAATTATAAAATGTTAATGTTTGAATTATTGAAATTGTTTTGCACTTTTTCAACTAAAAGTATTTGTCACAGAGCAGTGTGGTTATTGTTAAACTATTAACCCCTGTTTTTTTGTTAACTGAAAATGCTGAAATAAAACTTGGATAAAAAACCTATTTGCCTAAAGTACTAAAATGACAAAGTGAAAAATAAAATTATAGGTAAGTATATATATATATATATATAACTAGAATAATAAAAATAAAAACATTACTAAAACCAAAAATTTAAATGAAAACTAAATAAAAACGCTATATTCAAAATATTTTAAACACTATAATAGTATAAAAACAATATTAAAATAACACTGAAATAGAGTAAAATGAATGACTGCAATGACTACATTTAAAGGCCTTTTTTTTTTTTTTTTAACCAAAGCAACAAACTAAAGTGATGTCTTACTTGAAAAAGACCACATGACTCTGGCCGGTAATGAGATTGATGTAGCTGTAGTAAGGGTCTCCATACTTCAGCACGGAGCCGATAAAAGGCAATCCATCTGCATCCAGTTTGTCCATTACTTTGGGGTCTCCTGGCTTCACCCCAAACACAATGTCATATTCACCTTTGACCCTTTCAGACAGATCTATGATGTCAGTCTTATAAACAGAACCATGAGCAAAGCCACGCTCCCATGAGGACTTATTGACGATCTGGAGAAAGTTAGAAAGGATGAACAATATTAACAAATGCAAAAGAACGTTTTGGAATGTACTAATAGGAAGCTATGCTTACCATAGCATCTTCCATATCGTAGCCAGTGTAAGAAATGACAGCAACTATTGCGTTGGTGCCAATAGGGTAATTGTCCATGTTGTAGTGATCGTACATCGAGGGTCTGACCAGAGGACTCTGGGGGGTCTGCAGACGGTACAGTTTATTGTCGGATCGGTCCTGGAATGAATGCAGTGGGAAGCCCATGGTCTGTTTACCTAAGACAGGATGATGTCATGTAAGTTGCAGCTCATAGTTTATTTGTTTTCTGATATTTGCAGACATGTTATGACAGAAAGAAGTTATTTACAGGGTTCCTACACAGTTTCTATTTTAAAACTCCCTACTTTTTCAGACTCAAATTTCCAAACCTTTCTGTAGATTTTTCAGAACATATTTAACATAAATGGTTCATGCAGCAGTATTTTCAGCATTACGTTTGGTATATAGTAAAGTCATTTTTTTCCAGTGGTTTTCTAGAAATGATGACATCACTTACATGATAAGAAGAAACCTAAAACACTTTATAACCTGCATATATTCACCTCTGACAAATCAGTTTGATACTGTAATGTGGTTTGATGTTGAATGAACACCAAACAGTAAAGTACAGTCTGATTTAGATGGGTATTTGCTGCTTTATCTGTTGCTGGTTTGAGTGGCGCATGCACATTCAATTAGTGAAGTTCAAAAGAGTCTCACTTATGGTAAAAGACAAAGCTTTGTGTAATGAAAACGTGTGCCTTGAATATATTCACTTGTGTTTGACAATCACTAAAGGATCACTAACCTTTTTTCCATGAAAACACTGCTTGAATGATAAATTTATTTTTAGAAATTCTGAATTTCATATTTTAGACAACTGAATAAGGGCAATAGTCTGGAAACAAAAATATTTTTTTTTCCATACTTATCTAGACCTGAAAACTAACGTTACTCAAATAAAATTCTATATTTTTTTCCAAACTACATAGGCACCCTTTATTTAGATATAAACAATCAAAAAATACACAAAAGGAAGTGAGGTTCTTACTCATCTGGCACTGGTACATGTTTCTGGGGCTCTGGTTGTGATCAGAGAAAGGGATGAATTCTGCCACCACGCTCAACATGCTGTGAGGAAACAGCTCTTGATGTGTGGTCACTCCCTCCTCTAACTCTTCCTCGAAGATGCCCACATTCAGGTACACCTGAAATCAAAACAATTAAAGAGTTTAAAAGCTTGAAATTAGATGAGTAATGAACAGTGTCCACCCACTTTTCTTCAGTGACTTTGGTTCCGGAAGTATTCTTCCCATAGAGATTTTTCTCAGAGTCTTTGTTAACCTTTTGAGCGGTACAGTCCCACATATGGGATTTAGAATGTTCAGCGACGTCACAACTGCTAGATTCAAACCGTGCTTTTGCGCTTTGGCTGTGAGACGGACACGCTTCAGCGCTTGTCATATATTACAACTATGCAGTGTTTTTAGCCACATAATATACACTAGGGCTGAACGATTAATCGCATTTTCGATAATAACGCGATATGACAAAACACGATTTTTTTAACCGCAAAGGCTGCGATTACACGTTTGTCAAATGACACGCGAGAGTAAGCAGTCTGCAGAGTAAGCATCAACTTGACATGCTACACATATGCCTGGCCTACAGACAAGCACAGTTTATGTTTAATCTATCTAATATTGTGATGTTCATTGCACAGAAACACGCGTTTTGCTGACGCTTGCAGTGTGTTGTCTCGCCCGCCGGTATTTTCCTTACAAATGCTCCATGAACGCTGCCTCAGTTATGTCGTTATGTCAATTTCAAATGCTGATGCGTGGTTTGTGAAGAGTGCTCAGTCATGCGGCTGTGCTGCTGCAACTACTACTATTATTATTATTATTTTTAATTATTTATTATTATTACTGCTGTTGCATTACAATGTATTGATGTCTATTTATCACTTATTGCAGTCACTTCTAGTCTTTGTTTTCTTTCCTACCCAAAACAATACAAGGAAAGCTAAATAGTAATTACTAATGCAATTCATGAAATTGATTTAACTGATCTCTGTACCTGTACCTGCTGAAACTACCACAACCATTTATCTATAGCCTCCTCTCTGTCTTTCTCTTACTGTCTTCTTCTGTATATGTATGTGTATATACCTGTCACTGTCTTTTTTTTTTTGTTGTTGTTTCTTATGTTACTATGTCACATTGTAACTGTCTTTTTGCTCAAAAAAAAAAAAAAAAAAGATCATTTATAAAGGTTTTTAAATGACAAAACACACGTTTGAGAATCAGAATATCAGATAGTTGATGACATGGTAAGCAAGTTTGTGAATATTTTAAATAAAAAAGGAAAAACAAAATAACAGCGATCCATCTGTCATACAGTGTTATTGTCGTTGCGGTGTGTTACATGACAAGCATGACGCATTGCCATGGAAACAATAAGGGCAAACGTTCTAAAATAATGGTCGCCTTAAAAAAAAAATAATAAAAAAAAAAATCACTCTGGGGGAGTCAGCTTGAAAGGGTTAAAGAGTTATCAGCAAATAACCAAACCAACCAACTACGAGGTGAATCACAACATTACAAACTATGATTTGAAGCAAAAAAGTCATTGAAAATTGTACAAAAAGACAAAGGTGCAAGACTGTGTACTTAATGGCTTTAGTGAGGGAAAGAACTACAATTCCATGAAGCATTGCAAACATGATTATTTAAAAAAAAATACATTAAAATAATGCAGACTGATGGCTTCAACAAAATAATTAACACTGATTAACAAACTTAGGAGCTTACAGCAGATCTGTCTTTAAAGGTTTATAAGTTATCATTAAAAATCAATTCCCCTATATACAAAATGAATACGATTTTTACTTCTAGAACCCAACTGTGGCACTCTATGATAAAGCGAGACAAGGCAAATTCAAATTTTGAATGTTGGCTTGACAAAGCTTTGGAAGTCAGTATGTAGGCCTGGCTGCTAAAGTATTTTGAGTGATTTCTAATGTATTTGGGGTCATTGCTATGACATGCTAATCCGGAACAGGCTGTAGGTCTGTGCCAAGTTTAAAAGCTCAGAACAATCAGAAATGCCCAAACAAAAGAACCCTATGGGACTTCTGCAGTTTAGTCAAGCCAACCAAATTTGTTTCCACTGATTATCAACAAATGAGTTTCAACAAATTTCCTACAACAGCTTTCTCACCTGTTCAAAGGTGCCAATAAGCTCCTGTTTGCCCAGGCCAAGGTTCCGGACGGGCCGCACCATGCGACAGGGTGTGGTGAACAGATAAATGCCTGGGTACAAGCTGGCTTTACCCGTCTGAGGAACCAGAACAATCTCAGTCCAGGGCGGCACTTTTTTTTCTCTCAGCACCTGCAGATGACACAAATGTTAAAATTTATAACATAAAACCCTCAACATAAATAACTTGATCAAGGATAAGAAAACTACAAAAAGAAACCAAATCATTTCCCACCTTAAATCTGCGGAGAGATTCGATGACTGAGGGCGCCACTTCTTTTTCCACCCAGCCAACCATGGCCCCGTCCAGTATGACAGGATAACAGTTTGAATATGGCTGACCAGGAGTACCGTCTACAGCAGTCATTCCTAGGTGTTAGATAAAAATAATTTTAATAGTGAATAGGCAAGTAATATGGATATTAAAGGTAGGGCTGCAAAAATTGATTTTTTGGGGGAAAAAATCTAATTGGCAGGCAGTGCATATTTATTTAATTACAACACAGCCTTTGCAATTCGATAATTGCACTATCCATATTGCAATTTTCGACTAACCATGCAGCCCTAATTACAGGCATTTTACAATAGCTAGAGCCAACTGATGATCTTGTTTAACAATGATAAGATGTTATTTACCCAGAGAGCACAGCAGGGCAGGCAGGGTGGTTGTGGGATGCACCTGTGTCACAATCTCACTATGGGCTGTCATGTGGTTCATAAGGCCGCACGGTTCTCCGTCAGGAGTGTGTACCGGACACAGGAAACCCCAAGACTCTGGCAGCAGCTTCCGCACAGATGTGGTCCTCATCTTAGCGAAGCTGGCTCCTCTGTGCACGCACCGGAAATGAGACAGGTAACGGATGAAATTCAGCTTATCCGCTACGACACACAGTCCGGTGTTCTGCAGCAAGCCCAGACCTGGGGTTAAAAAGACAAATGTTAGCTTTTAAAAAAAATTTGATGAAGCACAGTAAAAGCCTGTGACCGCACATCATTTCTGTGACTTCATTCTGTATTAATGCAGCAAGCAGCAATACCAGTTTCGTACCTGTCTTGGACTGGAGGTTTCCTGTGGCTAACATATACTCGAAGGCTTTAGTGAGATCTGTAGCCTTGTTTAAGACTTTGGTTATAGTATCTCCGGTCAGCGCTACCATTTTTTCACATCTCTTCTCCAAGGCATATTTCACCGACACCAGCCAGCCTGCCATTCTCTCCTAAGAAGCATTCAGAACAGCTTTGGAAAAAACTTCTTGAAGCAGTGAACTTTTATTTATTTATTTTTATTTATTTTATTGTGATGTGCTGCATTTGCACTTACAGCAATATATACACTACTGTTTAAAAGTTTGGGGTTATTAGTTTTGTTTTGTTTTTTAAAAAGGAAGGCTTTTATTCAGTAAAGGCCAATTTCACCCTGAACGACAGACAGCAACAGACACTCCATTGGGTTTTGTTCAATCAGTGTGTTTGGAGCTGTCAAAAGTACAGACTTCGGTACCTAGTCGGTAGTGAAATTTTAAAAATGTGATGCTTTGAGCGCAGTTGGCTACAATGATCAACGCTGTAAAAACACTGTAAATAGTCCAAGTCATCAATGAAGCTCTTCACCAAGCGCTTACGTTTGAAAGCAGGCGTCTATCAGCAGACTGGTCCGGCTTTCAAATGCTCCCGCTTTCAAATTCAAACACTTCTGTGTGCTTTCAAACGCTGCCGTGCATTGATCATTGTAGCCAATCTCAGACATATCCGATGAGCGCGTCAACACAATGGCCAATCAGAGGTGTTTACGAATCCGCTCAACAGTGCTCAAAGCGTCACATTTTTAAAATTTCAGTACCGACATGTACTGAAGTCGGTACTTTTGACAACTCTAAGTGTGTTAAAGGGATAATTCATCCAAAAATCGCCCTCAAGCCATCCTAGGTGTATATGACCATCTTCTTTCAGACAAACACAATCGGAGATATATTTAAAAATATCCTTAGTCCTCCAAGCTGTGTTTTGAAGCCAAAAAATAATGCATCCATCCATTAAAAAAAAAAAAATCCATACCACTCCAGGGGGTTAATAAAGGCCTTCTGAAGCAAAGCGATGCGTTTTTGTAGGAAAATATCCATATTTAAAACTTTAAAACTTTATCAATTCAAATAATTAGCTTCCAGCAGATGATCATACACAGAATGTGCAAGTTGGCTTGCGCCAAATGAGTAATCCTCTGACGCGATGTATTACGCAGGATGTAGGAGTATTTTAAGCTTAGACGCCTCTCGCGGTTCAAACAAATAGGGCTGGGCAACAAATTTAAGCTCCTCTTCTCTTGTCGAAATCCTCTGACATTTCTCTTTAAAAATGATTGTTTTAGACTTATAATCCATGACCGGTGATTTGTTTTGCTCTATCCTCTGCACCTCCAGGTTCGTCATTACGTTGCGCGTCAGGTCAAAGGATATTCTTCCGCCGCAAATCGACTTGCGCATTCTGTGTACAGTTGTCCATCGAAAGCTGGTTATTTGAATTTATAAAGTTTGAAATATGGATATTTTTCTTACAAAAACGCATCGCTTCGCTTCAGAAGACATTTATTAACCTCTTGGAGTTGTATGGATTACTTTTTTTTTTTTTGGATGCATTATTTTTTACTTCAAAACACGGCCCCCCATTCACAACCATTATAAACCTTGGAGGACTAAGGATATTTTTAAATATGCCTCCGATTGTGTTCGTCTGAAAGAATATAGTCATATACACCTAGGGTGGCTTAAGGTTAAGTAAATCATGGGATAATTTTCATTTTTGGGTGAACTATCCTTTTAACCCCTTTCGGAGTTTGCTGGCAGAGCTTGTTTTCGTCGATTGAACATGCTGAATCGGTGTTAGAATGTCTGAGAAGTGGCCTGCTGTAATCTGGTAACTGTCTGCGTTGGTCTGCGTAGTGTGAATTGGCATTAAGGAGGTGTTAAATTTATCAAAAGTGACAGTAAGGACATTTATAATTTTACAAAACATTTGCTGAAAATTCAGCTTTGCATCACAGCAATAAATTACATTTTAAAATACAAATTACTTTTAAATTTTAAAAATATTTCTTACCATTTCTTGATCAAATAAATGCAGCCTTGAGCATAAGAGACTTAATTCAAATACATTTTAAAAATCTTACCGACCCCAAACATTTGAATGGTGGTGTATATGAAATGAGTATTGACATGATTGTGCAAGACAGACAGGTGAAGAGATGATAAAGGTGATCTTACTTTCAGGAACATGAGGTAGATCTGGCCTGGTGTGAGAACTTCATGGAACATCAGACTGTCAGGGTTCTCTTCCATACACTCCTGCTTGGCAAAGCTGAAGAGTTTCCGTGTCATCATACACAACATGTAGAACTTCTCCACATCTGACTTCAGGTGAATACACAGACATTCACTGCAAACAGAAAAAGAGCACTCTAAAACACACTGCACTGTCTGATGGAATTTGTTTGCAGATGTATATAAATATTGAGATTCAATATTCAATACAAATTATTTTTTTGGGCATATCACCCAGCTCTACTTCCAACACAAAAAATGGTAACATCTAAATTAACTGATTTTATTCAAGTCAAAAATTTTATTTAACATCACCCAACCTATATACATGAATTTATACCAACAAAACAGCAAACAAAAAAAACTGTAGGTTCTGTAACACCTAGGACTTACTCTAACAGGAAGTGAGCGCACTGCTCGTGAGTGTACCACTCTGGGAGGTTGAGTTTGACCCGGAAACGCTCGCCCAGGTAACGGAGCACCTTGGCTTTAGTGGTGCAGCCCTGGTCCATGACAATACGCAGAATTTCTGAGACACAGCTCTTAAAGAAAGAGTTCTCCTCTCGACCTTTAATCAGCTCCTGGTAGATCTGGTAGTCAGAGTAATCCACTAGAGCCTTTGGGGGTGAAAGGAAAGGCATTTGAAACATTTATGCACCAATACCTAAATATTAAACAACTCTCTGGAAAACCTGATTCTGATTGGTCAGCCGAGGTGGTCATGTTTGTATAATGACTGCTAAACCTTGTAAAGAGGCAGTACCACTACACTTTTTGTTCCGTTGACTGCCATTCATATGTTTGATGAACTGTAAATTCATATCACATGAAGACACGACCAACAGAAGATTGATACGTCATGGCATATAAACTTTAAAGCTGCAGTGTTGCAGAAAAGTGGAATAGATTGTATATTAGTTTTTGAATCGTTTTTATCATTTTGCATTTTTGGAATTATTATTATTATTGAAATATGCTGCAGAGCAGGACGGTGATATGACAGCTGCAGTGTGTGAAGAATTTTTGCGTGCTCAAAGTGTGACTCTCCCAGGCCACCTTTTATGTCTAAGGCACATTTATAAAAGCTACTTAAAGGTTAAGTTCACCCAAAAACGAAATTTCTGTCATTAAGTACTCACTCTCATGCGACGACAATACTTTTTCTCGTCGCTTTATAACATCAAGGCTGAACCACTGCAGTCACGTGGACTATTTTAACGATGTCTCTGGTACCTTTCTGGGCCTTGAAAGGTGCAATGACGTTGCTGCCTATGTGTGGTTCAGAAACCTCTTGGATTTCATCTAAAATATGTGTTTTCACAACTATGGATCATTTGTTTTGTTTCGAAACAGAGACTAAATGTTACAATGTTGCATTTTCTTCTTGGTTCGGTTCGCTTTCACAAGGCAACATTTCAAAGCGTACCAAAATGTGTTTATGCAAGTGACATGCGAGTACAACTGTCCTCTTATTGGTCAGAATTTTCACAGCGTCATCCATCAAAATGATTGACAAGTCAACGAGACACACGCAAACACTACACGAATGTAGCCGTCATTCCCGCTGTTAAATTATATACTACATTCGTTTTAATACTGCGGCAAATTCAAACGTGCTCTCTCTGGATTTCCCAACACTGTCTAGGCTAACTGTGTCAAGACCATATGAACGTTATAATGCAGGTAGAGCTAGAATTAATGCTTCGTCGGGACAGCATTCTTGCACGGAGAAGCGCAATTACACAACGTTTTAAGATGAAGAGGCGCTCTTTGGTTTTCACCTACAGTAATTAATGTGCTCACTCACAGAATTAGACACTACTGCTTTTTATACGACACATTTCCTGTCATGAATTATGATATTGTTTGGTTTGTTGGTCTGTTGGATCGTATTGCTTTCACGTCTCGAGCAAACCGCTCCAAAGTTCGTTTGAAAGTGTACCAAGACCACCTCTTCAAGAAGGTCTCGGTACGCCTTTGGTGCGCACCCGAGTGCGACTGCTGCATTCACATCTGCCCAAACGAACTGCACCAAGGGGAACAACGAACTCTAGTGCGATTCAGCCGAACTTAATGAGGCAGGTGTGAAAGCACACCACTCTTACGAGTTTGGAATGACATGAGGGTGAGTAATTAATGACAGAATTTTCATTTTTGGGTGAACTAACACTTTAACCCCTGGTTTCACAGACAAGGCTTAAGCTAGTCCTAGACTAAAATGCATGTTTGAGACGTTTTTTAACTGAAAGCAACTTGTACTGACATATCTTAAAATATGTCATGTTATGTGTCATTGCTTTGTTTCAAGATGCACAACAGCGATGTGTTTATCTAGCGTACTTTTATAAAAGCTACTTAAATATCCTAATTGAACTAAGGCTTAATCCTGGCTTAGGCTAAGCCCTGTCTGTGAAACCAGGCCAAATAATACTAAAATAAACCTGGTAATAAGTAGGGTAATGTCATCTAGTCATTATGGTCATTTTCACAAAAGAAACACCATCAGGTGCCTTATAATAAAAAAAACAACTTCCTTTTACCTTCAGTGCAAAGCCCAAAGGAAGAAAGAACAGCTCTTTCTGGTATATAAAATTCACCATCACTGTTCCATTTTCCAGGTAGTGAAGATTCATATTAACGGCTGTGTGTTCATCCCTTACAGAGTGCATTGTAACACCTGCAAAGAGTTGATACCAACATCAATCTGTGTATTTAATAAATCGTATTCAATTATTCAATCTGGAAAAGATGCAGCACTCACCATATTGAGTGTAGCCTGGTCCTCTGGTCTTAAACTTTGGTCTTGATATGGTGATGGGATAGTTCCTCCTTGGCATGATCAGAAGACGAATCACCTTCTCTATGCCATTCACCAGAAAATAACCGCCCATTTCCTACCAGTAAAGACTAAGTGTTATATTGTCCAAGAGACAGCTGTATGATGGTGGTGTGTTACATGCAGTTCTGTGATGCGTAATCTATACCTCAGCTTCTTCGTGATGCTCGATGAGTTCTTTGGGTGAGAGACCATGAAGGTTGCAGAGTTTTGATTTGACCATGATCGGCAGCTGTCCCAGAGTCTGTTTGATGATTCCTTTGGGAATGCCATTAATAGACCAGCTCACATCCGCCTGTGAAGACACAAAGCACTGACATCAGTGGTTGTCAACAGTGACTGACGATGCGTTCCAAACGGGATATAATAATAGTTTTTTGACCCCTACACCCTTCATCCCTTCGAAGCTCTCACTCCTGAGGATAAACCCTTTGAAGGGATTAGGGCATAGGGATGGGGCCTTCCGATTGGAACGCAAGGCTAGTCTCAACCTTAGAAATAACTGTTGGCTGAACCTCTTATTCATAAGGCACACAAAATTGGAAACACTTCGTTCGGGAGTTTCAAATTCGTGGTCTGATTAGTTGAATTCTACAGGATATGATGAACAGATTGAATTTATGCTTTTATTCACATATAAACATTGATCAGCGAACATGTACAGAAGCTCAACCGAACCTGCTTGAGGCACGAGAACAAACCTCATTGGTTCTTGCAGAAACTCAAATGTGCTGCGTAAGAACAAACCTCGTTGGTTCTCGCATGTCAAGCGAACATGCTTGAGCTTCTGTTTACCACAACTGATGTGTGTGGTGATGTTTATTATGTGGAAAAAAAAAGTCCTTAAGATTTTATTTTACCGGATACAACATATTACATTATTTTTAAATACATAGTAATACATTTAATTATTTTAAAAATATTTATTTTTTAAACTTTTAAATTATTATTATTATTTTTTTTTTTTACATAAAATGTTGTGTCTAGTTTGCCACCCCAATTAAAGAACGACCTATTTAATGGATCAAAAAGTAGATTCGTCATTATAATATTATTGGATTAAAAGGACACAGTAGAGAACCAGCAGTTATTCTGCCGAAATGACAATCAATTCACCATATTTACTCATATTTAATCCTCAGACTTACCACTAGCTTCCCCTTGTATGTGCAGCGCCTGCCTCTGCACTCGGCAGGGAACACCCGCACATCTCTGCTGATTCCTCCTTTAGCAATCGCTGGCGGTTGAATGACGGCCTCTACAAAAGACAGACTGACTCTGTCTCCCTTGAACATGAACTCCAACGGAGGAATGCCCTGAACACAAATACATTTTGCTTGTGTAGCCAGTTCTTGTCTATTTAGAATCTTCATGAGTATTAACATGTGGTGTGTGTGTGTGTCTGCACCTCACCTCCACAACCCGACATAATCCATCAGTAACTGCCTGATCAAACGAATCAATGTGCGCCTTCACCAGCTCCTGCACGGGCACGTGCTGTTTGTTTTTCGGGACACCGAACCCTGCCTCTGTCAAATGCTTTAAACTCGGTTCGGGATTTAGATTACACCACTTGGAGAGATCCATGCTGCTGTGCACACACGTGCGTGCTTGTCAACGTGATTTCGGCAACAGAGCGCATAACTTCCTGCTGCCCAACTTCAAAATAAAAGTTTTCTACTTCGTTGTTGCACACCACCAAGCCTACTGTGATGGAGTGTGAAGAGAATAAATGTGCATTTTTCACGTAATCCCTATTTTATATTTAAATAATCTGATCCTAATAAATCTCATAATTTGCATTAATTTGTTTTCCCGCATTTGGTCCATCACTTATTGAGAATTCTCGATATCCTGAAAACAATTCTTTCTTGAGACTCCTTTCTCTTTCATATGCAGTACACACCATCAAACATGCTCTGTCTCCTCTATTAAACAAACATCACATAAACCTGTGTTATTGTTTACCTATAATGTCTAATGTGTGTTTAAGGGTATTTTCTCATGAATGGTTTAACCATAAATATAATATTATAAATAGTGTATACTTTTCGTCTTTTTAGGAGCTTGGCATTTAAAACAATCTATTTTCATTGTGTGAAAATGCTGGCATTCTTTTAAATACAAAATTAAAGAAAATGTAATGGAAATTTATTTGAAATCATTTCGTTTAATTAAATCACTAAGTAATAAATCTTATATTACACTTTATTGCACAGAAGAAAAAAAATCACAGGCACTTTTCTTTTGGACGGAAGGCTCGTTTGACCTGTAAAAACGATCATCCTTATTTCATCCTTCACAGCACACATGCTGAAACTGAAGATGATGTCAAAGTAAAAGTCCTACTTTTGCGCAGTAACTCGCATTTTGCGTAAATACAGCGCTCAGTTAATTATCTTGAACTCTCCACTTGGCCTTGAGGACGCTTGAAGATCTTTAAATTATGAGCAAATAATAATAATAAATAATACCAATAATAATAATTAAACATGAGCGCGTCAAACTCCTTCCATAAAGGTAAAGATCTTATTACAGATGTTATATAAAGGTGTTTTGTAGAAGAAAATGTGCTATTTTGCTCATGCTGTATGTGTTTGTCTGTTTATGGTCGGAATTTAGCGGTAGTTTAATAGAAACTAGTAAAATAAACTGAAATTTTCAAGATGTGATTCACAAACCCATCATCAGGTTGTCTAAATGAGCGTCTGTAGATGTATCTGTTTGCTTGTGCTCGCTGTATCATTGAGAATCTAATAAACTCTCTGTTCGTATCTGGTTTCTTTAAATTAAATATAGTTTCAATAACTAACATTGATTTAGTTACTGTGACTATTTATTTAATGCACATTCAACGTTAGATGTTTTAAACAGTTGATTTGTCATTGTGATGTTATTGGAGCCACAGAACAACGCAAAATGTCTAGTTTCTTATTTTATTTAATTCCATTTATTTTAAGTAAAAATATTAGTATAGTTATTGGAGTAAAAGGCTTGTAGAATCTGTGAGTGGTAAAATGTTATGGCCTACATTTTACATGATTAATGTAATTAACAATATTAATATTTAATTATATTATTTTTAAGTATTTGAACATATTTCTAACATTAAATATTTTTTATTTAATCTCATACAAGCATATATAATTGCAGTAGAATGTCTGTATGGTAAGATCTCTTCTGTCCTCCTCTAGCTGAGATCATCTCTGCAGTGTCCGTGACGTTTGGAGCTGCAGCAGTGGGAATCCTCATCTACAAAACATTTTTCAACAAAGCCAAATGTGTGAAGCCTAAAGTGAACCTTGATCTGCAAAAAGACAACCCCAAAGTGGTGCATGCGTTTGACATTGAGGACCTGGGCGACAAAGCCGTGTACTGTCGGTGCTGGAGATCCAAAAACGTGAGAAAGAACTTAATTAAAACTTATGACAAACTGCCATTAGAAATTGGGTTGAAACTTTTAACTTTGAACCATTGACAGTCAAAATACATAAACAGTTGGATGAGAAAATGTGAGGGTTTGTTTATAATTGTCCATTTTCCAGAGCATGTTCAAATCCTCCTGGAGAAACTGAAATTAGATGTCTTGCAGATGCCATCTGAAACCAACTTTCATGAAATCAGGAGAAATGTTTATTATGTAAATATAATACATGTACACCTGGGTGTGATTGATTCACAGAGGTGCTCATGTTGAACCTGTCTGTTAGCATTCCAATTTATATCATGTGGATCCAACTGCCATTGACCTGCCCCTGCAATGGGTTACTTGCAAGCTGTCATATTGTCTTTGGTCATGGGTACTGGGTTCCTGAATTCTGTTTTTGTCAGTCACCTTTAAATCTTAAATTCTTAAATTCCATGAGACTATTCTGGAACCAGGAACATCAATAGCAGCAGAAGGGAAAAAGTCCCTAAAGGGGAAAAAGTCATGGTTTTTAGAAAATTCTTTACCATTTTTTTATGTTTTAGAAAGAAGTTTCTTATGCTCACCAAGGCTGCATTTTATTTCATCAGGGGGAAAACAATATTGTGAAATATTATTACAATGTAAAATAACTTTTTGAACATATTATTTCTGTGATGGCAAAGCTGGATTTTCAGCATCATTACTCCAGTCACATGATCCTTCAGAAATCATTCTAATATGCTGATTTGGTGCTCAAGAAATATTTCTGATTATTATTTCGAAAAGAGTTGTGCTGCTTAATAATTTTGTGGGGAAAAAAAAAAAAAATTATAGTCTATGGTGTAGACCTATAATTTGCAGGCATCAGGGAGATGCTATATATGCAGGGTAGAGTTGTCAAAATTACCGACTTCGGTACCAAGTCAGTACTGAAATTTTAAAAATGTGGTGCTTTGAGCACTATTGAGCGGATTCGTAAACACCTCTGATTGGCCATTGTGTTCACGCACTCATCGGATATGTCTGTGATTGGCTTCAATGATCAACGCTTCAAAAACATGTTGTAAATAGTCATCAATGAAGCTCTTCACTGAGCGCTTAGATACACACGGGAGCGTTTGAAAGCAGGCATCTGTTGCAGACCAGTCCGCTGATAGACGCCTTGCTTTCAAATGTTCCAGCTCCTCCTTTCAAAATGCTTTCAAATTCAAACACTTCCGTTTTTTGATCATTGTAGCCAATCACAGACATATCCGATGAGCGTGTCAATACAATGGCCAATCAGAGGTGTTTACTAATCCATTTAACAGTGCTCAAAGTGTCACATTTTTAAATTTTTAGTACCGATTTGGTACCGGTACTTTTGACAACTCTAATGCGGGGTATTGAAATCGCTTTTAAATGCGTGCTCACTTTTCTGTTTTGCTTTCGAATTTGTGATCACACTGCTCTGTGTATAGGGACAAATGCTTTAGATATAAGACAGTACACTCATATTACTATTACCAAAGTCCCTTTAAGACAAGTCATTTCAGTCGGCAGCCATCTTTGAAACGCAGCTATTTCAGTCATGCAAGTACAGCTCCAATCTCTTTAAATGGGGAAACATCAAATTCACCAAAGCTGCTCACCAAGTTTATGATTACATTTCTTATTTGAAATTACTGATAAAATCTGATATGAAATACCTCATAAATGTTGTTTCTTATGCTCAAATGGCGTTAAAAATCATATATTTTAGGTTGGTCCATCCAATGCGCATGTGCAGTCCTAAGCACGAGTCTCAAGTTTCTGTAGGAACCGAAACTTCTGACGGCAGCTGAAGTGACGCAATGACTTTACCAACTGCTGATTAGTTATTTTATTTAGAATTAACATTCTGCAGGTTGGAGTAATGAGCTTGATGAATGGTAAGGGCACGCCAAAAGGTAGGCGTATGGAGAAAGGTCTTTATAATTTTTTGCGAAATCTGGTCTGTCAGGGTATGGGGTAGGGTTAGGGGTTAGTTTCTGTTGTTGCAATTCACCTTTCGGCACGCCCCCTTTCGGCAAACCCATTACTCCTATCTGGAGCTATCACTGTCTCCCATATTTTGTGTTGCAGTTTTCTCCATTCATTGTGATACGAGTGAACCGTCTTTGTATATCTATAGTCTTTGCTATTACTTATGGGTGGGAGAAAGTTGCACATTTTACAAGATAAGATATTTGTCAATGATGCTCAGGATCTGTTGCGCACAAAATCCTCCGCCATTGTCTTATCAGTCATCTCCTTAATCTCGTCACGTGATAAGGGAAATCTGACTCCTGCTGCACTGTCAGTTATTGCCAAGTCCCTCAGAATTGGGCTACTTTTTTCACTAGACTGTGGGTTGAACACAGACAGTAACACGAAGGTCACATTTTGGTAACATGAACTGTGAGATTCAGTGGTTTTCAGTGACATCAAACTTGTTGTAACACTTCTGTAATGAAATTGTTTTCTCTGGTCTCTTTCTTACAGTTTCCATACTGTGATGGCGCACATGCTAAACACAATCAGGAAACGGGAGACAACGTTGGTCCTCTGATCATAAAACGCAAGGAGGCCTGAGCATTTCCACTGTTCGTGACAGTCCTCCATACTCAGTGATACAGAATATGTGTCTTCGCTTTACATGTGTGGTTGGGGCTGCTGGGATTAAATGTGTGAATATACTATCCTGTGTATGTGTGTTTGATCATATAGTGGTTGACAGGTTCCAGTGATCTGCAGTAGTATAATATATACTGTTAAGCAATACATATCTGTTTTCTCTTTTTATCTGCCTAGACTTTATGGGATAACCGATTTATTCTGGTTTAGCCAAAATCTCTTAAACATGTTTCGGTGTTTAAACACTGGTCATACTACTGTAGATACACTACAGATTAAAACTTGAATATAAAAACAGTCTGAATTTAAATAAAAACTGAATCGCTTGAACTGAATCTTGTTTGTTTTAAGAGATAAACATGAATGTGAAATTTGAATGAAAACCAAATGGCCACCTTCTCATTTGCTACTTTGTGTGTGTGTGTGTGTGTGTGTGTTGCCTATTAAACTTCACATTTGACCTTAATTGATTACTGACATTTGAGTGGCATTCTCCTCTAATCTCTCTAGTTTTGAATCACTGAATCTGATCAAAATCTAATTTGGTGGGCTATATTTTGCCTCTGTGCTTGCAGAAAGGCTAGATATATTTCTATAGCAGAAAAGAAAATGTTACATAGAGCAAAATCATGCTTTTATGACCTAGTCTTTTCTGTTAAATTATTGTATTTTTTTCTCTCTCTCAGAAAAAAGTACACTGACTGTACAAGTTTGATGTTTAATAAACAATGTCAAACTGACTTTGCGAGACTGATTTTGTGGGAATTTTTTTTATGAAACATTTTTGGATTTCACAGTTTGTGTTGCTTGAATAAAATGCAATTCTTGCTGATCAACGACTTTAAGCAATTGAAAGTCATTGCATTATTTTAAAGGCCCTCTTTAGATTGCGAATTTGATCCTTAAAGGAAGAGTTTAAATTGTGTAAACATTGTTTTGTTGGCAATAGCGGATTCAAAATTATAAAGTAACTCCTACAGTTAAAAATAGCGTGGACGGAACGCTAGAACGCAACCTGTGAGAACGCCAACTTTGATTGGTGGACTGTGTGGTGACGTCACGTCCCATTCCGCAACCAGAACCATGCGTCGCGTGAGAACGCAACCTTTGAGAACGCCAACTTTGATTGGTGGACTGCGTGCTCACGTCACGAATTATTCATCAACCCGAACAACGCGTCGCGCTCCAGCAGTGTAGATAAAAACTAAAGACACATATGTGAGTGAATGAAGGAAAACATTCAGTGCTCCAGACGTGCAACTGATCAGATGAAAGAGACAATTTGAGTTTTATTGAACATGTTTGTGTTCTTGTAGAATAACTGTCAGATATGGAAAATCATTAACAGAAGTTAAACTTGGACAAGTTGACGCTGAACGTGTCTACAGATGGTCAAATCATGGATTCATCATCTCGAACGCTGGAAAAACTGGAAAAAGACAATAAAAAGAAAGGATCAGTGAAGCAGGTGCTCTTGGATGGATGTGTGCCCTTCTCTCACCAGGTGGCCGGACATAAATGCGGGATCAATAACACTGGTCAGTTTAGTCTTAACTTCTGTAATGTTCTTCATGTGATCATCCTTTTACACACACACACACACACACACACACACACATATATATATATATATATATATATATATATATATATATATGCTGTAGGCCTATTAATGTTTAAGGAATATTAGGATTGATGAAGGAATGTGAACATCTATTAGAGTCGTTAGTTATTTTATTAGATTAAAGGGAGTATTGGGTTCATCATACTGCTTGGATTGGATTAGTATGAACACCCATAATCAAAAAGTTTTTACAAGACCTATTTCTATAGCATCAAACCAATTTTATAAAAATCAAATTAGAATCCTATAAGAATCAAACGACATCCTACTGGATAAACTGAAACTATTGGAATAATGTTGGAATAATAAAGGAAATTGCAGACTGACCTATAGGAATTTTACAATCCTAAAAGATTTTCTTTAAGTTACTTCACTAATGATAGGACATTTTATCCTATTTAACCATTAGGATCCAGTATGACTGGTTGGTATAAATTACGATATAAATTCCAATAGGAATCCTGTACAGGTTTCTTTAAAGGACATTTTGCTGAGAGTAAATTTACTTGTGACCTGTGGATGACTTTGCACATGTTTTCCTAGCATACTTGTTGGGTTGAGTTAGGCAGAAGTATTTGAGAACTAATTATAGTTTATTAAAGGGTCACTTGATTTGTTGTCACATTTGTTTAACGTGGGATATGGTCATGGAGATTTCTATGAAAAGAAACAATTACTGTATGTTGCTTCTGCCAAAAGTCAGATGACATCATTTCCTCTGTTGTAGTAACTCTTATGTGTCATTTGTGGCTCTGTCATGGGGATTTTCTGAATGAATGAGATGTGAGCTGTTATCTGATGGATTGTCAGATTGTCAGTGGTCAGCACTTTGTTTTTCTTTAAAGGAATGGTTTGCCCCAAAATGACAATTCTGTAGCACTTACCATCATGTTCTAAACTTATATTGTTTTTAAAAAGCTTTTACTTTACTTTAAAAAACTTTTCATTTAAAATATTTTTTCTTTGAATTTTATTCTAAATAAATGCTGTTCTTTTGAAAGTTCTATTTATCAAAGAATCCTGAAAAAAGTACCACGGTTTCCACAAAAATTTTAATCAGCACAACTGTTTTCAACATTGATAATCATCAGATATGTTTCTTGAATCTTGAGCACCAAATCAACATATTAGAATGATTTCTGAAGGATCATGAGTAATGGAGTAATGATGCTGAAAATTCATCTTTGCCATGACTGGAATAAATTACATTTTCAAATATATTAAAATAGAAAACACTTATTTTAAATTGTAATAATATTTCATAATAATACTGTTTTTAATGTATTTTTAATCAAATAAATGCAGCATTGGTGAGCATAAGAGAATTCTTTCGGTTACTGATTTCGTCCCGAAACTGAAAATAGCTGTTTCGGCCAAAAATTTTTGGTCCCAACTGTCAAACATGTGTTTTCTTTCTCAACTGTTTACTTTCACTTAAGACAAAACCGACTGTGTTTATGAGGATATTTTGACAGAATTTTGTGTGTATTTGTGCATTCAAGCGCAAGAAGACGCGTACGCGAACTCAATTCAGTATCGTGCGCTATGTGAGAGGTAGCTCTCTGTGCGTGCGCTTTGGACGAGTGCCCAAAGAAAACAGTGCATGGCGTGAGTGCCAAATTGAGTTCTCTTTTGCGCCTTCTTGCGCTTGAAAATGGTTTCAAATCACATTAATATGCGCACACAGGAATCTATAAGCAGAAACAATTTTTTTATTTTATTACAAGTATCCGATTCCTGACCTTAAGTATCCGATTCCAGAATTTAAATTGATTTTCGATACCCAACCCTAGTTAAGACATGCTTAAAAGCAACAAAAAAAAAAAAAAAAAAAAAAATTCACTTATCAGTGCAACATCCTGTCACCCAATGACATTTACGTGTCTTTATTCTCTAAGTTTTCCTTCAGATGTTTTCCTGGCTGCCATAAATGCATTCACACTCAAAATAGTCACTAGTTGTCATGACATGTCAAGTGTTGTCAGGTTTTCAGTGTTTGGTTCACTATAATTGCACAGGTGTTCTGCAGCATCCTGATGGAACAATTCTGAAGCAGCTACAACCTCCTCCGAGAGGCCCACGGGAGATGCACTTCTACACACAGGTAACTAAGATGATAATGTTAGAGAGACAAAACACCTAAACCAAAATAACACACTGAAAATAGAAAAAAACACCTGAAAGCCAAGTACATTAAAAAATATGTTTCACTCTATTAAAATAAATTAATTACACTACTGTTCTGAAGGTTGGGGTCAGTAAAGAATGAGTAATCATAATTTTTTATTTATTTATTTATTTTTTGTGGTATAAAAATAGACCTAAGTGAACTGCCTATAAAATACACACACTGCCAGTCAAAAGTTTGGACACGGTAAGATTTTTAATGTTTTAAAAAGAAGTTTCGTCTGCTCACCAAGGCTGCATTTATTTAATTAAAAATACAGTAAAACCAGTAATATTGTGAAATATTATTACAATTTAAAATAATTGTTTTCTGTTTGAAAATACTTTAAAATGTAATTTATTCTTGTGTTGGCAAAGCTGAATTTTCAGCATCATTACTCCAGTCTTCAGTGTCACATGATCCTTCAGAAATCATTCTAATATGATGATTTGATGCTCAAGAAACATTTATTCTGTACAATTGTGCAAAATATTTGTGTACAATATTTCTTTTGTAGGATTCTTTGATGAATAGAAAGTTCAAAAGAACAGTGTTTATTTGAAATATAATCTTTTGTAACATTATGTCTTTACTGTCACTTTTGATCGATTTAATGCATCTTTGTTGAAAAAAATAATTAATTTCTTTAATTTCTTTTCAAAAAAATAAAAATAAAAATTCTTACTGACCCCAAACTTTTGAACGGTAGTGTGTAATGTTACAATAAATATTGTAAGCATCAAATCATCATATTAGAATGATTTCTGAAGGATCATGTGACACTGAAGACTGGAGTAATGATGCTGAAAATTCAGCTTTGCCATCACAAGAATAAATTACATTTTAAAATATTTTCAAATAGAACACAGTTATTTAAAATGTAATAATATTTCACAATATTAATGTTTTTACTGTATTTTTAATTAAATAAATGCAGCCCTGGTGAGCAGACGAAACTTTTTAAAACATAAAAAATCGTACCGTGTCCAAACTTTTGACTGGTAGTGTATATAATTACAATGAGGCAATAATAATTGGTTCTAATAAGGTATCAAAAGCAAGTAATCATGTGGTTTTATTGAGCAACACTGTTGAAATAAATCATCTAATATACATAATATAAACAATCAACTTATGTTCATAACATGTTATAATAAATGCCTGCAGAGGGCGCCAATGGCAAGGTTTATCATGGTTGTGAATGGGGGGCCGTGTTTTAAAACCAAAAATAATGCATCCATCCATAAAAAAGTAATCCATACGGCTCCAGGGGGTTAATGAATGTCTTCTGAAGCGAAGCGATGCATTTTTGTAAGAAAAACATCCATATTTAAAATGTATAAATTCAAATAACTAGCTTCCGACGGATGACCGTACGCAGAATGCGCAAGTCGATTTGTGGCAGAAGAGTGTCTTTTGACCTGACCCACAACGTAATGACGAACGCGGAGGCACAGAGGATAGAGCAAAACAAATCACCGGTCACGGATTCTAAAACGATCATTTTTAAAGTGAAATGTCAGAGGATTTCAATATAAGAGAAGAGGAGCTTAAATTTGTTGCACAGCCCTATTTGTCTAAACCACGAGAGGCGTCTAAGCTTACAATACTCCTACATCCTGCGTCAGAGGATTACTCATTTGGCGCAAGCTGACTTGAGCATTCTGCGTACGGTCGTCTGCCGGAAGCTAGTTATTTGAATTTAAAAAGTTTTAAATATGGATATTTTTCTTACAAAAATGCATCGCTTCTCTTCAGAAGGCCTTTATTAACCCCCTGGTGTCATATGGATTAATTTTTTTTTATGGATGGATGCATTATTTTTGGCTTCAAAACCCGGCCCCCCATTCACAACCATTATAAACCTTGGAGGACTAAGGATATTTTTAAATATATCTCCGATTGTGTTCGTCTAAAAGAAGATAGTCATATACACCCAGGATGGCTTGAGGGTGAGTAAATCATGGGATAATTTTCATTTTTGGGTGACTAATCGATGATGACGTCATTAATTAACAAATAAGGGGCCGTTCACACAGAATGCGTTTTTCCATTCCAATGCACTCCTTTTCCATTGTTTTCTATGTAACTGCACGCTAGATGGACGTGTATATGACCATTGTGCTCGCGTCTTGTGTCTTTTGCAGCGCCTCACGCATGAAAACACGGCGCTCAAGTTTAAATCAGTTCAACTTTTAAAAAACTCGTTTTGAACCTTGCGTTTTTTCCAGAGGTGTAAAGTACTTCAGTAAATGTAATTAGTTACTGTACTTAAGTATCTTTGTAGTTGTACTGAGTATCAAAGATATTGGCAACTTTTACTCTCTGCTTGACTATATTTTTGAGCAAGTAAATGTACTTTTTACTCCACTACATTTGTGATGCGTAATGCAATTACAAATTACATTTTTCATGGCAGCTATCTTTTTCTGCAGCAGTTTATTTCTGCTATAAAGAAGCTATATTGCCATCTAAGGGCAGTGAAGGTACTATATCTTTTTTTAGCATTTTGCCTTTACTCACCCGAAACTTGTCAAGGATACTTTACGTGAATGTGAGTACATTAGCAGGTAGTTGCTGAATCACAGATGTTTTATTTATTAAATGAGGAAATGACTGCAGCTAGTGATGAGGCTCAAACCAGAATGTACAGTAGACTTTGACTATTTAATTTTACTTAACATTGTTTTATTTATCGGCTATATTGACAAGACCGTTTTGAAGGATATTGGTTTACTTATGGCCTTTCTGTGCACTTGAGCTCAACTGAGACCTGAGAGTTTGTAGACGTTTAAAAGGTTGCTGTGTCAACCTTGCTTTATTTGCAACATTGAGGTGTTCAGTTTTATTTTGATTTTAGAAAATAAACTTGATTTCTCATCTTACAAATCAATTGTTTCTTATTTTCACTGGCATGTTTCTCAGGACTAGTGCATCTCTGAGCCTATATTCAGCATGAGTAAAATACTTAAGTACTGTTAAAATCAGATACTTTAAGACTTTTACTCAAGTCGTATTGGAATTGGTTACTTGTAACTTGTAGTGGAGTCATTTTCGATGTAAGGTATCAGTACTTTTACTCAAGTATGGTTTTCAGGTACTCTTGACACCTCTGTTTTTTTCCCCTATTCCACTGCCCGCGTTTCGCTTTTTTGAAAGCAAAAATGCGTTCTGTGTGAACAACCTCGAGCTGAGACTGTAACGTGGGTTGGCTTGTGCACAGGTATGGCATATGACACAACGCTGCCCACAAGTACGGTTTACATTTTAGGACTTCCTCACACCTCAGTCATACAACGAAAAGGCGGCATGCCTCAGACTAAAAGGCTTCAGTCATCGGACAAAACGGCATCGCGCCTCAGACTGAAAGGCTTCAGGTCTCAGGAAAAATGACGTCAGGTGTCAGGTCTCGTACAATTAGGCATCGAACGAAACAGCCTCAGACCAAAAGGCATCAGACGAAAAGGCATCGGATGAAACAGACTCAGGAACAGGTTTTTTTTTTTTTTTTTTGTATAGCTTTCTATTGGCTTTTATCCCATCATAATGCCGTCCTTCAGTTGTCTTTTTCTTTACTGTTACTATTCCCAAATTGATGTAAGGTGTGTGTGCGTGCATGTTAATTATGTAGAATCTATCTGTTGATGGTATTCATGTAGGCTGTTTATGTAATCCCTTGGCGAATAAGAAAAGAAAATTTGTATTAAAATTATTGTTATTCAAATAGTAGCCTATCAATCCGACAAAAAAAAAAAAAAAAAAAAATTCATAGTTAACACTTTTAACCATGGTCCGCCTCCAGGCTCCACTAACGATTCCTTCTGCGCATGCCCAGGCTCCAAACTGACGTTTTTGCATAACATGTCAACGCCCATCGTCGTACGTTTTACATTCAGTTCCTTACAATAGAAGGAAGTGGCGTCACGTCGTCCATGATCCACGCAGTTTAGAACGGCAACCAACTTACCTGTAAAATAAGCTTTTTAAAACGTGCATTCACCCGATGTATATTGAGCTTCCAGATGGTATAATCAAACATATCTTGTGGAGCACTCTCGCAGTATGCATTTATTTGTCATTTAATGAGCGTAAAGGGGGACTTCAATGATTTCTTATTCTGTTGTGCCCTCTATAGGCCATGACCAACGACTATATTAGACGTCATGCTTAAAGCGTCATGGCAGAACATTAAAGTCGATTAGTCAGTGCAACCCCTAGTAGTAACTGCAAAAAATTAAGTTTTGCCATTAGAGGAATAAATTAGATTTTAAAATATATTCAAATAGAAAACCATTATAAGTAAGCAATAAGGTACGAGAGGCTGTGCTGTATTGTGAATAAGTCACGGCTGAAGGGCGTTGTTAGGCACGACAAGAAGCAGAGTGCCTGCAACCCCTTCATCCGTGACTTATTCACGATACAGCACTAGCCTCGAGTACCTTATTGCTTTTATAAAACGGTTACCTCACAATACAAATATTAAAGACAAGAATATGTAATAATGCAACTTTCATGAAGCCTTCCTTCCGCCGGAAAAATAGTCCCTGACCATGAACAGCAACAGAAGTTACATTATTACGGCATTAGATGGCGGCAAAGACTGTCTTTGAGTGTGTCAGTCAGTAGCGAAGACTTTTACATTAAAAAGACTGAATTGTTGTGAACACGGAACAAGACACAACTGACAAATGCTTTGACTAGCGCTGTCAGTCACGGGAAAACCCCTTAACTGTTAAAAGGACAAGATAATACATCGGACATATAAACAGATTTTTTATTATGAACATAGGACTGACCTGAAGGAAAATGCTAAATCTGAATGCAGGTAATAAACTCGCTCAATCGATCTCTTTCTCACAATACTCTTCTTCATAATACAGTAAGCTTCAATGAACAATATCAATTGAGAACATACAGTTTACGTTGCTAAGAGTGGTTGCTAAGGGTGTTGTGTAGTGATACACAGAACCGTTGGGTGAAGCGGTCATAGCCCTGTTTTATCGTGAATAAAACACAGCTATTGACCAATCAGAATCAAGGACAGGAACTAACTGTTTTATAAGTTGTAATAATATTTCAAAATATTACTGTTTTTACTGTGTTTTTAATCAAATAAATTCGGCCTTGGTGAGCAGAAGAAACTTCTTTCAAAAACATAAAAAATCGTACTAACTCCAAATAGTTACTAATAGTAAGTTTACTGCTTCCAGAGTAAAGGCACGTCACTTTTTTCCCTGCAGGTATATGCTAAAGACTGCACAGATACAAGGCTACTGGACCTTCAACAACATCTTCCCAAGTTCTACGGCACATGGGCACCACGGGAGTCGCCAAATGGTGAGATAAGTTGTTATATCAAGATGTAGATAGTCAACATAAAATAACATCTGCAACCCATTTTACGTCCATAATTGCATATAGGATATTCAGCAGGGGTGGAGCAAGTTGTTATATTTTGATAAGATTATGAAGGCAAACATTTTTTTTATTTAGAATATTATGCTCAGATGAATCATGCAAAATAAGACCAGGAACACTCATGAAGAAAGTAAATAAGGTCAAATGCAATTTCATGTTGACTTTAAATTATTAAGGACGTGTTGTGTCAGTACTGGCTGAACTCAGCAATCATGTCCATTAAAATGGTTCCTTTAGCAGTCAAGCTTGAAGGTCAGCTCTAGTTAGTGTTATCTATGTTTGGTGAATTTAGATGGCTGCTAATGAGTTAATAATTGATAGATGGCTTGGTATGTGGTACGGGGTGTCATCCAGCAGTGGTATGTTCTTTGTAAGCTTATTAAAACGCTCTTATCATCATGCGTGTTGCCATGTGTCCAAAGTACATGTGCTTTATAATGTGTTTGTTTAGTCTGTATGAAGTCTACGCACATTAAAGGAGTGTTCAGTTTATCAGAATTGGACTTTACACTGCTGTTCTTTGTCTGACTTCTTGTGTTTGTGAGTGACCATCCCAGTGATGACACCATAAATACTGTGTCAGTTGACTGAAAAAGAACTTCTCAGAAATAATTGACTGATCGTGGAGGCTTATCAGTTGGCTGTCGCTTAGCCTCTGAAACATCACTTAAAGGTACAGTGTTCAGTGTGATTGTAGAAATCAATTGTGAGCTATTCAGACAGTGAAGAAGAAGGAATCTTTTTAATGGCGTTAAAAATGGCGCTCATTTTTTAATTGTTATGTAATTGAATTTACTTTCTACTATCTATATATATATATATATATATATATATATATATATATATATATATATATATATATATTTCCCATCACTTTGATAAAGGTAATTTAAAAGTAAATTCAATTACTTTCTACTATATATATATATATATATATATATATATATATATATATATATATATATATATATATATATGCTGTGAGTCAAGAAATGTGATTAAAAGATGAATATGAGACAAAAGTACAGAAAGTGCCATTTTATCATTAGCTGTTTCAACATATATATATGTTTTACCAACTAAGAACAACCGCAATTTAAGAGTTTCATCTCTCATCTAATGTGAGCATAAGTATTGGGACAATTTAACTTAAAGGAAATGCATGTGCAATAGGATTTAAATCTGGAGAATGACTTGACACTACCTCCACCATGCTTTCCAGAGGAGGTTGTATGCTTAGAATCATCTGCAGTTTCTTTTTTCTCCACACTTTTGCTTTCCCATCACTTTGATAAAGGTTAATCTTTGTCTCGTCTCTCCATAAAGCTTGGTGCTTTTTTGCAAACTCTAATCTGACTTTTCTATTTTTCATGCTGATCAGAGGTTTGCATCTTGCTGTGTAGCCTATGTAATTCTGCTGTCTCCTGCAAACAGTAGATTGTAGGGATGTAACAATATCAAAATCTCTCGATACAATAAAGTCCACGATATGATATTTAATGCAATATTTATATAAATAAATAAAAAAAGCCAAATGAAGACTTAATAAAAAGGTGCCATAAGTGTTAAACAATGATTGAACATTACAATGATGTACAAATTAACCATGTCATATCCTGTCCTCATTTCTTTATCCTCTAATCATAACTGTTGCTTAGAAGGTATGAGGTATAGTATGAGATTAGTTAAATGACCTAAAACTCCCGTTTATAAAATAAAATAATTGCACCAGCTGGACCTTGACAAAGGTAACATCTATTAGGCTATTTTTTCTAACATTCTCAAGAGGTGTATTTGTTAACATTAGTTAATGCACTGTGAAGTAAAATGAACACACTACGAACAGCTGTATTTTTATTAACTAAGATTAACAAATACAGTAACAAATATATTGCTCATTGTTAGTTCATGTTAGTCAATACATTAACTAATGTTAACAAATGAACCTTATTGTAAAGTGTTACCACAAAGTCAACACAAATATAAGATGCTTGAACACACATGTAAGATCCAGACAGGTGAAACATTGTTTTTGTAAGTTGGATTCATAAAGACTTTATTTGTTTCTAAAAGAATGATTCAGTGATGGATACATTTTTAACATGTAATTTGTTGCCACCTAGTGGCGTAACAAATCAATCGATACAGTGGTTATTAGAAGCACTTTCAGAAGGTGATTTATTCTATTTTGATCGTAAAGTAGACATCAGCGTATCTGAAATTCAGCTTTGACATTACAGGAATATACAGCATGTTAAAATATATTGAAATAGAAAACGGTTAAACTGTAATAATATTATTTATTAACTTATTTATTTATTTATTTTTGCATTTTTTTGACCAAATAAATGCAACCTCGGTGAGCATAAGCAAACAGAGAATGTTCTTAGAACTCTGGCTAATGTTCTGGCAAGGTTCTCTCAAAGTTATGAACAAACGTTCTTCAAAATTTTCTGGTCTTTAATAATTTTCTTAAAAAAATAGCACATAAACATTATAAACATTTTTTAAATGTTACTTATTCCAGAACATTCAGAGAACATTCAAAAGTATCATTCTCATAATGTTTGCAACATTATAAAACAGAATGTTCCCTTCACATTCATTTAACCAAGAAAAAATGTTTTTAAAACATTAAAAAAACAACATTCAGAAATAATATTTTCATAACTTAATGGGAACATTAGCAAAACGTTCTCAGAATATATTTTTGTTTTCTGGGTTTCTTTAAAAACATGAAAAACAGTAGGCCTAGTGTACAGTATGTATGTATATGTTATGGTTTAACATTATGATTTCATGACTATCACAAGTCATTTGACATTTTAAACTGTGTTAGCCATCTTGTCAAATCAGCAGAATTTGCAACAACAATGTAGAACTCTTAACAGAAAAACCAGTCGTAAGCCAGCCATAAGAATAGATGTACTAAAACCAACACTGGCTGTCATTCTTTCATCAAATGGACTGTCATCAAGAGCACAAAAACTCGAGTGTGAAAGTACTCTCAGAACCGTGTCTTCTTTATTCCTCATATCTTAGAGCTGTATCTGAAACTGGAAGATGTGACGAAGAGGTTCTTACGGCCCTGCATCATGGATGTGAAGATTGGGAAGAGAAGTTACGACCCGTTTGCATCACAAGAAAAACGCGAAGAGCAGATTAGCAAGTATCCTCTGATGGAAGAGATTGGATTCCTGTTACTGGGAATGAGGGTGAGACGGCGTGTGTGTGTGATTTGTTAACTTTCCTTATACTCATTATGCAGAATCTCTTTTTTCTCTGTTGTTTTATCTCTATATCCTCCTCTCAGTATCTGATTTCCTTATTACAAACTGTGAGGGTTCATAAACACAATATTAAGCTTCAGATCACCTAATTGAGGGCTCTAAAGGTTCGCTTTCAATGCTGCTGAACAGAAATCCCTGTCTGCTGTCTTGTAAGGCATGATCAATATCCGGAGCTTATCCAGACTTGGTTAATTACCTCTGAGGAATACTGATAAGACAAGATTGTGATGAAACCAGCGGTCAGTACACACACTCCTCTGCTTTTGCTCTCTGCACCTCATTGTTGTACTCACAGTATTGCTGTACTGGCTGTGAAGAAGGTCACATGAGAAGAGATAGAGCGATTAAATTAATTCCATCACTGAATCTAAAGATCTTCAGGTCCTGATGCATCAACGTCATGTTGA